>SRMA01027374.1:184148-531988 GCA_007224835.1 Danionella cerebrum | reverse complement strand
GCGGTTGAAAATTTGGGTGCACCTAACTCTTGTGCTGGTGCACCTAAGAAAAAAATTTAGGCGCACCAGTGCAACCAGTGCAAAAAGTTAGTCTAGAGCCCTGGGCTCAGATGAGCACTTGTGATTCATATGTTACCTTTTGCATAATTACATCTGATAAAACATTGCTGGCACACTGAGACATTTTTGTTTACCGTTCTTTTTACATCTTTGTCGTATCAGTCAGCAAAGCCAGCAAAAAAGTTGATGCTGTCTCCTCATAGCAGCTAACAATTCCTCCACGGTCCGAGTGAAAAACAAGTTAATTGGATATTTACACAAAGGAGAAGTTTATTGATTGGATGTTTGCTCACAGACATGAGTTTCTTTCCCTGACGTCTGCCTTTTCACATACGTAAACTAATAATAATAATACATATAGGCGTTAAATGAGAAACTGAAAAAACAAGGACCACAAGCGCGTACCAAACCGAGGAGGGTGTACTGAAAGGTTAGGTATAGTGCTGGGTATAAAACCGAGTATTGTGGCATCTCTATCTGATACGCATCTTATGTAATCACTTACAATGTAATTGTTTTGGTGGCAAAATATATGCTATTGCAAAGTACAAATATGCGTCCAATGTGAAGACACCTCCTCCCACTCCATTTTTATTATGAATATTAATGCAAAGTTATAGTTTGTTTTGAAACCAATTTAAACCATTCTTTTAGACCATCTCACCCAGCTCTAGCATCAAAAGCACAAGGTAATCTAAATGGGTAAATGCCTAGATTTGGGGGTTAATAGATTCAACCACATATTAAATATGTAGTTATAATCAAATATGAATGTACACACATATCTTTTTTTATTTATTTTTTTCCCATTAAGGCTTATTTATTTCGAGTATAATACACGGTTAATCATAATAGTTTAAAGTTAATAAATAAAGTTTCATTACATACTCTCGCACTTAATCCCTCCCACTAGCCACACTGCCTCGTGGACCGACACGTTCGCAAAGCATGCATACATTGTCTCTACGTCACAATCGCGGGAAACCGGCAAAATTCGGTAAAGGATTTAATTCGGGAACTCTTAAAACAGCCAAAATAAAGGCAATTAATTTCGACGGGACGCCGCGCGATGCATGACGCAAATGGCGCGCAAACGGTTTCCCTGTTTACATTAACGTATTGTCAGGCCAGCGGCTCATCCTGTCACACAATCCGTGCATCAAACAGAAGAGCATCAGCTCTTTTAGGTGAAATGCGGAAACTGTGTTAGAATTATAAACAGTTTTTGGGTATTCGACTTTTGCTCTACTTCACATGCTAGAAAAACGTGGGCGCAACGTTGTTGGCGAACTTGATGTGACGTTAAAAGTAGCGAGCATACAAAACTGATATAAAAAAGAAATTGCGTGTCACAAAAACGAGATGCGTCTCAAAAACAAGGTTAACACGCCAAACTATTCTGTTATAAGTGACATTTTTGACATTACATTGTTCAGTAGCAAACAACGGTGCGCAACATCAGCAAACTCATCGATTGGTCAGATTCCTTCATGACGCAACGTCCTGGCTTCTGGTTGGCTCAGACGCTTGTCGATCAAATCCTGAAGCTTCGCGGCCTCCGTTCGGCCTGCTTCCATCAAAGAAAGCATGGGACTCCCATAATGCCGAGCTAAACGAGCGCTCAACATAGTTACGACATACTTAATGAACACCTTGCACAATTTATTTAACCAACAAACCTGAAACAAGTCGATTTTATCGATTCAATGCAAGACTTTAGAAAAATCTTCATACTGAACTCCATATAAGCATCATGAGCACATGCGTGGAGGCAAGTTTCGTTTTAGCAGACTATCACATAAACATTCTAACATAGATAATTCACTCAAACATAACGACAGTCGCTAGCTCAGTCGACCGCACTGTGTAATTATAGCCATCTTTACCTTCACCACAGAGAGATGTAGTTGTATAGGGAAGAAAGCGAGTCCACAAGCGTGCAGAAGGCTGAAAGCCGCATGCTTTGAAAGCTTCCTCCACGCAGTTTGTTTTCTCCGGCGCGCTGTGAGCTGCAGTGAGCTTAGGTGTCCACGAGATGGCGCCTGCCTGCGCACGCGCGATAAGGCTCTTCCTTGACGGCACGAATGACTTGGCAGATGATCAGATTCTCGCACTTTCTATTCAAAAGCATCGCACTTTATGCGCTATTTTTATTTATTTTTTTTTAAATTACTTTACGTAGTTTTATACTTCCGTTGGCGTAGTGCTTTAATGAGCGATGCGGTCTTAGTTATTTTAATTTAATTATGTTCGTATTCTTTTGTGGATGCCCTCATTATTAACTTTTATAATTTAGTCAAATACAAAAGATAAATTCAACAAGACAATAACCACGGACACACATTTGAAAATATTGTGTTTTGTCTATAATTTATACTTTATTTTCAGGATGGGATTTTTGCTTAAAAGCATGTTTATTTTCAATAGTTCTGTTTTAAACCCATCCATTCACTCTTCAAAACGTGTTAACACGATAAAAAACGGTATAAAAAGCAAGTTATTTCATGGTTTGTTCAAATGTATAAGCTGCCTCCTGAAAAATGTAATTCAACTACAAAAGAAGACATGTACTCTCGTTAATGGTCATATTGTTGCTTTTTGATGCAAAATAAATAGTAATAACAGCCAAATCATTTTAGACCATCAAAGATAATGATAAGTTAAAATATAAACAACCTTATGGAGGATTCTGGGTGATAGAGTGTCCATCAACCTGCCCTTAAGAATCTAACTGTAAACAATAACCATATGGGGATCATTTGCATACTCCTTTATTATTTTAAGACTAGGCACACCACCTAATTTCGCATGCACAGATTGGGGTGGATGGACGTTTTTCGTTTTTTGCCGCAAGATGTCGGTAGCTTGAGAACATAATGAGTGCCCTTGAGAAAAAGTGTATGTAAGGCTGGGCGTTGACATCACTTTGCCACCAAGCTGCACCCTCTTCACTGAGACCGAGAGGCAAAGCAGCTGTGTAACATGGAAAATTTACATTACAATTGAACTCGACTGTTTTACCCACAACTTACACTATGAACAGCTTTTCCTGGACATGGATAATCGAGCAGAAATTGAATTTCCTGATATTTATATGGTAGTTATTATTACACAAATCAAAATTATTATAAAAACTTTTAAGTGGGATAAATTGGTTCTAGCAGTCAGTTGCACAACAGTTTCCCCTCAGTCCCAACATTTGCCTCACATTCACCACAAGCACATAAATAGGTGTTTTGCCACTCACTCTGTGACTTCTAAGTACCGTGACATCATGTGCATACCCTCGTTATTAAGACTTTAAATTTATACGGTAACCGAATGTTGATGTGTGCATTTAGTAGTTGTGGAATGTCAAGTAAGAGACACTCAGATCAATTCTTGATGAATTATACAAATGTACAAACTTTATTTTGAGTAGTTTATGAAACTATGCATATCTAATCACACATTCCTCATCTCATACACACAACCTCACAATTAAGGAACATAAGTCCTCTTGGAGCATGTAAAGTGGTAACCCTTTACTTTCCCCATTCATCTTTACATTCAGCACAGCAGAATTCTTTAGGAAACACAAAGAGAGCTGGTATTGCATCCAACCTTCTGTTAAATGAAATTTGTGAGTTTTTGTAAACCATAAATGAACCAGCAAAATTCTGATTTCAGTAAACAACCAAAAAGGGCAACATGCTTTCGGATCTCAGATTCACGATCAGTGAGGAACAGTGACGAAGCGAATTAATCCCATTCGTTTTCAATGGGGAGCAGCTGCTTCCTGGGAAACATATGCAAAAATGACTGTTTGCTGTCAAGTTCACCAGCTATAAACATGTGAGGAAGTTAAAAAAAAGTTAAATTAATGAGTGAAAATGGTTTCTATAAAACGTTATAGTGTCACAACCTGAAAGTAGCAGTCTATCAGTTCACTTTTCTCAAGAGCGATACATTTAGACATAATCTGTGTGTTTGTTTAATTGCAGATTTCATCCATTTCTGATGGAACAGCTAAACAATTTAGGATTGATTGACCTTGGGGGAGGCCAGCCATGATTTGCTGAAAGGCAGTCAAGAACCTCCTTTAAGTATCTAAGGCTAGAGGTGTCGATGTTAGGGTGACTTTATGCAGTCCAATTTTAAGTACATTGGATGTAAACTTTTAGCCCAACCACATCTTCCTGCGTGCAGCCAAAGACTGATAAGGCTAAGCACGGCTGAAACGGATAGTATCTGGATGGGAGACCTCATAAGAAAAGCATGTTGTTGCAGGAAGTGGTGCTAGTGAGGTCATCAGGAAGTGGTTACCTTGTTTTCTATGTAGTTTCCATATAAGTGCAATGAACACAACTTCCTGCTTTCCCTCGTGTTTAACAAGAAGTGATTAATACTGCAGTTCATCGACTGGCCACTAGAGGCCGACTCCATACGTGACTGCCATATTAAAATGCCCAAATAAGGAGAGTGGTCTGATTGCAGCATGCAGTAAAAGGGGCAGGCGTGGATCAACCACCGTCAACCCCCTTAAATAATTTGTCACTACAGTTAGTGGCTTCAATGCTACTACACCAATCCAAATGAGGCAGTAGCATTAAACCACAACAATAAACTTAATTCTAAAGTGTTTATTGAGTCACGTTGTCAGTTTCAGTTTCTCATGTTATTCTGTATGTTTTTGAAAGCTCCAAGTCACACAATGGTGGATCGATCAGATACGTTGTACTGTACCCGGAAGTATGAGTTGACCAATAACCTCGAAGTGGAGTGCAGACGGTTTGGGCGTGCACAGGCTCAATTCACACCTGCCCCTTTTACACTTGTTCAAGCCATGGGTTTTAATGTACAAGATGGTGCTCGTGGGAGGGTGAACGCCTGGGCATTTCCGGTTGATGGTTTCAGGTTTATTTACCGGGCAAAAAGCAGAATTTAGACATTTTACTGTTTAGACGATTAAAGATCTCCTTCGGATGGTTTCTCAGCAGGGTGCTCTACAGCTGGGTCGAGGAAATATTGATGCAATGGCGCTCGCTGCCTCAAGATGGTGTTTGTGGTGCAACAGATGCAGTACACACACTAATAAGTTGAAACAAGCCAAAAGGAGCTCGATCTGTGGAATCAGGGGTGTTGGAATAAAGCTATGCAGTGCTGCGCCCCTCTAGGGCAAAGGGGTAGAAACAGAACTCAGAGTGTGTGTTTGAAAACAATTAATGATACCAATAAAACATCCCCCTGAGCTCTCTTAAAAACAAAGATGTTATGAAAGATCTTTGTGACCCCAAAGTGAGGACACAGCATTTCTGTTGCCCCCTAGTGGCTGTCCTTTGGTAACTAGGATTTTGTTCAAAAATATAAAACTGGGAGTTATTTTATGAATAACGAAATGTTGATTGGGCACGGTGGAGCACTGGCCTTACAGTTAGAAGGTCGCTGATTCGAGGCTCGTTCTCCTGCATGTTCTCCTGTGCTTGCGTGGGTTTCCTCCGGGTACTTCCCCCACAATCCCAAAAACATGTGGCAGGTTAATTGAATAATCTAAATTCCCCCTTAAATGTGAATGTGTGTGTTGTCCTGTAATGGACTGGTGACCTGTCCAGGGTGCCCCCGAAAGGGAATAAGCGGGTTAGAAGATGAATGAATGAATACATTTTTTTTTATATATATATTTTAGGATTGTGGCGTTCCCATTTTAATTAGTTTGATGCTATAAAATGGACTTGGTCAAGAGTTTGGGTAGAATTCATGTTAGGCAACGTCTACCTGCCTACTCCACATAAGATGGCCTGATATCCCAACATCTCAAAATGAAAGATAAAAAAAGTTATTTCTTTAGATTTAAGACTATATTGCACACAATGTTCTAATATTTGTGTTTTTGTAGGGTTCCTGCTGGATCTGTCAGTTAGCTGAAACCTTTTTTAATTTATGAACCAATGAGAAGCAGATGTATAATCAGATTGATCCCTACTGATGGAACCAGCAAAGATTTGGAAAAGCCACTGCATGGTATACCACTTATTATAGGTGACATCCTCTTAATCTTAACCTATTCTCCACTTAATGCCAGAAGGATAATTACTTCACAAAAATAATTAATTGTTAGACCTGAAAAAATGTTTTTTTTTTTTTCACACAAGCCTATTTTCCATTCAAACTGGAGCTAACGAAGAGTTGCTTTTAAACAATCAACCACTCATACCATTTTAAATTACGAAAATATGCACCAATCATGTTGCATTTGTCTAATTACAGAAATGATTGTCCACAGGATGTATTTCCCTGTTAATCAATGAGATAAGAGAAATAACAAAAAAACAAAGAGCGCATAGTTCATGCACTTGCTCGTTTCGACTCAAATCAATCAAAATGATTCAGTAATTAGTCACTATAATGATTCACACTGAGCCAACACGGAGTTGTCAGAACTTATATTCTGAAGAATGGATTCCAACCATGTTCTGTATGATTTACCCAAACGCCTCGATCAAAGCAAGTGATTATCAGATGAAGCCCTTGATGAAAGTGGTGTCTAAGTGGACGATGAGGATCCGGAGGAAGGACATCTCTTTCCGCGTGTTCTCAAAGATGATTCGTGGATCATCTGATTGACAGCGCAGGCAGTTTGGAGCCATCACCATCGCCAGATTATTCACATCCATCTTCGTGCGACTCACATTCACTGGCTGAGCGAAGACCTGCATGAAAGAGAGAGAGAGAGAGAGGTATAATAACTACATGGCATGCAAACTTTCATGCTGGCTTGAAGTAGTGCTGTTTAAAACTATTTTTTATTGTCTCTATGATTTTCATTCGAACTCTGGAGTGTTGAGCTTGTTCAATCCATACTACAATAAAGCTAGACACTGACCATACAAACACGCCGTAACGTTAGTCATACTCCACTAGGGATTTGAATATCCATTTAAAAAATGTCCGCGAAACAATGTGGTGAAAAATCTTTGAGAATGCCTTAAGACAAACATCGAACATCACTTCTTTAAAACGTTAGAGAACCTTGGTTAACTGTAGGATGAAACCAACACAGCCACTCTAATAAGAAATTTAACTTAACTTTAAATTTTACCTAATATGGACATCTTCCTGACACATACCAAGTTCTTATAAAATGGTCATAGGTAAAAACTGCTGATGATATTATTTCGAAGTTGAGGGATTGTTGCTCAAACAGTACCAGTGCACTAACTTGTAAAATTACAGCAATCTCTGTTTTTTGCAATAAAGAAAAGTAATTGTTCTTGGTCTCGGCCAGACATGGTCTTGATCTTAGCATGCCTTGGTCTTGGTCTCGATACTCTCCGCTCTTGGCCTGGTCTTGGTCTCGGTCAAGGTCGTCAATACTAATGTTCACCAGTCTCAAGTCAAATAGAATGGCATGAAGTTGTTCAATTGAGAAAAAAAGAGTTTTCTGTGACTCACCCAGGCTGGAAAGGAACATAAATAAAGTTCAAAGTGCATCAAAGAGTTCTGTGTGAGTCTCATCACTGAATCCACCATAAACGTGTAGAAATAAAAATGCGCTTCACATGGTATGCTAATGTGATCTCTTGCTGTTTGCCTGAGATAAAGTTAAAGAACAAAGTGTGGATCTATTTCATGCAAATGGGCTTTGAAATCAGGAATGTGTTTATTCTTTCTAATGGTGTTCGTTGACATTATTAACGATTTCAGGTGTTTTGTGCTAGGTTGGTTAGCATAACCGCTAATATTGCTGTGTCACCATTTGTTGGTGATTGGAATTGTTGATGCCAAAATTGCTTGACATCGCCCAACCATAGCTCTTATTACATTATAATCGACAAAAACACACGTTCTCTGCATTGTCTGCATAGAGATGAGCTGTACTAGTGATTTATCTGATTGGTCAGTGGGCGGAGGTGAATTATGGGCATTGCAAGGAACATCAAGCCATTTTCAGCTTACAAAACAAGAATACAGGATTACAGGGAATACAGGGAACGACACGAAAAGATTCTAGGTATGTCAGAAAAGTTGATTTTGCATAACGTGGCACCTTTAAGCCTCAAAACACCAATTTGAAGGACCAACTTGGATTGATAGTTTGCAGATTTCGAGGTTGAAGTGTTGTGTGTAGCTTGTGCCAGAGATGATCACCTGCAGGAAGTTGATGAAGTAGTAGAGCACAAGTCTGTTGAGTTCTGGCAGAGACTGCACCACGCTGATGGCAGCATCAGGATCTTCATAGTGACTGATGCACTGTGTGTAGAAGCTCTGAGGAATGACCGGCTCCTCCAGCTCTCTGTACCACAGCTTTAGTAGAGATGCTGCGAGAGAGAAAGATTATACCATAGTTTCTTGTTATTCATCAAGCTCTAGTGCAGCAAAGCAAAGGAGACAAAACGTTCAGGTAAAACGTCGAACACCTTTCTGCTTTTCTGTAAAGATTCAGTTTGTCAGATCCCGAGTTACCATGGCCAGGTGAGGGACTGGTGTGTATCTCATTTTGAACTGGAATAGACAATGGCTGATCCATGCGAGTCTAACTAGGGTTCACAAGCAGGTAAAAAAGAGAAACGTTGGTTACAGATTGGTGACAGAGTGGGTAGAGCTGATGCCTCTCAATCAGAAGCATTGACACAGACCATTTCTTCCAGGTTTTGGGTAAGTTTCCGAAAGCATTGCCACTTTCCTTCCACTGACTTCCTTTGCAATAGAAAGAATCACCTCTGCTAACTTATAGGGGCTTCATAAAAGGCCATTAAATAATTGGGTTTGGGAGAGAGTTTCTCAAATGAAAAAGAAAGAACCATATTTTTCTCCGTATAAGACGCACTTTTTCGTCCCCAAAACTGAGGGGGAAAAGTTGGTGCATCTTATACGGCGAATGCAGAGCACCGCGGAGCGGAGGGCGGTCCCGGGTGTAGGAGAGGCGTAAGAGAGGCCGCGGCTTCGGCCTAGCTCCGGAGCTGTCGGCCATATTTGTACACCCGGCTGTGCGCGCTGACGTCATCGGCCATCTCTGCTCGTCGATCCTACCATAGCGCGGATCGTAAGGAGCAGGTATGAAACATTACAGCCTTTTTTGTTACTTTTACTGTTTACTGACTGTTCATGTTACATGTTTGGCATATAATTGTTCTTAAACTGCTGTTTACTTTTACACAGTTGATGTAAAATATTTTACTACAGTATTTGGTTCAGAATCTTTTTTTTTCCAGATCTTCCTCATTTAAAATTGTGCGTCTTATATGCCGGTGCGTCTTATATGGTGAAACATACTGTCCTTTTGATTTGAGATATTCTCCCTTCTAAAGGTCTGACAGATGTTCTTACCTGGGACATTGGGATCGGAGATGTTTTCTGGAATTTTCCACTGGTCCACCTGAAGTTTCAGAGCATTGACCTCATCAATGTCCCCTGGTATTCTGCAGGATGAAAACAACGGCTCATCATAAACATATGCATCTGCTTCCAGTTGTATGCAACAAATTTAAGGACCACCTGTGTTCAGAAGCTTTAAGAACTTTAAAGGGCAGCTCTAAATGCTACCTTTAGCCTTCCTGTCTTGCACTTTGATCCAATTTAAGGTGAAATATGAGAGACCACCAAACTCTTGAGGACATTTAAACTTTACTAGATGGTTTTATTAAAGTTATTTGAATGAATACTGTAGAGGTGGAAATCAAGTTATTTCGAAGCAAGTACTTTATTTTATTGAGGACAATTCTAATAAAATCCTGTAACATCCTACAGAAGAGGATTAAGGGGCATAGTTCATGGGAAATATGTAACTATTAGATTTCAAATAAGATGCAACACTAAGACGAGCCCCCCCCCCCAACTAATTAGATTGCCATCTACTGTTAAAGGTGGTGGTTATGGGTTAGTGTTACATATAGATTTTAGACATTACTAGATGTTGACGTTTGACAATGTTTGGAGCCTAATTGCAGGATCCCCACTCCAGCATTGCAGCTAGATGCTACTCGGTCAATTTCTGTGCAATTTAGAGAAGACAAACAAATAAGGAAAAGTTTGCTCCCATCAAATATAAAAGAATTATGGCTGACGAAGCATATTGCATTGTTTTTTTAGAAGCCATTAGGTTGGTGTCGTATACACCTTCACTTTGATAGAATATCACTGCAAGCTGAAGGATTTAGAAGCAAAGACTAGGGAACTTGTAGTACAGGTGGCATTCTATTACAGTTCCCAAGAACAAGCCATTCTTTCTTTAATGGCTTGGTGAATAAACATTGTCCTTTCGAACACAGAGAGGCTGTTAGGCTGCAAAATATTTGAAATATTAGTGATACATGTTGTTGAGTTTTAATGCCTATCTATCTGTGTGTGGCTGTATGTGTGAGAGTGTTCCTCCACCAAGTCACACCAAACAAAGTGATGGGAACACCTGCGAAATGTCAGTTGGCTCCCTACTGCCCCTCTTGGTGACCTATACAAACACACCCAAATCTCAATATTGGGTCCTACAGTAACAAATAAATTGTCACCTGAATGCACCACTGAAAAATGGTCATAAATAAAGTTCAAATGGCATTCAATGCTCTTTTTTTTGGAAATAGCAAATGTTTGTGGAATTTGAGATCCTAACAGGAGTGGATGGCATGCTGGAAATCTTTTGAATTGTTAACGCCTATATGTATTATTATTATTATTAGTTTACGTATGTGAAAAGGCAGATGTCAGGGAAAGAAACTCATGTCTGTGAGTGAATTTCTCGAGCACAAGTACAGCACTATGCTTTCTTTGTTTATTCTTCTTTGTTGTGTATCAGCATTGACATCACTGTTGATACAACCTTTGTATTTGATTGTGTTTATCTCACCTGAAGATGCCCTCAGTCTGCGCTCCGGCCAATGCTAACACACACTGGGAGAGCTGCACTTGCACCCAGGGCAGTTTTCTGTGAGGGAAGAGCTGATTCTGGCACTCCATGATCTCCTCCAGAGCACTGCCGAACAGAGAGGGGGTCACAATGGTGTTTCGACTGTGCTCAATCTCCTCTAGAGAGGGCTTCCTCAGTCCCTGCACACACAGAAGGAGATGGACTTCAGAACATTGGGAAGCTGTGTTAGATATCCAAGAAAACAACAAAAAAGTCTTGGTCTAGTAAAAAGATCAGATTTTAAATTAATTTCAGATTCAATTGGTTATTGGTCCTCTACACACAAAAAGTTGTTTTTCTTAATTTAATTTGATCTTTTTCCACAATATTCTTCTGAACAAGATGATTTGACCTAAGGCAAAAAGTATATAACATTTCCATTTTTTTCTGCCACAACTATTGAAAGCTACTGACCTAAAGCTATTGAGCCGTTATGAACCCCAAGCGGAATACTTGACACCAGTTAAAGGGAACTCTTACATAAACTCTCTGTGCTCTTTCTTGTAAGCTGTAAACTTCCTCCTCCCCTGTTACCCCAGCAACTCTAAACAGACAGCCATTTAAAATAACTGTTCACATTTCACCACATCAGTCTGCCTATAATTGATGTACTTTGTGGATCTATGTGTACAGACCATTGTTGGCACCCAAGTTATCTAGTTACTAATTGTTGGTACCTTTGGATGCTAGATCAAGAAATGCTGAATTCATGTAATTTATTTTTAATGGATCTTTCATGGCCTTAAACAAATTTTCATGTGGATTTGTATGTGTTAACATAATTTTTTGGCTGCAAATTCTTTATTTTTATATGAGGATAAACCAAATCTGAAGTGTATATTTTTTTTTAATTTTAAAGGTTTATCTGTTTTTTTCTAAACCGCGATAAAAGGCTGTCTTGTTTTTTTAAAGAACGATGTATCTCCATTAAATCAAGCACAATGCAAAACAGATGAAGTGTCGAGGAAATGGACAATGCAGGCTGTCATCTGCAGCAAAAGTTTTGAATTGGTTTAAACTCACTCCACGAAGATGGAACCGAATCATTTTCCAGCTGATCACAGTCAATAAAGTCCAGCAGGGACAACAAAAATTGTTTTACCAGTCTATTCTGGAAGCAGCCACTTGATTTAATATTGATATTGTTTGTTATTGTATTTTTAATGTTATTAAAAGAGATAACAATTGGAAGTACAAGACCTGTGATATGGCTTGTGGCATATGACACAAAAAACTTGGAATACTTTGTTTGCATAGTTTTCACATAGTTTTAACCTTGTCTTTGCTTTTTTGTGTATTTATGTTTTTTTTTTTACATTTGGTCTCAACACTTGATTATTTTCATATAAAACATAAAAACAGTTCTTAGTCAATTTTGGAGATTTTTGCAGTACAAAAATAAAATACACAGAAATGTAGTTTTTGTACAATTTCAGGTTTGTTGTGGAACTATTGTGTAATGTAATGAATAAATATTTGATACAAAAAAAAGAAACGGGTTGTACTAAAAATGCTATCAAGCATTGCCACAAAAATGGTTTTAAAGGTCATTTATTAGAGCAAATTGTAAAGTTGGACTTTTAAGGATTCAGTAAAAATCTCACATAAAAAAAGCCTGCTGATTCAAATTTAGACCAAATTTAGCTTTAATGCTTTGTTTTAATAAAATAAAATAGAATATAAAAATGTATGTAAAAATAAGTTCTTTAACGACCCACTTGATGTGGGTTTAAATGTTTGTGAGAGTGTGTAATACGAGCGCGGTTGAGGAAGTAAGATGGCTTATTAAACCCAAGTAGCCAGATAACCCGAAAACCTATTGTCAACTTTCTTTTCCAGTTTGTGTTAGTCTATTACAGCTTTGGAAGGTGACCACCTAAAGTGGCCTGGTGCCATGATTGTTCCCAGATGGGACTGATTGTCTCCATAAACTGCTTTCTTTGAGTCTTTGAGTTCTGCCAGACTCTGGGTACATCTGGCAGAAACACTGGCATTTATAAATAAACATCCCTCCCATAGGAACTGTTTTTAATCATCACTCAGCATCACAGGAACCTTCGCTCTGAACAGTGCTAGGCTTCATTAAAGCATGTTTTGAGATCGTTTTGCAATCAAGAACTGATTACTGAGTTTAAACAACACTGTGCTGGAGTTAGGCTTGGAAGGCAACAAATCTCAAGTTAGTGTTGCATTTGTAGATTTGTAGCTCATGAGTGTGTTGGATGTTCTGTTTGTCCAGGAAGAACATTACACAGCAAGGGGAAACAATCATTGAACCCCTTGCTGCTTGTGACCACAATTGCCAGTCCATAAATGTAAATCATCAACAGTTATATTAAGCGGCATACCTTTTTCCCCCCAGTGATGGCGACTTTCTGCAGCTTACGGTAGCAGTACTTGGCGTAAGTGCTGATCGGAAGACCTGTCAGACACAATGAACAAAAAACATAAACAACCATTGCCAGACTCCAGAACTTAATTGTCCAATTGACACAGAATAACCCAAAGCAAATTATTGTGGTCAGAATGGAAAAGGCTTCAGGAAAGACCTTTGTGCTGGGGTCCCATGACTTCCGTCAAAGTCCTAAGCATGAAATTCTCTCCTCGAGGATTTGTAATAAAGAGATCTTTATAGACGATCCCCGTTCAAGGGGTTTCTATTCTATTCCAAAGACATCATTCCTGGGATTGAAAAAAAGGTTCAGGTTTCAGAGCCTGCAGATCTGTTGACTTCTTTATATGCTTCAAAAGCAAACAAAACATCAAGCAAAAGGAGTTTTGTCTCAATTAATTGAATGAGAAAAACAAATGAATATCATAAAACTTATGAAATAGCGAAAACACAGAAATCACTAGTTTATAATATGTTGTGTATAGTTCGCAAGTTACTGAGGAGTTCCGAAGGTAGATAAAAAAAACAAGATTTTGATGGGAAATAATATGTATAAGTACAAACTACTACATTTGTGTCATTTTGACCAAAATATAAAGTATAAGTAAAGGTGGTAACAATGAACGGAGAATTTTTGGCCCCATTAATAAAACTGAGTAACTTCTTTATATCTGTGTTGGTTCAAAAAGCTCACTTTTGTTTAATCAAGAGGCTTGATAAAATTTTTTTTGAACATTTCAGATACTGAAACTGACAATAAAATACATTTCAGAACTATACAGAAAAAAAATGAGTATAACCTAAGGTCAAAAATCCTTCAAATGGCTCTTTCAAATGCATCCACTTTTTCCCTGATTTCGGCGTATGCTAGCTGTATGGTGCATGTTGTTTTGTTGTGGGTCGGAATGAGACTAGCCCGTCCAATTTTGGTTGATGTAGCCTTCAGAGGATCCTCTGAAACTGTAACCTCCGGAGGCTGGATAGGCTGCGTTCTCCAGATTGAGACAGCTAAAATTTCTCCATCGTTCTCCCTGCTCACCAGCAGAGGGACCAGTCTGCTAAGTTCTGGCGACAACCCACATACCCATGTGATAAAGCACCACAGGTGTTGTGTGTTTGCTAATTATGCCTCATTAAGCAGATTATAAAGCTGGTGCCTGGCTCATTCTCAGTATTGGTCGCCTAGCATTAACATCCCCTGGTGTGGTTTCCTTGACTGTTTTTTAGTACAGCGATCTAGATCCTCAAGATAATTTCCGTTGATCTGTGCCTGGACTATGACCTCAACTGTTGAAAGTTCCCCTTGCTCTCTTTTCTACGGTTGACCCGTTGCCTGTTTTGACTTTGTCAAAAAATCAAATCAGATGGGTTTTATTTATTTTCTCTTTATTACATCTCAAAAATTTGTGGGTATATAAGAATAGAATTTCAATAACAGTTTGATACTTGTATACTTGCTACTCTTTGAACTTCATGTATCGCTAAAGAACAGCGTCATAAAACAGAAATGCTGTTTCCTGTGCTGACAGGAACAGCTGGGGTTGAATGGGTCTGAACACATACACATCACCAGTGAATGACAGATTAACAGCCGTTGCTCTGATGACTGAGAATATAAAGCTGTAAACTCACATCAGGCTAGCAATGCAGATACTTCAAAAGAATTTGCCTTGTCTCTCTTTTATGGCTCTTTTCCTTTTTTAGATTTTCTTTCTTTTATTCAATCTCAATCAAATATGCAAAATGTGATTCAGTCCTAGTAAAGTTGTATTCACAGCACATCAATGATCCATTTTTAAAAGCAGACATTTCTATCCTGAAACAAAAATGAATGATGTTCCTTGATTTGCTCGAAATTTTTATCTAGGCTTTGTGTTTTTGGTCATCGTGAAAAGTGAATAGTCGTTTCAGAGTTTCCAAAACTCGACACTGCTGCATTCATGTTTGCCTCAACGCTGTCTGGTCTTTCAGGTGATGAACAGTGATCTCCCAAAACTTGACACCTGGTGCTCAAGCCAATTGGTTCAATGCAGATTATCTTACATTACCCAGTTTATTTATGCCCGATTGGTGTTGCAAAGTGTTGAAAAACTTCTTTGTCTTGGAAAGATCTCCAGGAGCTCTTGTTATTATTATATTTTGATTGGAAAAGATTCCAATGATTGAACAGGAATGTATTTGACAATGTGAAACTGGAAGTTTCTGCCTACGTCATGCGATTTCAGGATATGCTCCAACCGGGGATACTGAATCACATGGCTGTTCATATGCGCAAGCTTTATGATGGCTTAATATGAAGCAAATGCATATTTGCTTGGAATTCTGTGTTGCGATAAATTAGATCAGAGAGCATTCTGTTATAATTTAGTTTTACAGTCAATTATTTTATTTTTCAACACTGCCATTTTGTCAAAATACTCCTGGTTAAGCCCCACCCACTGGAAGTTGAGCCCTGACCACGTGTCATCCCATTGGTTGTACTCACTCACCCTAATCCTAACCTTGTTTAGCATGTCAGTGATGTCATGATTCATCGTTCAGTGGGTGGGGCTTATCACATCTGCAGTCTACAGTCAGGAGACCTTGGTTTAGTGGTCAGTCTTGTAAGGGACACAGCCTCAAAGGACGAAATTCACATTGTTGACTTTATAGCGTGTCCGGGGTTTGAGGCCCAAGTGATTATGGCCACGATGGGTGTTGAGTAGGGCTATCTGATTATACAAAAAAAATCATAATGACAATTATTTAGGTCATTATTTAAATCACGATTAAACAGAACTGTGAATTCACCTTAAAACAGATGAAGACAGATAAAACAAATAAGATCACCTTTTAAATGACAATTATAAAAAATATACTTAAAAAAACTAAAAGTGTTTGCTCAAATATGCACCTAAAAAAAATAAAGCGGAAATGTGGCGCGTACGCATCAGAATGTTATGGCAGGCCAAAAGGGTCACAAACGCCCCAAAAAACACAACCAAGAAAAAACAATAATCATTGTCTCTCAATTGTGACGGCTAAGACTCAAAATCATAATTCAAATTGAAAATTGAACAGCCCTAGTGTTGAGTCATTTAATTGGTGATCGGAACTGGGCATGAACAAGGATTGGATAAGTCAAAATGAGGGGGCATGTGACACACATACTGTGAACTATACATGCAATACAGGGGTGCTTTTCCAAATGTTGTCTGAACAGCAAAATTGACCACAGCTAGACTCAAAATAAGCTGTACCTTCAGTGATTAGCAGAAACAGACATCACCTGAGCTCAATTTTGGGCAAATACTGTAAAAACCTATGCAACACTTAGACTTATTTGCAACTTTTCTATTCAATAAATTGCCGTAAATATTTTCCAGGGAAAATATACATAATGTTGCATACTGGTATTAAAGTAGTAGTCACAATGAAAAGGTTTTTTTTTTTTTTTTTTTTGCATTCTATTCTTTCCCTTGGGCAGTGATGATCATGGCATTGAGCGCCATCTGTAAGACAGTGTCACATCTCATATTTCCTTCACACACTGTTACCACTGCTCACAGGAGATAAATAGTGACAGTACTCTCCAACAGAAAGGACATAATATGAAGGATGTTTTGCATACAAACACTGGCAGAACTGCGGTTATTTTATTTCCCACAATGCACCTGTTGCCTCAAAAAAGGAAGATCACTTGCTCAAAGAATTCTAAAAGATCAAAAAGAGGAAAACAGAGCCATGACATGTGATAAAGTCCTCTTAGATGGTTAATTTTCCCTCATAATGGCCTCTGAACTCAAAAGCATCCCATAATACAATCTCATGGGGCACACAGTATTGACTGACAGCTGGTGAGGCTCCCAACACTCTCTTTTAGGCTCCAAAAGCCGTCCACTGGTGCATTCAGCCAACAAATGATTCAAGATGAAATCTAAAAAAACCTACAATAATTTTTTTGTCAGAATCATGTCAAAGCTGAGAGGGACTGAATTGTCCAAAAAGAGTACTTTTGTTACCGTTTATGTTACAGATAATGTTTCGTCAGTTAATAGACTGACCAGTTAATAGGTAAACCCTGGACAAGTTGCCAGTCCATCGCAGTGAAATAAATAAAGGAGATTATATAATGTCAGCTCGTGGTCAAACCTGGAGTAGCTTGTAATCTGAGCATCAATTGCAATGTGAATCATGAGCGATCAACCCAAATGATCAAAATCAAGCCAAATCTGTCCTTTTTGAATACGTTGTGCCAGTTTTCTGTCTAGGGTTGGGCGATGTCAAGAAATTTAGTCATCATCGATGTCCAATGTGAAATATTGAGATGGATGATGACATCACGGGGAGTGGAAATTGAAAAGCTGTCGAGGCATACGTGACCAATAAGTGGCCAGTGTGTCACATGGCTGTACTTTTAACTAGTGCGGGCGAGAGTGATCAATGTGGTGTGAATGACGACTAATTCTGCAGATGATTGCAACGATGTATCAGTTTTTGCTCTTAGTCCGGACTAAGTTAAACAAACAAGAGGCGTGAAAGCACTCAAAGTAACATTTTTTCTCATACCTACAAACCATTAGGTGGCACTGTGCCATGCAACCACACGTCGTTGTTGTTACAATGTACACCAAGTTTGGTGTCAAAGAACGCGTAATATACTCTAATACAGTTCCTGCTCGATGAGAACGGCAAAATAAGTGGTTGCATTTATAGAGACAAAAGCAGGCCAGCAGATGGCAGTAAACCTGAGTACAATAGCCTTTTAATTGCTGCTTGTATTATATATTTATGATCATGTCACAGAATTGCTGATAAATAATCACATTTCAATATAAGATGAATCAGATTTCGAATGAACAAACGATTCAGTGACATGCACGTACCTTACTATCAAAAGAAAACATGCCAAGATGTTTGAGCCCCATTTACACGTGTATTACACCAGTAAAAATGGCAATGCTGTCAGAGAGTGGGAAAAGTACAGAAGAGTCCCACTGAAAGCTTCAGTCTAGTTTGAACAATGTTTAGGATAAGTAAAGTCCACAAGCAGCACTTCGGCCAGATCAATAGACAAATGAACTCTGTGTTTAGAGATGGGAGGGCGGCACGGATGAACCCATCTCCTTTGTTCTCTCTGTCCACTAGCACCACAACAACATTCCTGACTTCAGGCTTCCACAAACTCACACATGATCAGATAATCCAGTGGTTTTCTGACTTGACTGTAACTCTTCCTTTCACCAAACACAGCCTCTAATAAATCCTTTTGCATTAAAGCTTCCTTAAAAACTCACCGTTTTACTCATCAAAATAATAACTTTTTTTTAAATCCCTGCAACCATTATACAATTACATAAAACGAATTGCACCGAAAATACCTTACAAAGCTGTCTTAAACTGGTTCGATAAATCAGTATTTTGAAATTGATTCACTTCATTCGTATCTTCTTAGTGCAATTAATCTAAAGTAAGATGTCTTTGCTTGAATGTGTATTATTGTGGAAAAATTATCACCAGACAATTAAAAATTTGGTATTAATCATTCTCGGATTACAGACTACTTGAGCTGACATGATAAATGCTGCATTGTCAGACAAATAACAACACCTTATGAGTACGGTGGTCGTATTCGTTCAAGAAGCATGTGATTGTCATGTTGTCTTCATTTGTGTTTGGCTTAGATCAGAGTTCGATCATGTTCTCACCAAACAAGAACCACCACTAGAGTTCGCTTGGATTTGTACCAAGACCACCTCCTCGAGACCGGTTTTTAATCCGCTTTGATCTGAAACTTTATTTCGAATTAATCAAACTAAACAAAAAATCTGAATTAGGTCACATTTGACAGGCAGAGTAAATGGCGCCTTTCAGACAGAGCAGCTGACTGACTGATTTATTGACAAACAGAGGGGCAGACCAAATATCAGACCAATGCTCAGCCCAACTGAGTGACCAATAGAAAAGAGACCAATAAAGAGACCAACTGACCTAAAAACTGATGAATAACAAAAACAAATGGACAGAGTGATATGAATAATTAAGAGACAGACTTTTCAAAATTCTAATAAAACTGCCATAAAAATAAATAAAGAAAAAACAGATACAAAGAACAGAACCAGAAACACATTGATTGATAAAAATTGACCAGAGAACTATAAAATGAACAAACAACCAAACAGGGCATTTTTGTACGGATGAAACGAACAATCGATTGAACAAAAGAGCAACCGTTAAGCTAGTGTTAAAAGTTTTCAGGTCCTAACTAGTTGCAGTTTTTCATTTTTTAGTTTTTCTTTATAAAGAGTGCATTTATTTCAAATATCACCCAAATGTGACTTTTATTTATTTTATGCAAGAATTCTATTGTGTATTGGCAGCTTTCAAAATAAAGATTATTTAAGTTCTTATTTTTTTGTACCGAACCGAATTAACCGAATCGAACTCTCCAAGACACTGTACCGAACCGAATATGATTGTAGCGTACCGTTACACCCCTAGATAAACGTGTATGCAGTTTAACATGTTAAACATCGATGCAGTGTATATTTAACAATCACAGTACTAAACAAAACAATTAAACTACGAATAGAACCACACTTGGATCCCTTTTTGAATCTGGGTAATAGCAATAAAGTAAAACAGACTGAAGAAAGCGTCCAGATTTATAGGATGATAAACTGAAGAACGGAGAGAAATGGAATGACTCTCAGCCTTTTGTTGGGTTCCATTAGTTTCCTTCAATGCCAGCTTAAGATCTGAAAGGTTGCCAAGTGTTCTTTATTCCTCCACTTCTGCTCCAACTATGCTCATAATGACCCTGCTCATAATGTCTCTGTGTGCAAGAGTGTGAACCCACCTTCATCATCTTCTTCCTCATTGTTCTCCCTCCTCTTCTTCCTGGACTTGGAGTTCTTCTTGTTTTTCATGTCTTGCTGCTCCACAATGTGCTCTAGTACTGTTAAATACAGTAAATCTGTTAATTCAGGACACTTACACCACATTTAAACAATGCAAGCCTATTGTTCCATGACCTACGAGTTTTGACCCAGAGTGACCAGTGCATTTTATTTCCCCCTCCTCTCAGCCCTGCATCCTGTTTGACTAGGCACAAGGCCATCATCTTTTCAGCAGTGAAATCAATATTGGCCAGATCTGTTTGTGTATGTATGATTGAATTAGGCTTTGAATCCGTATGGGACAGTCTAAAACATAAACACTCCCCTGTGCGGAGCCTCTCTCTGTCCTACAAACAACAACATCTGACTATCCAAGAAACACACTGGTACCCCAAAAGTTATTAAATCATTTAAAAAAAAGACATCAATACTATCAAAAAAAGAAACTATCCTCATTTAGTCACTTTTTATCTTCTTAAAAACCTCCTGTATTTGTAGTATATTTCCTGGTTTATACGTACCCATTGTCTTTGTAAAAACGCGAATGTCCATGATCTCTTAGTCTTGAGATTTGGTGGAAATAAGCCAGATTCTGAGAGTCTGTGATTTCTGTTGTCATTTGTGTGAGATTTTTCAATGATAAAGCAACAAGTAGCAGAAACGGGTCCCAGCGATTCCTGCTCTATTGTTTTGCAAAAAAGGAAGTGTGCAAATAGGTTTTAGCAGTGTTCTGTACTGATCAAAGTCTTGACAAACATCGATTTTTTTTTTTTGTATGAAATTGAGTTTATCTCATCAGTATTATGCAATTGGTTTGGTTTTTATACGTCATGTAAAGAACAAACATCTCCCACGGCAAAGGGTTTAAAGTCTGTTGCTACTAGGGACCCACATCAGTTTTTAATCATGGTTTTCAGGTCGGTTGTGATGGCAAATTTGTATTTTTTTCAACCATCCCTACACAAAACAAGTGTTTGATAAAATTCACAGGGGGGAGCAGTCCAAGTGGGTAAGCCAAGACATCCCCACTCTCGTACATTCGGGGGGGGACAGAGGTGTTCTCAGGTCAGCTGGGAGACTTAGTGCCTCTCCAGTGCATCCTAAGCCTTCCTTGGTGGCCCAGGGAGGCATCCGAAACAGCCCGAGCCACCTTAGTTGGCTCCTCTGGATGTGACTTAGCTCCTCACCCTATCTCTAAGAGAGAGCGCACAGACACCCTGCGGTGGAAACTCATTTCAGCCGACTGAATCTGGGATCTCATTCTTTTGGTCATGACCCAAAGCTCATAGTCATAGGTAATGGATTGACTGGTAAATCGAGAGCATCGCATCGTTCTAAGTACTTTCCATAACATGGACGTCATCGGCTACAGATTTTTTGCATTCAGCAGTAGGTCCTAACGCAGTTCAGAAACCCCTCTAGTTAGTATTTTAGGATACCATATTTAATATTTGAAAAGACTTACTTTTCTTGTCATTACTGGGCTCAAGGTGTCTCTGGATGTAGCCTTCTAAATATCGTCTGAATTTAGGTGAAGGTGAGAAGAACGCCAAGCTGATGGCCATCAACTCCCAGCCAGCCTCCAAGCTCCTCAAATTCAAGTTATCAGTGGTCTGCCGCACCAGCTGTACATAGAGTTCATCTCTCAATCCCTGCATTCCCCAGCATTTTGTGACCACCTGAAGGGCTGCATGATGTCTGTCCAAGCGGGCGGGCCTGTCGCCCATGTAGGCCTGGACCAGCTTGAACATGTCACAAGCTTCTTTCTTCACAATTCGATCATTGGTGATTACCATGGGCTTCTTGATGGAGCCGCGGTTCCATGACAGCATGTTAGCAATGGAAACACGTCTACGAAAGAGGCCTTGTGTGTGCTGGTTGAGATTCTTGCTGGCCCAGTCTTCCATCTTTGCATCAAGAGCTGGTTTGCAGAGCGTGGCGTATGGATATTGGTAACCTCTGCTGGTGTTGGAGGGACAGGAGTTGTTGTTTTTACGGGTGAGTCCTCGTGGCGTTCGGTCATGATCATAGATGTGGCGTGCATCCAGCTGAGTTTTGGGTTCCAGTTCCCCTGTCTGAACAGGAAAAGAGAAATCAGAGAATAGAAAGATGTCACCCCTGTTTTTAAAGTCATTACCACTACCACAGGAATTTGAAGTCGGTTGAAGCCTATGGGCTGCGTCACCATCCATGCACAACATTAAAAACCCTCACATTTAACACGCATAATAGATATATTATCATTTTCAAGATTTGGTTTTTGAAGTCCCCAACAACAGGTTGAAACGCACCCAAGATCACAACACAAACACTTTTAATTATCTTTTAATGCATGTTTATTTTTGCCAGATTTTAAAACGACTCAGTGATGAATTCTTTTATGACTTGTTGGTTTCTTTTTCTATAGAATGAGGCTTTCATTCCCTGCAAGCAATAATGTTACGTCAATGTGTTGTGAGTGATCGTGATTTAACAATGTAGTCTAATTAAATTGGGAATTGACCGTTCCTTTATGCATCTGCACATTATAAGGGTTCCACTAAGTCCACTAAAATAATTTCTTTGAACGTAATCAATGAGCCAGTGTTTCCGACCTCAGAATCATGCATTACCATTGACCACATGTTAATGTGCTTAAATGGGATGTTAAGATTAATGAGGCATGAAAAAGTGAAAAGCAAACCAGTGCATTTTAAATAAACCAATGATTTTAAATAAACATATATCTAACGTTTGCAAATTATTACTGGTCCTCAAAAATGGCCACCATCCCCCACCCAGGTTTGTTCTCAGTCTAATCGTTTATGATCATTTGATGAATGACAAAGCTCTCCTAGTGCATTAGGATCCCTGATTCTAACTACTCAAGGCACACCACATGTGGAGCCCTACACTAATGACTAATGGACATGTCAACACACACATCAAAACCCATTACCACAAAAGGCCAATCACAGAGAGCTCCAAGAGCCAACTGTCTCAGACAACCACAGCACCTGGCAGAGTAAATGACTTGCTGTGTTTTGTCGTCTCAGTTGTGTTTCAAATAGCACCAGTCCTTGTATTTATGTAATGTTTGTTTTAAACAGAGCACTTGTTTCTGAATGTCCAAAGACTAAAGGTTCATTTCGTTACCCCTTTACCCATACTCTTATGGGAAAGACTTAAAGTTAAACATGCTAATTTCCCTTAGAGTGCTCCTGTTGAGCGGACATAAATCCAGGCACGTTTTACACATTATTAGCATGAGTTACAGTTGCTCATTTTTCTGATTTCTTGGCCATTTTCCACACAAAGTTAATGGTTTGATGAAGCCATTTATTGTCAACTAACTGTGTTTACTCAGTTTTTTAAATCATAATGTGTGATTTATATAAATATAATGAGTTTGGATAACTGAAATAGAATAAATTGAGTTTTCACCAAAATAAACTTTGCTTTGGGTCTCTATTGTGAGCATGACCAACACCCATATTTATTTAGAGCAAAAAGAATTCAATTCCATGCTGGAAAGATACCTGAACGGTCTGTAAAGCATCTTTCTGTGCAGCACTAGGTGAGTTCATCTTTGGTTCATTCATAATATTTAACATTGTACAGAAAAAAATGTTATTCAAATGTACAGAGTAAAATTAATGTTGAATGAAGGAATTGTCTCTTCCAATCAGATCAGAAAATTCCATTAAAAGCAGTTTGCTATAATTGTTTGATCCTACACCTGACAATGATCCTACAGAATTCCTAGCTTTGGCAAGTGTACCTAGAATTAATGCTGGTTTTAAGGCAAAAGTTGCTTAGTACTTTATATATCGCCTTTATTATCATTTAAAAGTGTTAGAAATGTAAACTTTAAGAGAAGTACTGCTAAATCGCAAAATATGCGACTTGTTTGTTTACACATCCATTCAGTCATCACACATATTACATAACAGGTACAGTAAAATGTGATATATCTTGGCTTCAACTGAAGGGAAAAAAATGAAAAGCTAGAAAATGACATTTCCTGACCCTGATGTGTTATATGTATTTAGTTTTTAATTTAAGTTATTATGTATTTTTAGGAAATGTTTATAGAACTCATAATTAAACTTAAGGGTAGTTATCACAAGCAAAACATCCACAGAACTCTTTTCTCTTTCAGAACTATAGGATTTTGGTGTTCTGTACAACATATCAGGTAATCTAAAAAAGATCCAGTGTAGCAAATTTTCCAGCAAATCTTGTCCAGTTGGCTTGAACTGGTTTTCAAATCTCCTTAGAATGCAACATTCACACCCTCCTTAACTCAGGAAATCCTAAAGCCATCTCCTGAATAGTTTAGACTTTGACCGGAAGAAAAGCCTTGTTTTTCTTTTTCAATCAGAGGACCTTCATTAAAAATGATCAGGGCCTCTCAAACAAGACGGAAAAATCAATAAATGTAATAAAAACAGAGTTTGTCACTTTTCCAGAGGCAAACATTAGAGCAAGGGTGAAAAGTTTTGTACCTGTGAAGGTGACATGGCCGGTTCTGGAGAAGATGAGCTGGTATGTGATATTCCGCTCTTCTCAAGGGAATCCACTTTCTCATAAGTCCTCTTTTGTCGGCTTCCAAGCCCATCTGTCACTAGTGGTGACAGCATTATGTCACCATGGTTGATGCTCCCGCCTCGATAAAGTGAACGATTACTCGATGTCACATCGTCCCTTGATCCACCCCCTCTTGTACCCATTTTAAGTGAACTAACTGGAGATCGGGCAGCGCTCCCAGAGGCCTCTGAGCCCATTTCTGTGTCTAGGCTGGCCTTGCTTCCATGAAGCGCATGTGAGCGGTTTACCACTGCCCTCATTTCAGCCATCAACTTTTCATTCAAAGCGCTCAATTCTCCACTGCTTCCAACCGATCCAGGCCTGCCTGATCCAGTTCCCAAGGTGACACGCCGTCGATTCTTCCGACGCAAGCTCGGGGACGGCCCAGTGGAATATCCAGAGTCCTGGTAGGTGATGGCAGCGGGGCCTGGGTACTCCTGTGAGGCAAGACTGCTCTGACGGCTATGGCGAGGCTCCAGAAGTTTCCACGATTGCTTCTTCTCAAGTGATACTTCCTTCTTAAGTTGGTGAGGGATTGGAGACTGGATTTGAGAGTTGGCTGGATTCGAAGAAGCCTCAATGGTGTTAGAAATCTGAGGCTGGTGCTTGGGTGCAGCTGCATCCACATTTACCATATGTTTAATACACTCCCGTCCTGCCGGACTGTACTCACTAGCAGAAGAGCTACAGATGTGTTTGGGCTGAGGGAACGGAAGGAGTTTTGGCAGTTGAATTCCCCTTGGCATGCTGCTGGATTTCGGACCACGTTGAAAATTGTGTGCCCCTTCTACTTCCATTTCCAAAGGAGGCTCATCATAAATTGGTGGTTCAACTGATGGAGGTTCATCATAGATGGGGGCTGAGGGTGTGACTCCATACTGGGGCGAAGAGGGGCGAGGAATTCCTGAACTAGAGCGCTGATGGCCAGAGTATGAGGATGAACTTGAAGTTGGCAAAACCAAGCAAAAATTGGTATCTCCCCTTTTAAGATGGTAACCTTCCTTAGAGTCACCTGGAGCAGCCATTTTATGGAGTGGACCGGTTCTGTTGATTTGTGTGGTGCAACTTGGCTTCGATGAAGTGCTATTGGTGGTTGGTTTGAGGTGAAGAAGATGAAGGGGGGTATCAGGAACCAACGACTGTTTCTTTCCAATGCTGTTAACTTTCACCAACATGGCAGCTTTGGAACCAGGAGCTGGCTGCCATCTTTGGGCAGCATCCCTAAAAAGGAACAATGGAAAACTTTGTTAAAATGGTATGTAACACTTTTCTGCTTTTCAATGGGGTTTATCGAGGCCTTGTTTGCTTTAAAAACAAGTTAAACAGGATGCATTCTGACAGACTTGGGAAAGTTTGCATAAATGCATTTTTAAAAGCTTTGGAAGCTTTTCTGCTTTGGAAGTTGTTTTGTTGACCACATAGTGAACTAAACATCCATTAGACGAACAAGGATGCTGACATTTTTCAAAAGGTAATCAGATATTTTTTTTATCTGATATGTCACTAAATAAGATAACTTTAGTATTTTCTAGGGGAGTAATGAAACGTTCTGCTCATGATACGACACATAACTTGATAGTTTCTCCACAATATTGTGCACTTCACTCCAAGAAGCACTTCAGCTTCTGGACGATATCTCTCAGTAGCTCCCAGATATGTAATGTGACCATTTTAAATTGCGATAATTTGAGCCATGATTTTGAGCCGTAGTATTTTCTATTACTGTCTAATAATTGGATTCTGATTGGCTGTTGTTTGCAATGCAAGTTGTTGTATCAGAAACTGCTTTACGACACTGCTTTCATTGCTCTAAATGAAAAATTAGCTTAATTTTTAAATTAGTTTTCATTCATGCTAATTTAAAAAAATAATAATAATTTTAATTTTTCCATGATTGAGACACCATACAGTCGAATACATGCCTGGCTGTGGATTATCAGCACTTCACAACTCTTTCTTTCTGTTTTTTAAATGAATGTGTTAATCTAAGTAGGTGGGTTAAACCCTGGATATTTTGTCACCTGTGAACATCTCTTTTATACAGATGCTCAAAGCAACACTAATTTAATTCTATTGCTCATTTCAGCCCCGTTTTTTTTAAATTGTGGATGAAAACTTAGCCCAAAAATTGTCCAATACAACTTAGAACCTGATTCACATCTAATCTCCCCCCTCCTACCCCTCCCCAGAATAAACTTTAAGGAGCAAGTTAATCATTAGAGATTTGATAGTGGTACGGTAAAGAAACCCCAAAGTCTTGGCAGCACTGAACAGTATCCCATCACGAAACGTTTGACAATAACTCTAACAAAAATGTCTTAAGCAATCAGAATAATTGTATAATAATTGCACTAAAACTTCAGCAGTGAACAAAAATTCTGAATTAAGCATGAGCTAAGAAATGCAATATAAATCTACCCATATCTAACTGAGAAGAATGTGGGCTCGCATACCAAAGCTGGAAGTATTTTTCTTATTTTCTGACAAGTAATAGCTTAAAGATGCAACTAAAAAGAGAGAGGTGCAGAGTAATTTAACCCATCAGAAAATAAATAATAATAATACAAATGAACATACAATGAACAGACACACACAAGTGGACACAGCCCTTCGGTGCAGTGTGTGTGGAAAAACAAAACAGGAAGGTTGAAAAAGACAGTGTGTTCCAGCAGAGTGGAAAAACAGGAATCCACAAGCTACAAAGACTTCAAAATAATAGAGCAAGAAAAGTGGAACAACTGAGCCCCTAGCCTGCACAAGCATAAAAACCGGGGGTAATACCAAGCTAAGCCCACACAAATATATGCCAATGGTAAACATGAGTGTACCTTACAGAGCAGTATGCATGCAATAATTGGCTAAATGAATAGATGAATAGGCAAGGCAAGTTTATTCATATAGCACATTTCATTACATTGGTAATTCAAAGTGCTTCACAAAGTTGAGACAGATTTCAAATATCATTCACACAAAAAAACATAAGGACAGAACTGTACATAGGTGTTCCATTTATATGTTCCCTCACACATTAATAAGTTTTAGGTATTTTAAGTACAATACCTGTGATATGGCCTGTGTTTTTTAAAGTTCTGTCACAAAGCACAATGGAGCAAAATGTGCTTGGTACAGTGTGTAAGGTTTAGGAGAGGTTCTCCTGGTTTTTGATACAATTTTGTTTTGACCTTGTCTTTTTAGGGCACTTTAAATATTTTTTTAAAAGCTGTTAAAGATATTTTTGCATTTAAAAAAAAGACAAAATGTAATAATCTGAATAGTTTTTTTGTACAATTTTAAGATTGTAGTGGAATTATTGTGTGATACAATGAAAATATTTGTAAAAAAAAAAAAAAAAAGCTGGGGTTATATTGAAAGCATTGCCTTGAAAAATGGTAAAGATAAAAGATTATTTATTAGAACAAATTGTAAAGTAGTAAAAAAAACACTCAAAACTCCCCAGACTCCTAGGGTTAAATTCCAAAGCAGGAAAAAACTTTACCGCATATTCTATTAATATAATCCATGCAGCACAAATTTCATAATTTCTGCTACCAAAAGATATGTGGCCTACCAAATACACCAAATTGTATTGGTTGCACTATGGAGTCAGAAGATTGTTGTTGTCTTGGATTTGTTGACCGGTTTTGACAGGCTTACCAGGCAACCAAAACAAGGTTTCCACGAAATGGAGAACGGAGCGTCAACAGATTTTTGGTGGCATCGAGTGAATTTCATAACTGTACAATGGCATGTGTTGATGTAAATCTCTGAGCCTCCAGCATGTGCACTTTAAAAAATGTTATTTTAAAAGTAGAGGGTACATTACCAGCAAACCAAGGTGGAAATTATGCCCTGCATACAATGAAGATTTGCAGTTCTTTGTGGAACCATTTTCAGACTATAGATCCTTAATCCAGATTAAAGAGCTACTTCGTGTCCACTTGTTGTTCTGAGCTCAACCAAAGGTGTTTTGCAAAGGAATCAATACTAAACAATGTTCACATGTTACATTTAACTCCATTGGTAACAATGGATCATGAAATAAAAGCCTTTGGTAAATGGACCCCGACAAGAAATATTCGGTTCATCTGAGACCTTGGTGACATGTAAGTCACTCAACAATCTTTACAGAACCTCTGCGTGAATAAATACACACATGTAGTACCACTGTTCATATTAAAATCATACAGGAAATGAACTATTTCATATTATATCCTAAAAACAGGTGACTGCATCTGTTGCACCTGTTGCACAGAAGATCAGGCACAAGTTAACAAGCATACTTACCCCTGGCATAGACTTGCAGTGTTCTAGAAGGGCGCCTGGGGTGTCTGGGAATTGGAGACTAAGTCCTACCCTCAGCTGGGAATCAGAAGAAAACCACAATGGAAAAGAAGCCAGTGTCCAGTGGTCTAAATCCCTTTTTTGGTCATTCAAGCCTTTTCCGTAACCCGGGATGTTATCAACTTTGCCACAAAAGTCTTATGGTCACCCTACGATCATTTAATTACAGACTGGCACAAAGACGGAGTGCAACACAGCAAAGGAGGAAGGGAGGGTGAGAAGGACAAGAAGTGTGGGAGGGAAAGATTGAGGGAAAAGGCGTCTACTTCTGCTCTCCTCTGGGTTACAGTAGCAGGAATGTGAACCTCGTCATCTTAACTCTCTCTCTCAAACACTTAAACTGGGAATGCGACTCCCCTGAACCATCGTTTGGCCCCAAGACATTCGGCCAACTAAGAAAACACTACCTTCTTTGAGGTTGTTCCCCTAAAACACTCTCTTTGGTTCATTCATTTGGTTATCAACCTACTGATCAGACTCTTCAAGCTGCCAAAACTTCTCTCTTCTCTCTCTGCCTGCTGTGGTCTTTCCCACCCATTGTGTCTGGAGTCCCAAGGTTAAATGTCAACAATCTATTCAGTGTTGAGTACACACATTGTCACAGGCTTGTAAATAATCTCAACACGCCATTCCTCACTGTCTCAGTTAGTAAATACCATCAGAACCTCTAAAGTGAGATTTTACAGCAACATGTCAGTTATTGCCAAAAGGGTGAAATCAAGTGTCACATGACTCACCTCTATCACCCCTTGGATAATGGCTATAGTGAAGAAAATAGCTCTTGAACAAGCCTTTAAACATTAAATCCTCTATTTGTTATAGATTTGTGATTGTTATCTGTATCTTAGTTGACCATGAGCTTGACCTCCTTCAGACCCATGACTGCCTCAAAGGTTGCGGTCATGTCCTTTTGACCTCAAATGGCATGAGACACACAAAAGTCATCCATATTTTTGTAAAAAAATGTCTCTAATGCACATGTGCACACAAATTGCACAATCACAAACGAATGCTGGGAGACTGAACAGAGGGTCGCAGAGCAGAATGGAGGGGTGTCCTTAGAGAGTCATGTTAGAAAAGTTCAAAGGGCGTTTCTCCACTAGCATAAACAGGAAATACCAGCGTAGTGTTCACACAGGGAGTGCACTGTTTGTGCTTCATTACAGTGGATAAAATGAATGACACTAGTACTTAAAATACAACTTGTACAAAAGTGCTTGTCTAAGTACAACAAAACTGCCATAAATTCCAAGTGAACTACCAAAATGAACTAGTTTCCCCAAGACATAAAGGGATTGTAGATAATTTCATTACTTTTAATGGTCACATGGTTCTGATGACATGTGAATATCAGTTGGTGTACAAATAACACAATGTTACAGAGGAAAGAACTGTAGAAGTTTAAATATCATTTCTAAAAGATGATACAAATAAAAAGAATGTATTGCATAAAAATAAGTATTGGGAGTGATTCATATATTAGAAACACTTTCTGCTGATATTAGCATTTTACTTTCTAAAAGACCCAAATCAAAAGGTTTTATCTCTGCTTTTAATATTTTGTATTCCCCCTTTAACATCAGCCTGAAGTCTTTTGAGGTATTTGTCGATGAGGTTCTTTATCTTCTCTGTTAGCAGCTCATTCTTCTTGGCAATCAGCCTTCAACTCTTGTAAATTCCTGCATGAACTGCTTGTTTGAGTTCTATCCAGAGTCCTACAATGGTATTGAGGTCAGATGGCCACTCATAACCTTGACTTTGTTCTGGTGTAACCAATGACAAGTGGACTTGGTGTTTTGGATCCTTGTCATCTTGGAAAGTCAAGTAATGTCCCATATTTACAACTTCCGGGCTAATGGGTGCCATTTTTTCATCCATATTTTCTGAAAAATGCCCAAATCAGAAAATTGGCCAAGGTATGTAAAAATAGGAGTAGACAAAAATCAGACATAGAAACTGAAATACTCAAATGATTAGTTTCTAATTATTAAAATTAGAAACACATTTTTTTCTAATGATTTCCCCAGTGGACTCCATCTAACTCTTCTGTTATTGTCGAAAGTGAGAGCAACTGAGAAAGATCAACTGTCATCAGACAGACAGATACAGCTGTGTTTTTGGTGAATGCTGTGTAGGCGTTATCGTGTGACTGGATTTCAGGGGCGACAGAACATACAGAATTCCAACTAAACTATGGCACAAACAAGAAAGGAAAAAAGAGATCTATTTTTGAAAGAGATGGAGAGTTTGAGTCACAAAGACAGTGAGGTGGTTTGGTCTAAAGGGATTTGTCATGGGAAGCGCGGAACCCTAAGAGGGTCAGGGTTTGAGAATGCAGCGAAGATAGTCCTTAATCTGTTAGTCTACTTATTTTTTTTGGAAGTCCTCACTAAAGCACAGATTTGGTGCTTCCTAAAAGTAAGTAAGTACTCTGCCTCAACATGTTCCAATCAGACATTAAGGTTGATTTGTTGAAATCCAGTGGACAAGCAGGTTTTGTTTAAAACCAACCATTTCGAGGAACCTTAAAACAATACAAACATTCAACAGTTTAACCTCTTAGCATCCCTTCCACATCTTTACTAAACACATAAAATAAATAAAATATAAACTACCCAAAGTAAAGAGCATGCTGTTCAACAACCTTCTGCATGGGTTTGGTCTATGTTAAAAGAAGTTTGTTGTCAGAATCATAATATTGCTTGCTATTGCGTAAATAATATTGGAAAATACCAAAAAAGATAAAGAATTTGGCACAAATTTTTTATGAGTAAATGCATGTAGATAACTATGGGTTGTGAGATAGCATCACTGAGTCAAATTTCAGATTTGACGAGAATATATTGAAAAATGAGGGTTCTATAAATTACAAAAAAAGCCTACTTGGAGGTATACATGTATTAGTAAGATTTACCTTGTGCTTGTCATGCTTGTTAATGAACGTATTGGCTCAAATGAGGTCTTAATCATAAGGGCAGATGTCATTGTGATTTAAAAAGAGTAAACACAGTTCTTTGATGATAAATGGCTTCAACCAAATGTGTTGCGTTTTCATTCATGTTCTCTGAAAAAATGGTCAAGAAATCAGAAACTTATGAGTGCAACTGTACAAGTTTAAATTAGAGCCTGACTACAAACCCTCTTAACCTATCATTTCATGGAAGTTTCTCAACACATACATGTGTCAAATATTTCACAAAATTGGATTGTCTGGGCTTTTTACAGTCTATTTGTTCATTTTCCTGTTGGGAGCCTGCTGTTTTGATTGTATCTTAAATTGATTGTATAATAAAATTGCATCATTCAAATCACAAGAATCTCAGTTGTCACAGGTTTACCCTTAAACGATGCAGCTAAGACACTATCACACGAATCAACTTGCAGCATTAAAGTGTTGCAGTAAAACAAAATACATCTAATAGAAAAGAAATGTTCTGCATGATGAACACTGCATTGGGTCTTCTCAACAGTCAATGGCTAATTACCGTATTTTTCGCCGTATAAGACGCACTTTTTCTTCCCCAAAAGTGAGGAGGAAAAGTTGGTGCGTCTCATACGGCGAATGCAGAGCGCCGCGGAGCGGAGGGCAGTCCCGGCCGTAGGGGAGAGGCCGCGGCTTCGGCCTAGCTCCGGAGCCGTCGGCCATATTTGTACACCTGGCGGAACGCACTGACGTCATCTCCCATCTCGTCGATCCTACCATAGCGCGTAGGACTCCGTGAAGGAGGACATTGTTATAAAATCATTTAAGAAATGTGGCATTAGTGATGCCTTGGATGGAATAGAAGACAACATCTTATTTGACACCAGTGAGGAAGAAAGTGATGACAATGACTGCGTGGATCTGTCCTTCCTCATTTCTGATAGCAGTGACGAAGAGGAATTATTGGGGTTCGAATAAAAACATTACAGCCTTTTTTTGTTACTTTTACTGTTTACTGACTGTTCATGTTTGGCATATAATTGTTCTTAAACTGCTGTTAACTTTTACACAGTTGATATAAAATATTTTACTACAGTATTTGGTTCAGAATCTTTTTTTTCTAGATCCTCCTCATTTAAAATTATATGTGCGTCTTATATGCCTGTGCGTCTTATACGGTGAAAATATGGTACATTACTTGAACCAATTCCAACAGATTGAGAGAAAACAGCTTAACTCAGACCACTTAAATTAGTGCACCAAACCATTATACTTTAAAGAAATATTTAATAAAATCCAGTTGCAATTCCTAAATGGAATAGCACACTCTTTTCTTTCTCGCTTCACAAGGGTCAAAGCTTTTGACCTCCGCTCTCTCCGTCTCCCTCATTGACCTGTTCTGGGGAACATGAGCTCAGAATTCTCCATGATCCATATGGTAGCACTCACACACATTTAAACAGAGCATGCCACACACTAAATCTGACACACACGCTCCATAACCCTCACAGATCAACACGTGTGAATGGAAAACCGAGCTGGCAGGAGCAGCGTTTCCCTTCATGCTCACTCTCACTCTCATTTCCGGTGCTACCTCAAAAACATGTTTGAATTGATCTGAAGGTGCTGAATTTGAGGAATACAAACTCTTATTTGGTAGAAGTTGTTAAAGGCACTCATCTTGCTTTGAAGAGAATATGAGCATGTGGTAAAAGAATAAAATCGTTTCATACGCTGATTTCTTGCTGCTGTGAACAATATTATAATTAATCCAGAGAAACTACAGATTCATATGGTAAAAGATACAGTAAAACAAATTTATGCAATAATTAGGATTATTGGCTTTAGAAGGATAAAGTGAGGTTTATAGAAACTTACAAAATGTTCACATTTGACAACGCATCAAAGTGGGCCAAATTCCATAGTAGCCACAGCTTCGAAAGTCTGTGTGATGTTTTTGTATATATTAAAGTACAGAACTGAGCTCATGATCTTCTATAAACAGAACCTTTGAGGATTAATTCAATTTCTATTCCAGAGAATGTTCTGCCACCCAAACAAAAAGGGAGCATTTACAGACTGCTTTGTGAACATGGTGTGCTCTGTAATGACTGTTCATGATTCAGCCTCGGCTCCGGAACAAGTGAATATATTTATTTTTGAAGAATAATTTAATGATTGTTAAAGACCATAATGTCTCCCTAGATTATGTTTCAACGTTATTTTGTAGCAAAATCGGATTGTTTGAGATTTTTGTTTAACTCGTAACACAGATTTTCTCAGGTAAACAACATACCTGCAATAAACCATCAAAATCCTCCAAATTAACTGTTGGCTTGAAAGTTACAGTTTATTGGTCACAAAAACAAGTAATAAAAAATGCATAAAAGACCCTTAAAGGAAAAACCTAAATAAAAGACTTTACTAAAGGAGGAGGAGGAATAAGCAAAACTAAATGAACGAGTGACCAGGTTTTGTTCACAAATTCTGCATAGTTACATAGGAGGCTTGTGTTGCATGACGACGACCTGTAGTGATCAACAATGATCAACAAAGCGGGCAAACAGAATGCACGATCATGTGACAGAACACCGAACACATGATCACATGACCAAGGTGGAATTAAACATAAATAAATACAAAAAAACTGTTAACTCGTTATTTGCGTTTATTTTTTAAAGGTGTTAAATATTTCAAATTAAGCACATGCGTTAAAACACGTATCTCTCTGTGTTTGCTATTTATATTACTTGCTCTTACTCCCTCATACTAGATTCTTTTTAGAACTGCTTGTTTGTTTTAAGAACACAATGTGTGTCAGGATCTTTAGTATAACATGAAACATGTGTAATACGTTGTTGTTTTGTGTTGGAGAAAAAAAAAATTCATGCAAATCATGTGGCCTTTAAAGAAGTGATGTCATCACCACTCTTCTTTGCCTACTCATGCCCTTCACGGCTGTATACACATACGCCCATCAAAAACTATAAACTCAGTAATGCAATGTAGTTAAATATCATTATTCAACTAACTGTTAAAAGTTTTAATGGTATTTAATCGTAATAATATCATTAAAAAAAGCACCTTTTGGTTTAGCTCCTGAGGTGTGGTGGTCTGTGAGCTGGACTAGGGCTGGGCGATATGGACCAAAAGTCATATCCCGATATATTTAGGCTGAATATCGATATACGATATATATCCCGATATTTTTATCAAAAAGTGAGAGCAATTGTTTAGTTACAGTCAAACCCAAATATGACATTTCACAAGTAGTTTTATTTAAACTGGCCGGATGAAACAATACTCAGCTGTTCCCTTGTTTTTGGGAATAAAATATAAATATATTTGAATACGCAAATAAAATATAAAAATCTAAAGTTTGTATAATGCTGTACATTCATTAATTATTAAAATATTCAATGCTGTAAGCAACTTAGGCGATTGCATTCTTTTAAACTTTTTAAACAATATTTATAGTTTTACAATGTGTTACAAGTAAATTTGACATCTACGCGGCATATAAGCAAAATAAAAATTAAAACTTTTCACGAGTAAACATTTTATGTGAACTCTCATTGGCTTAGTCTGTGTAATCACGTGATTGAATGCGCGTTCACGCAAGAGGGGAGTCGGAATCTGCCGGGGAGTCGAAATATGGCACAACAACGGTACACCGCGGGAAAATGAAGCTTGAAGGGAGCTTTGTGTCGGGGCTGGAGCTTTTGCGGGTTGCGGTTGGCTTGCAGCTGGGGCCTCGGCAGCGCGCAGTTTCACACACTCTTCATACTCCAGTTTGTGCCACTGTTTTAGATGGTGAAAAAGATTTGTAGTGCTTCCACCCCTGGCTGAAACTTCTTTATGGCACTCCCTACATATGACATGGTTTTGTTTCCCATCAGAAACTTTGAATCCGAACCATCTCCATATTACTGAGCCGCTACTTTTTTGTTTACCAACTAATTTCTCTGCATGCTCAGCAGATGTTGTTGCTTCCTCCATGTTTGTTGAAGAGTGCCGGCGGATTGTCTGCTCCAGAGTCCAGCCCCTCCCCGCTCTGTGCCTGAAAGAGGAGGGGCGTGGCCAGGGGCGCGCGAAGTAGTGTTGAGAGCTCCGGGTTAAAGCAGTTTGCTCACAGCGCAGTTTGAACTACGCAGCCTATATCGATATATGCGATATGGTCAAATTTCATATCTCGTTTAAAAATATATCGATATAGGTTTTAATATCGATATATCGCCCAGCCCTAAGCTGGACACACACAAAATGTGCAATTGTGCCGATGGCCCGCGTTTGATTGGTTTTTCCCATTCATCTTCACTCCCTTCATTTCCTGTTGCTCTTTACTTATAGTTTGTAAATAGAATTTCGGACTGTGTCACCAACAACTCTTAAAAAAAGCCTCCCAAAACCTTTATGATAGCCCAAACAGGTTTATTTCTAGTGGTTGCTGGTGTCTTCAGGGTGGTCTTGTAGGGGTCAACTGAGACCCCCAGTGAGTCTTTCTGACATCTTAGCGTAGACATATGTCTATAAATGGTTTGTTCAAATCCCAACATGTAGTTTGCTGGAATTAGCTAAAGAAATGCGTTTCTTTTTACATAAAACAGAATCAAGCCCTTGTCAGGACATGCAATATCCTTCTAAAGACCTTAGAGCTCTCTATTTTTCAGTTATAGAATCCCATCCAGAGACAGAAAATATGGGACTGAATGAATATCCAAATAAAGCAAGATCTACAACATCAAAACAGCATGAAGTCAGGTGCCCAGAAATTGGCAAATTAAAGCAGCTGTCATGTAGCTCTCCAAACAGCACATTCCACAGCATTAAAAACGAGTATTGAATCAGTGAAGACAGGACAGAAGCTGTCCCAATAGCAAACAAATGTTACATTCTACAGCAACTACAGCGCTGTTCTGTTTTAAACACTTCAAAACCACTCAGATGATCTGACTGAGAAGATCAACCGATGCAAATGTAATTCCAGTATTTGAGATAAAGCCCCAATGCACAAATATCTTTATTAGTGTCGTCAAAAGTCCTGGTTCTTTGTTACCAAGTCAGTATTGTTTTTGGGCTTCTATCCACTGGGATGATACTGGTATTAACGAGGGATGAGGGATTAACCCACTCTTTTGTTCTCAGCTTTAATCTGAAAGGATTTGAGCCTTCTCCAGAATTACACCTGCCCCATTCAATCCTCTTTACCAGAGACACCTCACAGTGAGGAAAGAAGAGAATGGATGAGGGGGACAGAGGGGGCCAGGAGTAATGTTCATTCTGTGAGAGTCTTTAGTAAAGAGCTGAGTCACATGATTTACGAGATCCAATTAGCTACGAGCGCACTTTTAAAACCAGCCAGTTGCTCACCAGCGTTCTTATACGAAAAAAGTAAAATAACATAAAAAAGTCTGGAGGCAGAGTTGCCAAACAGATCATAAATTCACAATGAAAAGCCACATGTTTCCCATTTTAAGGTAGGATTTCACAAAGAAATATTTTAGCTGTGGTTTAGGTAAACATGAATTAATTAATTACTTTGAATTACAGCTTTTTATATACAAAAACCTCTAAAATGCAATAAAATGCTTTACAATAAAAATAGAGTTCAGTAATTCGATTTTGATCATTTAAAATTTCTATGGTTTCATTGAATTCGGAATTTTTTTATTAAAGTATATTTTTTAAATCAACTGTTAATCCATATCTAAACGTATATATAATTTTTTTTTCATTTTATACATTTATACATTACATTACAACAGAAGTTCAACCTACAAGTAAAAATTGTACAGACTTTTATTATATTCCATGAAAACTATTTTCACATTCAAGCGTGAACATAGCGAACAATTAAAACACAGCGAGAGTGAAAGGAGTTCAAATTCTAAAAATAGACATAACTGTCTTCCTTGAAATCAGCTGCTGAAATACCAAATAACCCTGAGGTTTAAAGGCTGAAAATATGCTCTTATTTCCCACACAAGGAGCTGCAATTAGCAAACAGGTATTTACAGAGTGTTTTGAGCTCACCGCCGTGAAAGCACATTCCTGCTTGTGTTAACGACTGTGTGTTAACAAGAAAAACACTGTGACCATTTAAGGTGGAATTCTCGCTCACACTGCTCTGAGTAACTGGCACAATACCAGGTTGACAGTCTATCTGCGTTAAAACACCATCAAGACAAAAAATGACAGATACAAAAACAGAAAAACTGTATTTTTGTGCCCCTAGAATGCAGAAAGGAGAGACTACATTTCAAACCCCTTTACATGGTTTATACATAATGGAATGGTTGTCAAGGAAGAATTTTTGGTTGCCGTGGAAGAGTCAGTAACATCATACAAAGTTCCCCATGCCAACATGATAAATAATCTAAACAAACCCCCGTGTCTTTATCGTTTACCAAAGCTGAATTATAGACAAGAGATTTGGTTGCTAGCGTAAACCGATTGGTTGCTAGGGAGCCATCATTGATGTCAATTTTAATTTGTTGCTATAATTAGCATAAACACCCCCCACCCCATTTCTCTTTGATCTTTTTACTTGACATTTTCACTGGAGTTTGGTAAATATAAATAAAAAATAGTAGTTGGTATGTTCTTGCACAGACTGATAACCTCAAAAACCTTCAAACTCACGTGTCATTTTCTTTTTAAAAAGGTGTAAAAACTAATTAATGCTAATTGTTTGCTGGCTAGTATGTTTTTCGTGTCTCAGACTGTAATGAGCTCAACATCTGACGAATCAGAGATCAAGAGGATGCTATGAAATGCTTTTTTTTTTCAATCAGAGAAAGGTCATCCACTTTGGCCTGACTTAGCCTGTTTATAGAACCTCATCCGATTGGGTACGAAAAATGTTCAGAACGCAGTGGAAAAGCATCCAAATGCAACACAACAGTGGAATGCTCAAGTGTCAAAATGCTAAAAGCTAGAACCGTATTCTTTAGATCAGACTTCAACCCCCTTGCTACACTAAGTACAGTCAAGGTTCTAGATGCAGAGTACATAGATGATCTAAGAGGTCAACCTGGAGGCACTGCAACCTTATACAGATAAACTGGTGATACTCTGGTTGATGTGTTTCCAAATAAGTTTTAAAAAAGTTAATATAATGAAGAGAAACTGGATCCTAGTTGAGTTACCTTGCCACTGGACAACAGACGAATCTCATATTTCCAGGTTTGGTGAGAGTCCTTACCTTGTTCCTTGGCTCTGTTCCTCCACACTGTCTCCTTTGGCTTTGGACAATGGTGTCTCCCTCCAGTTTTCCTTCTCAAGTGAGCAGGACGGACTGCGTGAAATCATTCCAAGTATTGGGGTTATTTTCTCTTCCTGTCTTTTTTGCTCTTGAAGTTCAACTTCAGAGTTCCTCTTCATGGCTTGCAGTTGTGCAAGAGGCACCACGTCGCAGTCTTCAGGCCTATGCCAGATCGTCTGCTGGCTGGTAGAGTTATAGTAGTAGAAACGGTTGTTATTGCTGTCGAAAAGCTCCCACCACTGGTTGCCGTCCGACTGACGGACTGGTACCCCAGGCGGTGGCTCCCAACCGCACTCACCAGTCAGCAGGTTGACATACATGCGTTCCCTGGAACGCAGCTCCACAATCTCCACCCAGTCAGACCTGGAGAGGGAGGGTGAAAATCATTAAAGTTGACAGAGCATGGTTAACTCTTGAAAAGGCAATCAAACCACTGCTTCAATTTACAAGTAATTTATATATACAGCCATTATAGCCAATAGATATGAACCATGAGCAACAAAGTGATTTATGCCTAGACCAGTGTGTGGAAACTCAATTTAAGCTCCAGGGTGCTTTCACACCTCTAGTTCGTTTCAAGAGGAAAAACTAATATATTGTTGCAGTCTATAGATTTACTCGCAAGTGAGTACGGTGCCTGTATTCATTCAAAAAGCATACTTTTGTCGCCTTCATTTGTGTTTACTGTAGATCAGAGGAACCACTCTAGAGTCCGTTTGGATTCGAATAGAGACCACCTTCTCAAACAGTTCTCGGACTGCTTTTTCAATCTGCTTTTTGTCAGATTTTTACAAGGGAAAACAAACCCCAGTTCATTTGAATCCAACTAAACAAATCAGGGGTGAAAGCCGCCTCGGACTTTAGCTGTACCCCATATTCTCAAAAGTGGGTTTAGAGACCATCTGCAAACTGCAAAAACTCTCAAAAACACTACAGACGAGGAGCGAACGCTGTGTGAGCACTTTTACTTTTTCGTGAGCACTCATTGTTTTTCATTTGAAGGATTTTAAAGTAAGTCTTTTGCAAACATCAACCCTGACTCTCAATCCCTACTCTAGCCTAACAGTAAACAAAACTATATAAAACACAGATTTGAGAACCTCTAGGGTTCCAAAATATGGATCTCTAGAGATCCAAACATTCAGGAATTCAAAATAAATCATCTTTTAAGAAAGATAAGAAAAAGCGGGGGAAATTTTTTTAATTTAAAAAGAGCTCAAAACTAAGAAGGCACTTGTTGATGTAAATCATCTTAAGATGTAAATACATATTAAGGGTCATTTAAATGTAAATTCCTGCAGGCTAGTTTCAAGTAAAGAGCTGGAATGATTGTGCCTCGTAACAAGAAATAGGCCGGAATACCAGGAATGCAACTAAATATAAATCTAGTCACTTCCATGATTCCATAAATGCCTCTTACGTGATTGAGAAATACATTTTGAACTGCCGAGGAGTAACTGGTGGATTCTAAGTCAAGAACCTCTGCAAGGACCTGGATATCGTGTGACACTTGCAAAACATAGTTTTTATACATTTTTAACATTTGTCTTTCCAATTTCATACACTCAAGCCAAAACCTTTTTACAGGTGCAGTAAAGAAAAAGATTTGAGAAAGTCAATCTACTGCAAAATTTTTGAGTTTTGGAAAGGTTTGAAAAAAGATTCTCAAAGTTGTGCTCAATAGCTTTGTTTAGATAGCATTTACAATTCAACCTTCCTCAAATCTAGGTTTTTCAAGGTGTTCAAGCAACTTTGAGATTTCTCAACTTTTTGAGTGTAAATATCTACAGGTGAAATCTACATTTTTCAACATATTTTAAAGATATAACATACAATTTTGAAATTTAGCTTTTTTTATTGAACAAATTTTTTTTTTGGGCAAGAATTTGATTTTTGCTTGCACCCCATGTCAAAACCATGACTAAACAATCTTTTTATACTAAAATATATAAACCCAAGCCAGTGTAAGCACATGCTTCTCTCTGACTCTACACTCCAACAGCTGAGCAACGGTCCAGCTGGCCTTCATACTTTCTCTAGAGCCTGCACATGAAGATCAGACGTGTGTAGTTGTGAGCCAAAAACCCTTCAAGTAACACAAACACAGGGTTCAAACTCAACCCACACTCACGTACTGGTAAACCGGCAACATCAATCATATGCGATGTGGTTTATTAAGTGGAAGGATCCGTTGATTTTGTGGAAAATGTAGTACCTTCCCTGTATTTGTGTTCTAAGAATAAGAACTTACTGTTAACTGAATGAAATGCTCTTTTTTAAAATATTTCTGTAAAGCTGTAAAGAGTAACAGATTCCTGCCAGTGCGAATTTAACCCTAACCCAAGGATACAGAACGCCTGAAGTTCTTCTAAAGCTCACGCAGCCTAAGAGATAAATCTGCAAAAATATAGCAAAAATAGCATCTACAGAGCACTTAACTACCTATACCTACCAACCCACTAAAGCCCTGGTAAATGTACATAGCACATGTAAGTTGCACGTTAAAACTATTATTATTTTTTTATTTTATTTTATCAATGAATCTGTAAAAATAACATTGTGGGCACAAAACCACTAGCCTACAGTTAAAACCCCAAAACAGCACATTGTAGTATTTTCACACTGCAAATGGAACATTTTTGATATCCATTGACCGAGATAAAAATAGGCAAAAAAAAAACTTTTTTAAAACAACTTAACTTCAACTTAATGCAAAAAACCCCCCAACTTTCGTCACATCCCTTCCTTGTTGCCAATATGGTTAGGTATGATGTAATTACGTAGCATCTGTAGTGTCAGTCTTTGGCGCACAATAGACTCTTGGCTCTCACCAACTGGTAACAATCATACCAGCTTGTTTTCAACCTTTCAATTATTCATACAATTATAAAGTCACATTATAAAAATGACATCTTATCACTAGCACATAGGAGTAACACACATTGTATGACCAAACACACAGAACCATCATATCCAGTCATCAATAGAAATAATTCCAGCATGAACGCTCAAACACAACATGGACCCACATGCACTGAAGGAACCTCCACCCCCAAAACATTTCACCTCCTGAAGACAACATTCGAAAAGCCAAAGCCAATCCAATCCCAGACACCCACAAGCACCGGACCAACCTTTTTCTGAAAGCAAGGTCTTCCACTCTGTATGCATGAAGCTTTCGCCTCTGACTCAAGGAGGTGTGAGTGTGTTTGTCCACTGTTTGGGTGTTTCCGGGACAGTGAGTAGGCCCATCCCTGTCCCAGCATGTCGAGCGAGAGCCATCTGCTGTGAATGAGGTTCAGTGGTGAGCTCATAGTGGCTCTATAAGCCTGAGCACAGGCCTCTGACCCCCACAATCACATGAGTGGAGGACCAGAATAGAAACCCTTTGTGATGACGGGACAGTGTCATGAAAAGAAAAAAGGAATGATGATCATAAGAAAGAAAAGTTTGGGGAATTATGTCCTATTGCAACCTCAAATTTCACAACCTCATTTGCTGGCCTGATTGTCAACAATGTGCTGCTTAGTCAACAGAACTTTCAGAACTAGTGTTGCACATTTTTCAGATATAAATGATTCTATTTGCATCTAGATACACAGGTTAGGTTTTAAAACGGTATCTTTTTATTATAGACCGTATTTATGTAAAAGCATTCAATTCAACACTAATTTGAGTCAACAAAAAAAACAACCCGATTTCCTTTTAGGTTTGAGGAAAGCCCTTCAGATCTAATACAACATGTTGGGCAAAAAAAATAGTGGGGACAAAAAAGATAATTTAGAAAAGCACCTAACCAAACTTTATTCAGGGCTGCTAACAATATTTCCTTTCACCCCTGAGTGAAAAATGAAAAACAAAATTGTGAGTACAGTGTACAGAATGCTGACGCCCCTAAAGCTCTGTGACAAAACAGAAAACAGAGCTGTATTTTATGAGAGATGCAACATTACCCACTGCCTAGATATAGATGCTATTGAAAATAAACTCCAGTCTAAACTTTCACATCAGCTTTTAGATCTGGAAAATATTATGTGCTTTCTGAAAACACAGCATCTGTAACTGCCTGCAAACTTAAGTGGAGGTCAAAAAATTGTCTTTAATCAAAATATTACTAGCTGCAGAAACTGTCCAGCATAGGGTTTGTATAAAAGCTTGATGTGTGTTGGTGAGTTTGACATGTTCAAACACACAGAGAGAAATAGGAGCGGTTAAAAATATACAAATATATCACAAACCAGTTGCCCCAGACCTATTGTTACTAATAATTTCTAATGTGATTAAAAAAAAATACAGCATGAGAAATGAACTCACATTGCTGTTAAATATTGGTATGGTAAAGTGTGGTGCCATTTAAAAAAAAAAAAGACATTTGGGAATAAAAATATATGCCTTAACATACACAAATTATTATTATACACTGTTTATTTTAATGCCGGGACTGCTGACTTGAGGGTGCTGGGATATTTTTGAGTTTAATTATTTGAATACACTGTTGGGTTATTTTGTATGCAAATGACCGAGCATTTTGACGCAGGATGCTGAAGGCGAATAAAAGATTACTACAAATGTATTATTATTTGAATAAACTCCAAAGATATACATCTATATATCTTTGGCATGTAAACTTGCCCAAATGTAACTTAAAAGAACTTTCACAAGCCTTTAAAGCAGTTACAACAAAAAAGAAGTAAATTCAAGAGCAAAGGATGACTTCCTGTTAATTCATCCTGGCACGATGGGAGTATAGGGGAACACACACATCTCAAACATGCAGAGATAACAGAGACACTTAGACACACACAGCTGTGACTCTTCCTGAGGCAACTCGTCATCTGGTGAAATTTTTATCAGTCAAGTCTGAAAAAAGGAATGGCTGGACCAGCTCAGTTTGAGAATTGAATGTACCTCCCACCCCTCCCTCTCCCACTGTTTCTCTCCCATCTTTCATTCCCAGACAAGCCCCAGTGACTGTTTGGAATCAGATGAGTTTAGCATGTGATTTGTTTACGCTGTGGTAATGGTTGGGAGCTGCACGCTATGGGAGCAGAGTGCGCGTGTTTGTCTGAGAGTGAAAAAAAGGCAGTGGAGTTCAGATAAGTTCCCCCTGATCACAGAGCTCTTCTGTTATGGCAAGCAGTTAGTCCTCTCAGGAGAAACTCTCTAAAGATATTATTACACTCTTTAAAAAAAAGGTTCTGCGCTGGTTATTTGCAAGTTTGGAGATGCTATGAAGCACTTTTTTGCTATAAAGAAATATTAAGCTCTTTTTGCTTCATCACTGGTTCTGTGTGGTTTTTTGAGGTACTCTAATAGCACTTTGTCAGCAAAAAGAACCTATGGGCTTTTTGGTACTTCGAAAGTAGTTCTTTGTTGTTTATAATGTGCTATATACAGTTGCTGGTGATATATATCTAATACATGGCAATATTTATTCCATACAATTGATGGTTGGTTCTAATTATTACTTTTAAACACTGGTTTTAACTGGCACTTTGAATGTTAGAGCTCAATAGCACCTTTGATGGTTGGTTCTAAATAGAACCTTTGAAGAGAAGTGTTAATCGAAAATCTCTATAGCTGTGTGGGCTCAGCTTTGTGCATTTCCTCTTCTTCTTTTGATTTTGATTGATCACATTTGATAGTTCACCAAGTGTAACTAGAATAACGCAACAAAGTGATGCGTCTTGAGTGACGTGTCAAAAACAAGCCCACTCAGAAAGGACATTGGAAGTTGGTGGAAACACAAAGCTAAACCACATGAAGCACTATGCCGTTACTAAAATCTAGTGGAAAAGTGGCATAACATCTAGATTTGTTGAATTAATTTAAACGATGGTACAAGAACTCTTTGGCAAGTTGGACATGTAGTCAGAACATGCCATATTACAACAGTGGGAAACAGCAGTTTCATTATAACCAACATTGTCTTTCAAAATGAGCCTTTTAAATGTTGTAAACCCGGGGTTCTCAATAGGCTGACTCCGGTCAATATCAGGGACCAGACGCAGTTACGTTTGGGCCGAAATCACAACACATATGCTACTATAATCATTAAATTAGTTTTTAATGGAGCACACAACTGTGATTCCGCGATACAGATCTTTGACGATTGAACTCGTTTTCTTTGCATCATTTATGTTCAATAAAAGCAGCTGTAATCTCACGGAGACCGACCGGCATTTATTGCAGGTTTCTATGGTGATCCACTTATGAGTCCATTTCATCTAGAACCAATCGTATTTCGTATAGTCATGTTTCGAGCATGGGAATGTCACAACTTGCAAATCCATTCGGCTAACGTTTTTTGTTCTCAGAGTTCTCTACTTGGAATTTGACTGTAACCTTTCCTGGACTAAACGTAAATTTGTTAAACGGACCTTTCAAGTTTATATTTGAGTACCTCTGTTATAATCCTACACATTAAGTGACATGGCCAATTAGAAGGGACACTGGTCAGTGGAAATAGTAGAGCTAAACGTTACTAAAATCATGAGGAAAAGTGACAAAACTGGCCAAAGGCTGCACGAAAGCAGTATATTGGGGTAGCAAAGTTTAAGATATCTTTTTCAAAATAACTGGGAATTAAAAGAATTTACCCCCTTGCAGATGCCATAAAAGACAAAATTAGTGTTGACCGGTTTGTACCTACAAACATGTTTTTCACCTCATCATCGGTGTAGATCTGCTTATTTCATGTGGCCATTCAATGAATTGCAGTTTCAGCCGCTTCCTACTACAAGTTGCTGAAGCTCTACACCCTTTGCATGGCATATCATATTTAAACATTGATGTAATGTAATCTGTAAATTCCCTCCACTGCAGATTTAGTTCTCCCGTGTCATAGGTAAAGTAGCAGGTGGGGGATGTCTTGTCCTGGTGACTAAAACCTGTGCCACCTGAGCACCTGCCACCTCATGTCTGTATCCATGATTCACTCCACAGCATGCAAATCAGTAAGTCATCACATACAAACAGCTTCAGTTTTAAATGGTGTTCACCGACCTCCCATTTCTACCACCATAAACAAATCTCACCTTTCTTCTGTCTTTCTACTGTCAGAAAAGGTTTATTGGGTTTTAGCGAAAATATTATTAGAATTTACACTGTAGTATCCTTTAATAAGACGAATCAATTTAATGCATATTAAATATTAGATCTGTTTATGCCAGGGTCACTTGCCAACGTTCACAAATTAAAGTTAATATAAACATCTGAGCAGCAAAACAAGACTGCAATTATGAAAGTGGCAGTTGTTTTTTAGATGTGTCAGATGACTGAACTAATTAAAAAAAAAGAAGTCAATAATCAGTTTCTGGAATGCCATTGAGCTGCTGTAGGACTGACTTGATCTTAGGGTATGGAGGAAGGTACCTTTAAGCCCGTCAATCTTGTGAGAGATATTCCAAGAACACAGGGGTGAAATGTCATCAGATTATCTTGGGAGGAACATGCCTGAGATCTAGCAGAATGCAGGGTTAATTGCTGCAAAACTACTCTCAGATGGTACTTTTGCATTGTGATGAGATCAATAGTTGTAATAAAATATCTGGAAGTATATTATCAGAAAAAGTAAGAAGAATAAATTACAGAAGGAGTAATACTTTGAAGCATGCTGATGTAATTTGGATATTAGTGTTGGGTCGATTGCTCCCCCATAAAAGAACTCGCAAAAAGATATTTGTGTTTCTGTTTGGCCATAATACTAGTTGGGTAACGTTTGCTGGATGTTTTAATGTTAAAAGTGCTGTTTTAAGACTGGGTATTGTAGTTTGGGAATTATAGCAAAGGAAGTTCATGTGCTAAATGGCTGTCAGTCGCACGCGAATTAGAACGGGACGAAGTTCTTTGAGGAATAAATAAGAATTATAGGTGCGCCACTCTGGAAAGGGACATAAATACAATCGAAAGTGCCTCTACACACAGAAATTTCATGCGCTAATGCGTCTTGATTCGTAAAACGTGGGTGCCAGTGGGAGCTCACACATCTGACCGAAATAGTGGTGCCAATGAAAAAGAGCTTTGTATTGTTATATCGGAAGGAGAATGACCAATGAAAGCTGGCTCTTTTGATGACGGTGTTTTGTGCAATGCTCGGTAGGTTACAATTACTGCTGATATTGCTGCGTCATCGTTTATTAGGCAGTAATGCTCTGTGTAAAGTTGTGTGTGGTAAGGTTTCCAAGTTAGTGATTTGGCACCACCTCTTTCATATTGTTAAATGTTAACACTCCCCCCCTCCCCTGTGCAGACCGCAATGGTTCATATTAGACATTGTATAATGTCAAATTGCTTGACATCTCCCAGCCCTATTTGGAAACCTTGAAAAATGAAGATTCCATCATCGGGATCTTGACTGATAGTGAGCGTGCATTGTGGGTATTCTCTGAAAGTATATTGTGTGCCTTCAAAGAAGGAGGAAACAAAGCACCTTACTTTATCAGTGAGCTCTTCAGTAACATAAACAGTGTTGCACAACCCCAGCATACAATTCTCTATCTCTGCTTTAAGTAAACAGCAGGCACGTACAAAACCGGCAAGTGCAGGTTTGTGTGTAGCACAGTGTGTGGTCTCAGAGAGGAATGCGTTGTGCTGTGTGTGAGTCTGAAGGGTAAAGTTCTATGCCGTCAGCTCAAGGACACCTGCATCACATTCCTAAGCGCAGAACTTTGAACTGTGTGTCATGTACAAACTGAAAGGGAGTCTTATAAAGGCAGGACCCGAGGCACAGGGACACACCTCTGATGCATGTTTGCTGACTTTGGTTTTAGAGGTGCAAGTGGCTTCCTCAAACAGGCTTTATAAACGTTTAATAGGTTGTTTGGGCAAGCTTGACTTAAACCCAGAGGTCACTGCCTGGATCACTTTCTCTTGAGGAACACAAAAGACAGATTTTTTATAGAGATGATTCCAAATCATCTTAATTAGTGTTTATGTTTTTAGTGTTAGTGCTTATGTTTGTGAAGACTTTCACAAACAAACAGAAAATATTGGAAGGAATGGTAACTGCTTTCTTTAGCATGTTTTTAATTGTCTTCCTTTCACTTGAAAAGAAGCAGCCGTAAAACTGGTTGGGCATACAGTGAGTCTCCCTGGTGCAAAGGAAAACTGACAGCCATTTGATGGCAATAAGTGCGTGTGTACGTTAAGAAGCATGAAAACTTTCTCCTTCATTGTTCCCCACTGGTGTTCCCAACCTTAAAAGCAGAGTCTCTCTGTATATCGACCAGATTTATATCTGAGCACCTCCTATGTTTATTTTGTAAATAAATTGCTTTTACACTGTAATGGGTGATGGATTTAATCTCATTGCAAAACCCTCTGAAGAACTTAATTCTTAATTAGCTGGAACCACTTCAGTGTCCTTCCACTTGTCATTGGTGGGCAATTAGTACTACTTTAGTGTTTTTCAAGCCATGTTCGGATTTAAATTAAAGAGAATAAGACATGGGATGAACTTTAAGGTAGCTCTAAGAGTGAATAAACGATAGAAATGGTGTGAACTCTATTTTACCTACAGCTTTAAACCTTCACATACATCCTCATCCACTGATCATCTGTCATTTCCTCATAGAGCCAGACACTCATCGTTCACACTTGGCCACAACCTGAAGAACAGTTTGTTGTGAACTAGCTTGGTTAGTCCTGAATAAACACAGCTCTTTTCTGATTGGTAGCTCTTTCATGAGTGGTTGGACTCATTCACGCCAGAGTGAAAGTCAATAAACGTCTCCACAGGCAGCCGTTCAATCACTTCAAGCCATTTGGAGGCTGCTGAGCGAGTGCGTGTATGTTTCTACAAAGGGTGGAGCCGTTCACAAGTACCAACCTGCCACTTGTAAAACAAATGGTTGGTAAGAGACGAGAAGTGTTGCTATTTCACCTGCTAGCACAGGAACACACACTCGTGCCAGAACATCATCATAAACAAACTTTATAGCTACACGCTTGTTCAACACTCTGATCATAAACGGCAAACCTCTAGCGAAAGCTCCTAAACTGGAACCCAGACGCTTTTCTTTGAGAAGCCAACACAGACTCTTCACATGTGCATATCAGTGTGGTTATTCATTGTGTTTGCCATTACAGACCGATAAATTAGTGCATTCCTAGACAGTTACACATTTACATTCAAAGGAGGATTGTTTGTATGTATGTACCTATACACCAAACAGCAGATTAACGGACATTAATGAATGTTTTATTATTAAACAACTCAGGTTTGACCCATTATTTTTCTAGCACCCACACTACACAGATAAAAAAAAAAAATGTTACATTTGATTTTTGTTTCTTTATTATATTTATTTAAAATTTTTAAGGGCTTGTGAAATTAAATTTTCTTGCTGAGGTAGGGTTTTTGGTTTTCAGAAGCAAACAGAGTTAACTTTACTCTCTCTCTCTCTTTCTTTCTCTTACTCCATGCTTTTTCTGGATATTGTTTTCATGTTACTGTGCATTTAAAAAAACGACTGCAAAAGTATATTGTTTTGAAAATGCAAGTAACACTGATTAAGTGGGGATATTGAAAACTGGTTTTCCTGGATGTTGGAGGTGGAGTTCATCATTGTAGTCGCTCCCCGTGTTTGGTGCCAATGTTCAGTGTCTGCTTTGTTTACAAATACCAGGTGTAATGACGGGCAAAACTTTGTTGCTGTTTACTTTACAGGATTACATGTGTATATTTCCTGTTTGATAGCCCAAAAGAGGTGTCCATGTTTTTAAACTCAATGCTGAATACTTATTTTTAAAATAGCACTTTGGTGTTGTCTTTAAGGCATTCATGGGGATACATGAAAGTTTTTCTTTGTTCACAGTGTGAGAAAAATTCTGTTAAAAAAACATGTTCGTGTGGCCATCGAAATTGGCTGACAAAAAAGATGCTCAAATTGTTGATAGATAAAATTATATTTCTCTAATTTATTACAATAACACAGCTATTTTAAACATTTCAACGACAGTTACAAAGAGTTTTTTTTAATACTACCTAGTCATAAATATAACTGACTATAAATATAACTGAAAAGTTATTCCAATCCAATAGTAGTTTTAAAATGCAATACAACTTCAAGGCAAAAAGAAATAATCTTTCTCAAGTCAGTCTACACCACCAAAACAAAAGCACCTTTGATGCAATCGCCCCTCAGTGGCAAGTTTGTTGTACTATGAACTATGATCAATCTTAAGTTAAGAGATATATTCAAGTGAGATTTGTTAAAATTAAAGGCAAATTTAATTATGAAAACCACAAAGTAAAGCGTCATGACCTCCAGGGGGGGGCGCTATGAATGAGTTCAAATAATTATTTATTATTGTTTTGGCCATTATTCTTGTCATAGGTGTCACAATCAATAAAAGAACATGCTCAGACAAGGACTAAAAACATAGTTGTTAAATTTGGGACAGTATGGCTGAATTATAACAATTTCCTATTTATGGTAAAATGTCAACCTTTGATTGCCGCCGTGCACACACAGTTTTATAAAATCAAAAAAGCTTCGCAATTTAACATCACATATGCCTTGAGAAAAGATTGATGGGAGTTTGGAGGTGAATTGATAAAATCTTTAGGGAACGGATAAAATATTCACTATGTATGACACAAGCAAAAGTGGACAGGTGACTTCCTGTCAATTTTGGAAATGCAATATATAGTACTTCTAATTAAGTCTTGGTACCCTAAACATGTGTGCCGAATTTTATTCACCTACGACAAACTGATGGCAACATAAGCTGAAACGCATTAGGTGGCGCTATATAGAAAAGATGAATTTGATGAACTTCCGAGCATATTTAGACCCTCAAAATGCACCAAAACAATAACACTCTTCAAAGAGTTACTTTATAAAGACCAAAAATGTAATAAAATTAGAAACAATCCAAAAGGACTGCTCTTCAAAGTAGGTCAGGCCAAAGTATTCATACAAAGCCAAGGTCCACACGCTCACACCGTCTTCATTTCACAAGATACTCTCTCTGAGACCTTCAGTCAGGTCTAAATATATCAATGTTGGACTCTATCTGGTCACCAGCCTGCTGTGTTTCCTGGAAATGATGGATGAGAGCATTTGTCAAGCTCCTGAGCTCAATCAGATTCAATCTCACAATGTGAAAACCCCTTCATCTGCTTTCCATTCTATACCGGAGTCACTCACAAGTGAAGAAACATATGGCATGTGCCATATGAACTGGAAGGGCTTCACAAGAATTTTTACTAATAGTTAATAATTACAGTACAAGAGTGAGCTCTACGATATTAAACTGATGAAGGTTAATTACAAGACTTTTGAAGAACAGCATCAGGTGCCATCACATCTGCCTCTAGCTGGAAGCCTCAGCGGGTACATGCACCTCAGGAAACTTCCTGCCCTTCTTCCTCTCTGCTTATTCAAAGCTGAAACACAATCTTGTGTGTCCCATGATCAAAAAGAAAAAGCGCACACCTGCTGCTGCCATTCATATGAATTGTGGCAAGTCTGTACTTCCAGTGCAGGCTTAAGAATACGGTTTCTGTGAAATAATTAAATTAAATGTGAGCTTTTGCATGGTTTACATGCTATTTTACATCCTTTCCACTCAAAGATGCCAAAGAACCTTCCATGGTTAGAACAATACACCCAACAAAGGTCGCCAATATCACTTTTTCTGTTTGATTTGCCATTGTTACCCTGACATATAAAAATCATTACCTATTTTTAATATTCAGGCTTACGGTAAGAAATTCTTTTTGAAGATTTGTCAAAACAAGCCCCCGTTCTTTGTCCATTTTATTTAGAAAAACACCACCAAAGCATAAAATTTCCACCTTACTGTTTGACATGAGGATGCTGTTCTTGGACTCATAGGCAGGCTTGCTCCTCCTCCAAACACAGACAACACTTTCACCTGGTTCTCATCTGAATCGTTCAGATGTTCATTGATAAACCTAAAATGAGACTGTACATGTACGACCTGGTGACCCATTGGTTTCCTGGTGACTATTCCTGATGTTCACAGCTATATTTAGATCATGGACAACAATGTATAGTTCTGGTCTGGATCATTTTCAAGATCAATGAAAGAAGACCCAGACTGAGTGAGAGCGTCTTATTTAAGGGCCAACAGTTTAAAACAGAATAGTTGTTTTCGCCAAAGCATTTGTTTTGTTTCCACACAATTTTCTTTTAGTAGTTGCATTTACATCCACCTATTTTTATGCGCATTTTAGAATATTGTATAAAAACTCTGCATGGTAACGGCAAGATGAGCATATTTCAAAAATGCGCATAAAAAAATATGCTCCCAACTGAGTAGGAAACACTTTTTATGCAGTAAGATAAAAAGTGCATAGTTTACGATGGAAATGCATTTACAGAATAAATCCCAACGCAATGGCAATGAGTTTTCCGTTGAAACCAGGGTGCGATGAGTCGGCATTAATAAACAAACCAATGTAAAGATTTCATTGCACAATATCTGAAATGTTGTTTTGGTCATTCTAAAATCCCTATAGTCTGTCCTCAATGTGTTTCGGGATTATCACTTCCCAGAACTGTCTTGACAGGCTGCGTTCCCAAAGAGCAGTCTCCCGCCTCCAAAAGCAAGATGCAAATATAGAGTTTCTTTTACGTGTACTAAGACGAAAGTAGGTTAATATACATGAAAAAGTCCATTTGACACTTTGAAAATTTGGCACCAGTTTATCAGGAAGTGACTTTCTTCTCTTGGACTTGTTGGAGGTAAACAGTGCTCTATTTCCTTGTATTGTAGGCAATATTCCAGTTTTGCTCATAAGTTTATTTCACGTCTTTGGATGGAAACATGACTAGTGTCAGACACAGTAGTAGCAATAGTAACATAATCTTTCCCCTTGAGTACACCCTGAAAAATGCATAGACAGCAAGAATAATATGACACATCTAGTCTGCCGTGTTGACCTGACAGTTTAACAGCTTGTTTAACCTGCTCAAGCCTGTGAAACTGAAACAATTACTCATCAAAACCAAAAAAACATTCAAAAAGAAGAGAGAGCAAAGACCACTGACAGACATAGAATCTAGATGACAGCTCACCAGCGCAGACAACAAACACAGAGAAAAGAAACGGAAAAGAAGATGATTATATGTCTGGTGAAAGGAAGAATGAAATTATATACATCTTTTTTATTGTGGTCCTGGCAATATATTACACTCTGCCAAAAAGAGAGCAAGAGAGAGAGAGAAGGAGAGTTTGAATCCTGGCAGAATTTACTTGCTGCTGAAATGCACCGGGTCTTCGAACGTTTTGTATGAGTCTAGTATTTTCTCACACTCATCACTCTTCAGCCTTTCTGCATCAGAGAGAAAGAGAGAGCGAGAGAGAGGAAAAGGGGTTGTGTTAGTTCAATGAAGTCATGATTTAATCATGAGAGACTATGGCCAGGTTTAAACAGGGTCGAGTTCAGATGGATTACCACGCGGCTGCTCCGTCTCTGAGGCCAGCACAGCTAGAAAAATAACCATTCATCATCTGACAGAATCCCTTTTGATTTAAACTGGCAGATCATGAAAAATTAAATGTATGTCATCATTTAGAGACTCCAGGTTTTTATAAAACCATACGACATACACAATGGCAGATCGTTGGGGCTTTCCCAGTTAGAAGTATGAGTGACATTAACAATCTAATTTCTAACATTTTCAATGTTTTCTAATTTCTTTTTCTAACCACCGATTCCCAAAAGTCCATTCTCTTGATCTAATCTTAGTCCAATAAAACTTAGATCTCAATGTCAGGTCCTTATGATGTGGAGAAATAAAATCCCCTTTAAATTTTGTTACCAAGCTATTTCCCTTAGATTGTTATTATGTGTCCCAGATAATAATTCAGAACATAGCTGTACCAGTGTCTGTTTTTATAACCAATCAGATTTAAAATAGCCTTATCAATTTGCAGACGTAAAATATTGTCAGCATTTTACTTCTGATTGAGGGATGGCTCGCTACCGCTTAAGCAATGTTTCAGATGATGACAGCCCAGAATCGCATGCAAATCAGAACTTGTGTAGACGATTGGAAATTGTGAACTACCAAAGACTCACTGGAGAATCGTAGTCTGGTTGGCGGATATTTGGTGTGTTAAATATCTGGAGCTGTCGGCAAGTAACAATGGCACAGTGTGAAAGGTGTTCTGACTGGCTATATAACGTCTGTGATTACCTACAGCCAATGGGAGAGCCACATCCAGGACAATGTGAAGTTGCTGGGAGATACATAGAGTGCAATATAAACAATGGTTTAAAAGGGGCTTCTTTTATATATTTAATAAAATTAAGGAGAGAAGCTGGCTTGAATTTGTGGTACACCTTCAGTAGGATGTCTGAGCATTCAGGTGATATTTTTGGGACTTTGTCAATGTAATTGCTTTGTCAGTTGTACTATGCTATGCAGACAAAAAATGATTGAAGTCTTGCATTAAAAATAGCACCTGGTTGAGGATGTATTTTATTTATGACTCGAGTTTGCCTCACATTTACAACAGGGGATTTAGAGACCGCCTGCAAACAAAAATCATCTTCAAACACAATATGATGCTAAAGTGTGGGATTGGCCTGTCAAATTTGAAAACTTTAAGACGGTCTCTTGTATAAACATCATGAAAGGTGATGGTATCACTGTAAAAGACAAACCTATCGTCTAAAAGTTGGTGTGATTCGTATTTAAATACTCAATTTGCCACCCAACTGTGCAAACAAGTTTGAACACATAACTATTTTCTGGTTAGTCACAGAGTTTTTGGTTGCCTGACTAGACAACAAACACTTTCATAACTAGTCATGTATTGCTGTCCACATAACAATTAGGGGTGTAACGGTACGCTAAAATCGTATTCGGTTCGGTACAGTGTCTTGGAGAGTTCGGTTCGGTTAATTCGGTTCGGTACAAAAAAATAAGAACTTACATAATCTTTATTTTTGAAAAGCTGCCAATACACAATAGAATTCTTGCATAAAATAAATAAAAGTCACATTTGGGTGATATTTGAAATAAATGCACTCTTTATAAAGAAAAACTAAAAAATGAAAAACTGCAACTAGTTAGGACCTGAAAACTTTTAACACTAGCAACAGCTTCAGCTTGTAACTCAACAAAACTAACTTTTTAAGTTTTAGGCTAAACAGATGAACCTATCCACATTTTCTGAAGAGAGCACAGATCTGGTTGCAGTGACAATATCTCCAGCAGTAGAAAATGTTTATGTGTTGCTTGCCCGATCTCCGTGGAACAATGTCGGCATACAACTTTAAATTTATCCACTCGTCTATCCCCGTTATGTATTTTAACAGAGAAGCCAAAGTGTTCTCAAACAGGAGACCGTCTTTAAGCTCTGGCTTCTCTTTCGCTGTTGTCATTTTCTAACTCGTGCTCTGCTACTAGGAGCAATGTTTCTTCCTAGGCGAGTTTCCGCACGGACGCTATTGAGTGACGCACAGTAGAGCTGCACATCACTCAATAGCGTCCGTGCGGAAACTCGCCTAGGAACATTGTTCTGCTGCGCTTAATATTGCGCTAATAATACATTTATATTACTTAATACAAATACCGAATACCGAAACGGTATGCAAGTGTACCGAACCGAACAGGCCATACCGAAACGGTTCAATACATACCGTGAACCGTTACACCCCTAATATTAATATATTTATATAACATATTAATTACATGTGACCATGGCCTACAAGGGACAATCAATCGGTTACAGTCAATGGTTTCAGCTGTTTTAACACACTTGTTGAGGCTTCTTGTTCCTAAGGCCTCCACACATCGGTCCAAATGGAGATTTGCACAAACTTTCTGATGGCTTCTCAGCAAGGTGCTCTTCGTCTATGTCCAAGAAATATTGATGCAATGACACTCCCTGCCTGAAGATGGTGTTTGCAGTACAATTGATGCTCACCACGGCAAATGGGGAAACGGGAAAGAAGAAGATGACACCAGTGATTGAATCAAAAAATCATGCGTGTGGGTGACTGAGCGCGATGTGTGCGCCACCAAGCGGCTCTTTCATATCCTACTTACATCATCAAAAGATGCAGCTTTCATTGGCCGTTCTCCTTGAGAGAAATGGATCCAAAATGGCACTCTTTTGTCATTCACACCACTCGTTCGGTCTGATCTGTTCTCCCATTGGCACTTGTGGTTTTAGAACGAAATTTCGTGTTGAAAATTCAGATCGATGTGTATAGGCCTTTAGCCTCCACCTTGCGTGTTAATAGCCGTTGATTTTCCATTAAATATTTTTAGCAGGTGCAAAACAGCTCCATAATATGTTTGCAAACCAAACCGGCTGAAAGTTGAAATCTCCAAACCCAACTAACTGCCAATGGTTTTCAAATGTCTGATTGGAATAAATGTTACTAACAGCTGAACACAAAGCATCCAGAAATAAGTGTTCCGTGGAGATATTCAGTTTCCAGGGCACACCAATAAACCTCCTCATTTAATCTTAATGTGATTCAAATTTTAAAACACTTTGAAACGACTACCAGTGTCCGGAGCAGCCAACCAGACCAATAAGCTACAGTACTTTTTAAATACTGCATCAATCATTTTTATGTCAGGAACATGCAGCACACCCACACATGGTGTAACCTACAAGAGGAAAAGCATAAAAACAGAGCAGCCAATTTCCTTGTTAAGTACTGGTCATTTTAGAGAAGAAAACACAGCACTAAACACCACTGAATGATCTCACAGGGATATTCTGAGAACTTTAGATTCACTCTGAATGCTCTCAAACGTACCTACCATTCCCGGTAACGGAGATGGGAAAATCACATTCAAACATGGATGAAAAATATTGCAAAAAAAATTCCAGCTTTGAAACTCCATGTTTCTATAAAATAGATCCTCACACAGATCCTCATGAAAATCTCTCAGTCAGGAAGTGACTGAAACTACAATGCATCAATTTGACCACTTGAGGCTGATGCCAAAATAGTGTTGATTGTACATACAGCCCATTTTTACACTTTTAAATGTACAGTAAAAAATAAAATGAGGTGCCAAAAGGTTTTTGTGCCCCTTGTGTCCACTTGTGTATGGGTTTGGTGAATTTTTATGTACTCATTAATTTAATCTAGGGCTGGACGGTATGACGGTATATATCATTACCACAGAATTAAATAATTTTTATTCCTTGTATAAAGTAAAACTCTAAATAAGTGGATGTGGATAACTTGCAAAAATAAAATACAACATAATCAAATAAGATCCTTCCAGAGCAAATCAATAATTTCTACTTTGCCTTTTGGAACAAACACTGAAGGAAACGAGTGGCGGTTAGTATACGCCTATTTTACTAAAATATCATTATTTCACGGCTGACCACACCCCTTTTCACAAAGCTTTCCTCAAGTGAGGTGTGAGAGAATTGTGCTGAGAATTCCCGTCGCCCTTTAAGGACATCGACATTTGAGAAAAATCGCTGAATTATTGTCAATTTCCTGCTAGTTTAACCATTTCTGACAAGAATCATCGACTTTTCAGAAACCCTTGGGTGACATCACAAAACTAATTTCATAGATATCTATGATTACGATTTAATTCTGTTCAGAACTCAATAAGCAAAGTGGGTGAGTAGCATTTCTTTTCATGCGGCACAGGTTAGAAAACAATCCAAATAAATAAATAAAATAAATGTAATTTTCTTGAATAACTGATACCATTTTATCTTTATCCATGTCTTTACTTTATGATCTGTACCAAAATATATTTGAAAAGAGCTGATGCTGTATTCCCTAGACTTCTCCAGAAGAAGTGATGGTGGAGGAATATGAAACAGTGCTTCAGATCTCATCACACTCTTCATCTGTTTTGCTATCGGCTAAAGTTTCACCAAAGATCTTCACACTACCCTCTCTCACCACGAGTCACGAAACAGCGAAACTGATAGGACGGTCTAGACCAGACAGCCGTCCACCGTCTGATCCTTTTTGCTAATTTAAAACGGCAGCTGAAACCATCACAGATTCAACAGCATGTTGTAATGGTCCCAATGTAAGTCGCTTTGGATAAAAGCGTCTGCTAAATACATACATGTAAATTAGAGGGATATTTCAATTCAACTCTATTTAATGGTGTGTTTTGCCTTAAATAGAGATTTCAGCTCATCAAACAACTTGATTTTGTGTATAATTCTTCGAGCGGCTCCAACACAGTAAATGAGAATGTGAACTTCCACTAAAAGAAAAAGGAGTTCTACTGCCTGGTATCTTCATTTCATGGTTTCCTGGAAAACAAAGAACTGTAGAGGCAGACGTGGGCTAACACTAATGTCTCTTGCAGTTGCTTTCTTGTGGTTTCCACTCATACGGTGTCTGTACACGGGACGGGTCACAGTCGAGAACCAAACTCAGATGTAGCAGATGGATTAACTGTTAGTTTAATGATGGGAAAAGAAGCATTTGCTTTATGTACTCAACATCTTTGATATATGCATCTCTGGCACATGCATTCAGAATTTAATGGTTCATTTTGATAACAAGCAGGAAGGTAACAAGTATACAGCTGCTTTAGAACCTTATAAAAGCATATTTTCACTCATTTTTTTCAGCCTCCCAAAAACATGTATTTTGTTGATTTGTAAAATGGTTAAAATAATTTTCTTCATCATTCAAATTCCAATAATTCTTTTTTTTTTTAATTGTTTTATGTCTTGTAAAGTGTTCAATGCAATGGTTAAAACGCATTATTCTCCAAAGATGAACAAGCTCATACCCAACAGAACTCTCAGAGCATTAGATAACCAGGAAGAAATCTTTGGAAATAGCCCATTTCTTCTTAAATGTGACCTTAATCTAAAAATAATGTGCCAAAAAATGTAGTAATTGTTCAGAAACAAAATAATCCATACGCAGTCCCAATAAATTTATAGAGATACATGTTACGTTACCTTAATAGAGTTCCAGTGTTTCCCTTACCATTATATTAGGGGGGCGCCCCGCCCCCCTTGAAGGTCAAGTTAATTTAATTTTATTTTCGTCGAATAACGACAGAAGTAATTTATATATAACAGGTCTTTGCTTTTTTCTTTTATTAAACTAAATAGCATTATGTTATTTATACGATGGCATGTAATTTCTGTCTCAACGTTTGCGCGTTTACAATTATCCTCCGTGTCGCGTACGGCGGAGTTCCGCTCCGATGCGCGCGCACCGCGGAGTTCCGCTCCGCGTCGGAGAGTATGTCGCAGCAGGCAAAAATATTTTAAACGCTCCCAAGGTGGTGACGATGACAGCACGTGTTCTGCTGTGAGCAGCAGCCGGTGTAGCTTTCCTACTCCAAAACAAAGTACAGAAAAGAGCCCAAGTGCTGCATGTCTTACTCTGACAAGCAGCAAAAGTCTAGCCACCACAGAACGACAGGTTTTGACCCAGCTTGGCTGTCAGAGGCGAAATACTCCCCCTGGCTGTACAAGACTGATCTTGGTAAGTAAGTAAATACACACAAGCATGAATGAACGAATTGATAAATAAATTGCTTAATTAATAGCTAGCTAGTTAGTTATACAATGGCATTTCCTGCTTTAAACTATCACTATGTTAAGTTGATTTTTACTGTTGTTACTATCAGTTATCACTTTTAAAGCCTAACAGTTAATGTATTTACAGGTCAAAACAGACATTCGCAATAGGCTGCAAGGGGACCATCTTGCAGCCTGCATGCGGATCTCAATAAATGGGCCAGAAGTTTCAGACTATCCATACCAAGATGCTCTGGAAATGTTCTTTCAGAAGCCCAGAAAGATGCACTGCAGTGACAAAAGCTGCACACTTTGTGAATAATTAACATATTAAAATAAATCTGATGTTTAGTGTTTAGTTCAGTGTACAGTTGTTTAGTTATTGTACAGTAATTGTTCAGACATTATAATATATTGGTATACTGCAATTAAAAGAAACATATAAACACTATTAAGTGTTTGTGTGAGTGTTTTGCCGCACCACCCATAACACCACACCCCCCCCCCCCAAGGCCATGATCCTAGGGGAAACACTGAGTTCCCTTTAAAGAATGCTGCTCTGTGTTTTTAAGACCAATACAATAGACATTATCTGACCAGACGATAAAAGCGGACCATGCCAGAAGAGGAGCAGGGTCAGAATCTGCTGCCTTCAGGGTTAGAATGCTGCCTAGCTCAGTTTCTCATCATCTTGGTGGGGAGTGTGAGTTATTTTCAGACAGCCGCAGACATGGCCTACTGAGCAGTTAATCACTGCCACTCCAGGCGAAAAGCTACACTTTTCTACTCCAGCACTGTTGAGGTAATATACAACAAATATCAACCCCCCAAAAACCTGACTCACAGAGTTCCAGATGCATGTTTATGGGAACAATGAAGCCATCGAAACAAAAAATCCACAACAAAAGCTATGCTGGTACTAGGAAAATTACAGCCCAATGGCCAATGTAACTTGTGTATTGCGATCAACACAATTTTTTCCTAAAACTAATTTCATCAACTATAAAACAATCCTGAAGGTTTAGCGGAACATTCTCTCTTTTTTTGCTTTAAACTCACTGCATGCCTCCATTGGTGTTAAGATAATGAATCACCTTGCGTCTATGCATACACTTGCGCTCATATCCTTGCATTACCCTTTTTATTTGAACGTTTTTCAAGAAAAAAAGGAATGATGACAAAAAAGCTTTTTTCCTCTCATGGTTAATGGTTGGGTGTCAGCTGTGCTTACTCTTTTTACATTTTGGCCTGTGAACATGCACAAAAAGGGGGTTTGATAAAGGGAGCTGGTAAATGTAACATACTTCCCCTACGACCTATTTGCTAGTAATCAATGTTTGAGCAGAAAAGGTTTCTGGGCTTGCTCCTGGTAGACCCTTGCCTCTTTCGTCCAGTGATGCGCTAACATTTCTGAATTCTGAGCCATGGGGAAAGCAAAAGAGCTGGGATAGGATCTATGAGAAAACAAAGTTGAACTGTACAAAACAGGAAAGGGGTGTGAAAAGATATCCAAGGAACTCAGCACAATGAGGAGACATCTAAAAAAAATTGTATTGCAGAAGAAAGCAAATGCTTCAAAGTAGCCCTCTTCTGAAAAATTGAACCACAACCATAAACACAACATTGCAAGAAGAGTCAACATGAATGCAACACCATCCTCACTATGAAACATGGATGTGGGTCACTGATGTTTGGGGAATGCGTGAGCTCCATAAGCACAGCAACTTGTTCAAAATTGATGGGAAGATCAAAGAATGTGAGAAAATTCGACTTATCAGTTGCGTATAGGACGTTACTGGATATTCCAACATGACAATGATCCCAGGCCAAGTCCACTCACCATTGGTTACACCAGAGTGAAGGTTCTGGAGGGGTCATCTCATTCTTCTGACCTCAATATCATTGAACCACTCTTGGGAGAACTCTAACGTGCAGTTCATGCTTTTCGCTATGAAGAATGGGCTGCTTTACCAACAGAGAAGATAAAGTACCTCATCGACAACTACCTCAAGAGACATGATTTTCTAGTGGCATCACCAGCCCCATTCATATGGATTAGTAGGTGCATACTATACTTATTGCTAGCCCTGTGTAAATAAACAAAAAAACATGTACATCTCTGAGAGGCACTGTCCTGTTCATGACTGACTTCCTGGTCAAAGACAGAGTTACCTTTTGCTTCTCTAAACCCAATAAGTCCAATATTTAGCAGCAAGTAGGTAGAGCAGGTAATTATGTGCCTTTTTGAGTATTGCGATAACATCCGAAATGAGTAATTAAACAGTTTGGGGTTTTTTTGCCTATTGATTTATAACCCAACCAAAAAAAAAAAAAAAAGATTCATTCACAAGATTTCTCCCAAACTTAATTGATTTATTTCTCCTCAGAATATTTGAAGTAGTCCTGAAGTAGTTCAACTCTATGAAGAGAAGCATTTCAATTAATTAATTTGAACACTGCACATCTTGTCTTGTGTAATAAGTTATCATGTATATGTTTTTATATCCAAATTATCATGAAATATGGATTTGGTTATCACAGTAACTATTTAAATTTTGATGACATCACTGACAGTTCCCTAACAACCAAACTGTTTACCCTAGCAAGCAAACATTCTGATAGCGACATGGGGGTTGGTTTAAAAAAAAACATATAGTGATAAAGGCAACATTATATTACATTATTGACCCCTCCATGGCAACTAGAATTTTTACCATACCAACCAAATTTTCTGAGCTCTATCTCAGTTTTGGAAAATCATAGAGACATAAGGGTTGGTTTAAATAACTTATAGTGATAAAGCCAACATTCTAAGGTCACTGACACCTCCATAGCAACTAGACTGTTCACCATAGCAACCAACTTGGGATATCTCAGCTTTGGAAAAATCATAGAGACACAAGGGTTGGTTTGCATCACTCAATGCAAAGTTGTCTTTAAATTGCACTGTTGCAAGCCAGCATCAAAGTTTGTGTGCAAACTTTATCCATCTATTACTATTCAATTCTAGTTACTATTCAATTCTTTGACTGACATCGACAGAATTGAGTTTTGTGATGTTTACATTCAAATTTTACATTTATAGCTTGAACATGCACCGGCAGATACATACACAGCTACACACCCAGTCATTTTCCACCTTATCTGGCCCATATCTATTACAAATGGTCATTAAATTTTAATTTAATCTTCCTGCTGTTCTATAATGACTCCAACAGACATCTGGACAAAAGATATACGCTAAACTCTTTTTATAGAGACTGTGCACATTACCAGTAAATATGTCGGAACCCCCAAAACCTCTTAATGGAGGTCAGAATGGAAAATGTTTCCATGCGGGGTGATTTGTTTTAGGTTCCTCAGACGTGTCCAGTGCTGCCAGGCTGATTTGTAATCTTATTCGAGAAGATCAAAAAAGCAACATGTCATCATGGTTTGCCCACAAACCAATGATAGCTCTGCCATTTCTTTCCAACATCTATATAAATGTGGTTAAGCACTACTATAGAAACATAGAGAGCAGGGAAGGAGAAAGACTGCTGACTGGAGCCGAACATGTGTTTGTTGGCCGTGAGAAACATCCATCTGCTGGCAGAGCAAACTGTAGAGAGCGGCATGTGCTAAACTGACACGTAATGCACAAATGCTTTTTTTCCAACCGTGAAACGTGCCAAATTTTACACTTCTATTGTGAATTGATCAAATTTATTCAGTGTGTTGCATGAAACATTACGCATGAAGAATATATTTAAAAACAGCATTTTCCATAGTTAGGCCAGTTTTCTAAATACACTGCCAGAGATCTTGAGCGCTTAGAACTAGGGATGTCCCGAGCCGATCGTAAAGATCGGTATCGGGGCCGATCGAGGTATTTTGTAACTGATCGGAATAGGCTCTATGTATCGGACCGATCGAATGTTTACGTCAGCTACGTCACGCACGTGTCGCAAACTCGCATGTTAAACTCGCATGTTTACTACTTGCAATACGGTGCTAAGATGTCTGCAGTGTGGAAGTATTTTAAGTTGGAAAGTGATTCTAGTCTGGTAGCTACATGCAACGTTTGCAATGCGAGCATTTCACGCGGTGGTACTAGCAAAGCAGCCTTTAATACTACCAACTTGATAAGGCATCTTAAAACGAAACACACGACAGAATATTGCGACTTCACTGAGCTGTAAAATTGAGATTTCATATTTGTGAGAAATAAAAAAACTGTAAAGGAACAGGTTGCTTTCAGTTTTTTTTTATTGATGCACTGCTGAGCTATTTGGTTGCCAAGAGTACACACTGGATTGATTTAATAACCTGCATGCACTTAAAATGTGCAATTAGCACAAGGAAAAGACAAGTATCGGATCGGGACTCGGTATGGGTCGATACTTAAAATTAAATGACTCGGATCGGATCGGGGGCTCAAAAAACCTGATCGGGACATCCCTACTTAGAACTTATTCGTCAGAAAGTCATAATGATCCAAGCTCTATAAACTTTGAGCAAACGTATTTGACTTGCTTTGCACCCAATACATGCTTTATTTTAACTGTTCTGTGTAAAAATAGTGAAAGGTGAGTGTTTCGTCTTCAGGAGACAATTGAGGGTTGCAAGAGAAATAAAGAAAACATCATACATTCACTGGGAATTTCCATGCATTATGTAAAATGATTCTGCTTGGCCCAAACCCAAATGGGTATATTGTAGAAGTTCCTTTATTATATGAGAATGGAGTGTAGTTCCTAAAATAGGAGCCTCCAAAACATCAACAATCAATTTTCATCTGATCTTACCACACACTTTCAAAGAGTGAAGTTTTAAATATATGGGAACTCTTTGACCATCAAAATGCTATCGTAGATGAGCTCATTGAAATGCTACTGGTCTACTTGGATACAGTAACTTCCACAAATTTGTATGCACATTTTGGAATATCACATAAAAATCCTGGATGGAAATGGCAAGATGTGTCGATTTTTGAAAATGTGCATTTTTAAAATTCTGTGCAAAACGAGTATGATAAAAAGTTTTATCCACTGAGAACAATGGGACCTAGGGGGCGTTAATGGACTAGTGGCACTAATCAACGCAACGATGCACAACATCTGAAATGTTGTTTTGGTCATTCTAAAATTCCTAGTCTTTCATCAAAGTGTTTTGGGATTATCACTTCCCAGAACTCGACCGACTTTCCCACTTTCCTCTCGACCGCCTGTATTCCCAAAGAGCAGTCGCCCACCTCCAAAAGCAGGATGACACGACTGTGAATATTCCGTTTTGTCTACGTGTTCCTAGATGCAAGTTATTATATGCAAAAAAGGACCTCTCTTAGTGCAGCAACCTCCATTTTTATTTTGATATTTGGTGCCCGTTTATCAGAAAGTGACCATTTTGTTCTCTTGGACTCGTTGAATGTTAACAGTGCTTTATTCGCAAATATTTGATGTGATATTCTAGCATGAATTAAATTTGCATCTTTGGATATGGTTGATATTGTCAGACTACCAAAACGGTAACTACTTTGTGAAAACAAAGTAAGGTTGGGATTATTTTTAACTAATCGTCTGGTAGACCAAAGTTTTTCCATTTTTTTTTCAAAATTTCACTTTGTGTCCTGACATTTTGGTATGGTGTTGGTAACATCATCACACCTCCAGACTTTGGTCTCATTGTAACTCTGTCCATATGGCTTTGTGAATACATCAATAGTTCACAAAGGCTGTCAGTTCTTTGGGTACACAAAGGGATATGGTATTGCAATCTGATTAATAAAACATGTCAAAATCCATCCTTCCAGCTAATTCCATGAAGGCTGACACCTGGCAACCGACATTTGAGGAGTAGCGCAGCATCTGTTGAAGGATCTGCTCAATAATCAATCCAGCGCTGCCATTTAAATTAAATTCTTAATATCAACTCTATGCTGAGCCTAGACAGCAGTATTTTCAAAACATCCGAATAACGTACAAAAACAGCACAAAGCTTAGATTCAACTGAAGATAAACAATGTGAAATTGACTTTTTTCTTGGATAATTCTCAAATGATGTTTAAGAGGGTTTATGGGTTTTCCATTTCTTTTTCTCCAAGAGAAAGTCCGATTTCTTATTGTTGCTAAGAATAAATAAAGTGTAAAGGTCAACATTAATTGACCCCTAATGGAAATGTTTATTTTGATTAGCTGTAGAACAAACCGCTGTTGTCCAATAACTTGCAATTTTACCGGAATAAACCAATTAAGTATTTAAATTTCGCTAAAGCTGAGGATTAGCATCTTGGAAAACAACTGGTTAAATAAAATGAACTTTCATCATGGCAAAACTAAAGATATCTCTTTGGATTTGAGAGAAAAAAAACTGTTAAGGTTCATAATGATGGAAAAGGACACACACGTTTATCAAAGTTTTTTGATGTTCAAAGAGGCCAACACAGTGGAGAATAAAATGGGTAGAGACAGAAAACCTCGGGAAAAAAACTAGAGGGAGACCAATGAACAACTACCAAAACACCAATGAATGCCATCTGGAATGGATGTCTCAAAAAACATTGTAACTTTGCAATCACTGTGCAAAAGTATTTGCTCTAGAAGGGGTTTAATATTTATCAATCACTTATAACACCCATTGTAAATGAAGGGGAAAAGGAAGATCTTCAATGGGGTTGGTTTATATAACTTTTTGTGACAAAGGATATATTATATTACGTCACTGCCTCATCCATAGCAACCACACTGTTATTCTTAGCAACCAATTTGGCAGAACTATACATCGGATTTGCAAATAATAAAGACATTGGGGTTGATTTACATCACACATGGTGGCATAATGTGTATTCTGTCACTAAACCCCTCCATTGTAACCAATTTTTTGTAACTATAGCAACCAATTCGACATATCTTTATCACAGCTTTGGAAAATAATAGACGTGGGTTGGTGTATGGCACCTTTTAATGAAGTTTAGTGTTCATTTAGGGAACATTTTTTAAATACTTTTAAACCGCACGTTTTTTGTGTACAAACTTTAGCCATCTAGTTATTATTTGACGTACCACAAACAAAACAATGAACGGAGTGCAGCGTATTCACTGTTCAAAAACTTTAAACAAACTTAAAAACATTGTCGTTTTTCATGTGAAATACTTTAAAATGTGGTTTCAAAATTGTGTTACTGATTTTGAGCTATCATGTTACATTTAACTACTGTTTCGTCTGAATGAGTCAATCCTTTTGGATGTTTTTTTTCTAAGTCTGCATATCAACACACTGTATAATAATTATTTTATTTCTTAGTTTTAATCAATGTAATTATTTATCAACAATTACAAAATGCATTTTAAAGTTTTTTTTTGTACAAAACGTATATTCTCAGGTGTTTGTAATTACAAAAAACAATGGCAGCCCTAATTATAGATCAGCTGTATCCCTTTAAAATCGACCAGCAACATCTCAAATGACAAACTGCTCTCAGTGAACTTTGCCCGTGCACGCACTTGTCTGACAACGTCACAATTAAATGTCAACTTTCAATAACATCTCAACATTTTAAAATAATGAACGCTTTATTTCAAACCAACCCTCCCCAGTGAAATGACATCCAGAAACCAGCTGAACTCGGCACTAAGCACAACTCTTACCTTCCGTCAGCCATGATCCTCACATTGCTTGCAACACAAGGGGTAAATCTATCGGGATGTCGAGGGCTTCTCTGGGGCTGTTTAAGCAGATTTCAGGCTCTCTATAACACCGTCTGTCCCGCTGGAGTTTGAGACGGAGTCATTGGGGGATTGTTGTTATTCCTCCGCCTTCGGCTCTCTGGCCAGGGATAGCGTGGGACACGCTCGAGTAACCCGAGCCCTGTTGCGCTTCTCTCAACTGAGGCACGAGGCCACCTGCTGGCCATCTGCGTTACTGCAGCCGGATATTATTGGTCCAACGCCGTTGATTTCTATAAGGACATCTTGACTAAAACCCGTGTTTTCTTACTTTATTGAGCAAAAGTTTTAGGCAGGTGTGTGCTCTAAAATATACATAATGATTGTTCGTTTTTTGTGAATTGACTAAATACAAAGTAGGTGAACAAAAGAAAATTCCAAACAATATTTAGTGTTGCCTTGAAACCAGCATCAATTCATATTGGTACACTTGCACAAAGTCAGAAATTGAGTAGGATTACAATCCTATGCATGACCTACTAGTTATCACAGGTGGTAATGAACATCAGTATCACATGTAGGTTGATATCCATTAATGAACTGAAACAGAAGCAGCTGTGTAGGAGGCTTAAACCTGGGTGAGGTGGAGCCAAACTGCTACCAAGATGAAGTTGACAAAGACAATGCAGACTGGGGTTAAAAATTTCAAAGCACACTGGAGTTTCAAGGTTCACTATGTTTGTATAACGTGTTTTCAATAGATGCCAATAGGGCAAGACGCCTGTTCCCAATGAATCCATGAGCTCTGACAAGTATTTAAGCCCAGCTTTTATTTCCCTCAGGTGACAATGAAAACAATGATGATGATATTTTTTAGTTAATGATCTCAGCTAGTCACTTGTATAAGCCAGAAACCTTGGTGATGAGGGTCAAATACTTATTTTTTTGAGGCTGCATTTTTAGGAATTGAAATGGAAAAAAAATGTCTTTAGACAGACATTCAAAATCAGCAGTGGGTCAAATACTTTTCTTCCAGAAATTATTACAATCATTTAAAAACTAGACACTTTTACCAACCCCAACTGTCTGAACAATGATCACTGTTCGACCAGTAGCAATAAGGGAAGTTGTCATATTCTATACAAATGTTCAACTCAGTTGAACTCAGAGGTATTATCCACACAGACACAGGTCCTTTCCTCTATTTATCCATTTTCTTTACCTGCTTTTTCCTCATGGTCAGGGATTCGGCTGACCATGAATCTGAATTTACGGCATTTAGGTCATTTCCAGTCCTGTCTGTGTGATACCACAACACATGGCACAGCAACAACGTGGGCATTCAACACTTTATTCACAAAGTAATGAGTACTATCAAATGTTCACTGGTAAACCAAATCAAAAATATAGGTATGATAAATCTATAGAACTGTACACAACTCTATGTTAAAACCATCTCTTTTCTTCTTTTAAAACCTCTATTTCAAAAACACAGCCTTCTGAAAGTGCCAAAGGGATCCATCCGTGCTGTCTACTACACTTCGGTTTCTGCACAGTACATCGTAACAGTTTTCAGAACAAACGTTTAGTACAGCCACGAGAGGTGGTGAGAATATGATGAAACATGTGCACAAAAAGACTTCAGATGAAGTATCCCAGAGTAAGTGAATTGATCACGTCATGATCATAATCTCAATCACAGCCTTGGATGGAAAACACACAGGGATTACAATCGTAGACACATCACCATCAAATCTTCAATCTGTTAAATAAGAAAACCCAAAGTCTAAGGGGTTTCTTTAGGTCTTATAGTCAGTTTAGCTTCAAATGCGTCATAAAAATATATTTAACCCACTTACGTTTCAAACACACAATAAAACTCAACCATTCCACATATTTTTTTTGTGCTGGAATTACTGTGAATAGCAAGAAAACGACGAATCAAGGAGTTTCTTCAAGAGTGCGCCTGGGGAAAACACATTTTAGTCAAACACAAAGAACAACTGATACATCAAATCATTTTGTCGTGGTGATAAGTTAGCTGAGCTCAAGACGCTGGACAGAAGCAACAGCAAAACAATACAAAACTGGTAAAATATACAACAAAATTTTAAACAAAGCTCAAAACATGCTTTTTTTTTCTTCGGACTCCGATTAAGCCACACATTCATTGTAGACTTTAGAGACTGAGGAGTTACCTCATAAACTGCATGTCAGGAACAAGCCTCCACATTTCTATTAACTCGCAGCAAATATTCCGGGGAAATGTGTATTTATCTGCATTTGTGGAACATGTTGCTTCAGAGATAGAACCATTGCTTGATTTTGAGGTTTTCTCACAGAAGCTGTTTTCCATCCACATGGAAAACACATTTTGGACAATCGCATAAAAAAACCCTGGATGGAAACAGCAAGATGCATAAAGAATTATGTGCACAATTGAGTTCGACAAACTGAATACAAAACAGTACGCAATTACAAAATACCGTTTTTTTTTTTTTGTCCGAAATGGGGCACGATGGGTCAGCATTAAAATCTGAAATGTTATTATGGTTTTGTTAGAGGTATTCTCTTTTTTTGAAATCTTGCTCCAGTTTATCAGGAAGTGGTGATTTTGTTCTCTTCGACTCGTTGGATGTAAACAGTGCTTTATTCGCAAATATTTTATGCGATATTCCAGTATTGCGCATAAATTTAATTTGCATGTTTGAATGGAAACATGGCTGTGGCAGTGGGAAACAAAATCTAGGAAATAGCAGCAAACAGTGGTGAACTACAAATATGGCGGCCAGAGAAGAGTTTGACGGTATCTTTGATGCTATCTATTTGAGGAGTTTTCAGTGTATTTGTAAGGCTGAATCAGACAATGTCCTATGAATGGTTATGATGAAACCCAAAAAGCAGCCATTATGGATTTTGGTGCTGAAATGAAAGGTAACAAGGTCTGGTTCCATGTGAAGTAAGGCTCTGTCCACACTAATGCTGATATCTTAAAACCGGAGATTTTTATTCATGGTTTTTATTCTATAAACTGGTAACGGAGTTCCATTTCTTTCACTTAGCCCAACCCCTACGAAAACCTACGCCTATGAATCTGGACACCCTTGCCAAACCATATCCATCAGAATGACCACGTCTCATAATGTTAGCATTTCAAACAAAAACGTACATTTGCAAGCCTATTGTGTAAAGTTATTAAGTTAATCCTTAGAAGTCTCTGCACACCATGGTGCATGCGCCAATCACACAAGTGTTAAATGATTTCCTGTAAAACCAGCCATTTTTATTTTATATTTCTATTACTTTTGTTGACCTTTATTTGGAAATGGGGCATGAACTACAACATAAATAATGTTTTTTATTATTTTTAAAATTTGTAACTATTTTATAAACGATGAAATTACTTACATTTGTCATTTGTTGCTCTCTTTGGTCATGTTGACCGCCATTACAGCCTTCTGTAGAAATGGAGGGCTAGCCCTTCCCCTTTATTCAAAAGACAAAATGGAACACAGGCTGTGGCTTGTCCTGTACCGGACTGTTGATTTAAATCAGAAACTAATTAACACATCTGTGTCACTAGGTTCACATATGAGGAGCACATACCCTATGGCTTAGTCTCTGACAGAGACCCCTATGATGTAGCTCCCATTAAGTATAACGAAGCGTATCGGTGAGGTGGACTGTAAGGTCTGTGATTGGTTAGTTTGGTAGCTGAGCATTTCTAGATCTACATCATACATCACTGTTCCTCAGCCGATGTTTTATTAGAGGGCAGCTAATTAGTCATCATGCTACACTACAGCAACTGTTATTATTGTATGTACTGGTTGTGAATGGGAGGAAGAGTAATACCAAATACCTTTATTAAAAACCAGCATTGTACACATTTAGATTAGCAAATCTTTTTTTCCCAGGTTTAACCATGCTGGGAGGGGCGTGGTTCGTATGTCGCAATGCACTGGCTAAAAGAATCATTTAATGATGATTCTGAGTGAACCCCCTTCTTATGAATGACGCCCAAAGCATTTCCACTTTTCAAAGGTACTTTCAAAAATACTGAATCGGAACTCTTAAAGTTTAATTTGAGCTGTTTTTTTGTTTGGTGAAGTTAGCAGAACTTCTTATAATAGTGCTCCGCCCACTGTTATCAATCTGTCTCTGCCTCCTGTTGTAAATGTCCCAATCCCACAATTTTTTACATATATTATTAATATTATTATTTTACAGTTGAGGTGTTTTTCAAATACATGAAAGAAAAACTCCAGTTGGAAAAATCCAAAGTCAGCAGAAATTCTAGGCAAAGTTCTGATATCGGGGCTCCGCCTCCTGTTTTAAATGTTCCAATCCCACTCATTTTACATACTTTATATATTATAATTAAAAATTTAGTTTTACTGTTATTGATTTTTATTAATGCATGAAAGAAAAACTCCGGTTTGAAAAATCCCTGTGTTGGTGTGGACATGGCAATTGTTGAAAACAAAAAATCTTCAAAGAGTAAACAAGAGTAAAAGTTAAAAGATAGCTGTACTCGGTCAAAATGATTTAAAAGCCACTTTTCTCATGGAGTATCAAGGAAAACTGATGATCCATTGGGAAAGTGGTGTTGCTGAGGCAGTCGATAACAAGAGGACATCCAGAAGAGTCTGATGGGTGTTATATGAGAGTCAAACTGCTTCCACCAAAACATTATTACTGTCACAGTGAGAGGACCTTAAACTCCCAGTCCGAGTCTGATTTAGCTCCCCTTTCTCCTCATCCTCATCCTCTCCTTCTATCTGACCCTCCCAAAGGGTAGAGTCACCCCCTGTTCCAACAGGTCTCATGGAAAGGGATGATGATGGCCGCTCCTGTTGGTTAAGCCCCAGTGCGTCTCTCAAAACCTCCGCACCAGCTTCCTTCAGTAAAAGAACGGGTGTGGCCAGAGTGGTCAGGTAGATGGCTGAAGCTGATTGGCTGGAGGACACAAGAGCATGTCCTCTTCCTGTCTGTGGGTCTTCTGGGTGGGGTGGAGAGTAGGGCTGGTTGTCGTTGCTGAGTAGCGTGAACATGTGCTCGACTGAGCGACTGAAATGAGCCCAGTCGTCCAGACTGAGGGTGAAGTTGAGTTTCAGATCATAAGCGTGTTTGTCGAGTCTGTACAACGGTTCAAGTTCAGACCAGTTTGACTCGCCCGGAAACAGGTCACTGTCTTCCGGGATGTCCTCATTTTCGGAGTTACCCTTCCCAGCCTTCCCAAATCTGTCCTCTGCTGGAGTTCACCAAACAGAACAAAACATTACCACAAAATTGATCATAACCCTGCAGAGTTATAATAAGGCACCAGTTAAAAGTGGATGCATCCATGAGAAGATGGAGATTGAGATTTAAAGTAAAAACTTATTTATGACAAGAAAAACCATAATGATGAATGATGAAAGAAGGATGTCGTCAAGCAAAATGAGGGAATTTGGCGGGAATCTTCCCTCAGCAACAAAATGGCTTGTATCCATGCAGACAGACGCATCTATAAACTAGTGGCATCTCATGCAGAACTAAATGATTTCAAGAGGGAGAGAGAGAGCGGTGATTCAGACAAGGCAGTGGCGAGTTTCCTATGGACTATAAGGAGATTATTTTGGCCAAACTCACAGTGATTTGGAGACAGGCTTCCTCACTTTAGGCCATTTCCGGCGCTGAAACTGCCTAATGTGACACGTAATGATAAAATAAACTGTTACCCTGCCTACAGACTCAAGCATGTGTTAGTGACAGCCAATTAGAGAACTTGCAGTGTTTCACATGCACTGACAAACACCAAAGGCCTTAAAGCATGCAGAGACTGAGAGAGAGAGAGAGAGAGAAGCTACATTATTGAAAGGAGAAGACATCTTAGCTGTTAAGGAATTATAATAAGAGTAACTAGTGGTGTAACGACACACTCTGCCCCACGATACCGATATGTTTCTCAATATTTGACAAAACTCTCTTTACCAACTACTGAAACTATTCATTTATTCAATGGAAGAAAAAATATTGAAAGGTGTTGAGACTGCAAAGGCGGCTAGAATCTGGTTTGATTTGTGTTAGAGCACTCATCCACCCACTAGAGGGCATCTCCTCTTTTACTTTAAGTAATATAAAACTTTAAGTTTTATACGGTTTCTCATTTAAAATGTGAGTAAATATGAAATAAAACAGAAAACAACAAAAAGAAGTGTCAGAAGTGACTAGAAACACCATCATTAATAACCGAATAGGACTTAAATTCCTACACAATACATCCCAGTAATTCTCAGATACGTATGTTGATAATTTTGTATTGCGGTATATTGTGCCACGATATATTGTTACACCTACTAGCTACTGTCTCACATAAGCTAGTGCATGACCCTTATTCTCTATTTTATAGTTGAATGCAAGTAAATGTAAGTTTTGAATGTGATTACAGTTAAAAACATGGCTTATAATTGATTTAAAATATTCAGAAAATAATTCTTGTGCTTTTAAAGCTATCAAAATAACATGTGATGAACTGATGTACACTATAACTATAGTGACTCTAAGATCAAAACAGATAAAAAAAGTTTTAACCAGCCCAATATTAGACAGGATAAATCAATGAAGCACTTAATGACTTGTGATGCAAGGACTCTGTTCCTTTCCGTCTCGAGACGAAGTTTTTCTGAGATCTCAGGGTGACGAGCAAAGAAACATGACATGGGGATCATGCATCAACCAGTCACAAATTATTTGTCAGTTTGTTCAGGGTATTTATACATTTTAGATCAGTGGGTGGGAAGAGTGGTGACATAAGACATCATGTGCTTATTGCAAGAAATGCTGACTTCAGCTTTCAGGAGCGATGGGGGTTTCAGGTCAGCCTGACCTCGGGCCTCTACACTCTTGAATGCAAAGGAAAAGGCTGTAATGGAAAAACTATGGGTTTTCTGTATATGAATGTCTGTATTTCCATCACATGACTATAGATTTGTCCTAGACTGGTCAGCGAATTATACTGTACACTTACACAGTAATTGGATTTCATTCACTAATAGTTTATTAATGTCCACGTTTGGTTTTAATTGTTTATTTTGTTGCAGGCGTGTAGAACCCTATTGTAATGATCTTTTTTGCAACTTTCGATGCATTTTTGATGCAAGTCATGAAATTTTGCACACACATCAAAACTTTTGAAAATGTAGGTCTGATTGCTGTTCGAAAAGTGTAAGATGAAAAATGGCTCTACAGTGTCACCCAACCTGTTTCAGCTTAATGGTTTGAAAATTTTCACCATAAACAGGAAGTTGTTATAACTCAGTTGTTATAAATCTGATGGGTCCGACATTTACCAACTATGTTAACAGTTCATGTCTGAGCACATCTACAGCTCACACTCTCGGTTATATCGACTCCAGGGGGCCACAGGAAATACAACATTTAACATTGATAAGATGCTTCATTTGCAGATTTTTTACATATGTGAATATTGCCCAAAATTATAACATTACGCTCACCCGTAAACCCACACATCTACATTTATTCCAAAACCATTTTAATCTCTTTATCTCATGGTTACTTGTATTAAAATCTGTTTATTCTGTGCTAAAAACTTGTGATGTCAACCACTGAGCATTTCTCTGTCTGAGGTACTAAAGAGGTGGGGTCTTAGTCAATTAATTTTAACCAAACTTTACAATTAATCACATTTTAAAAGATTACACCAGGAATATTCTTTTTAGCAGCAAATTAGAGATGTCTTCTCCTTGGTTTGACATCAGTGTTCGTTTTGTGTGTGCGATGTGCATCAGACTACTTCAGCATTCAAGGTTATGTCCAAGCTGTTTATACAACACAACTATTGAAGTGGATTAGTATCTTCATTCCAATATAAGCTGGAAAGTTGCCCTCTAGTCTAGAATGGGGTTAAATAATTTGGCAGTGATACCTGTAATCATCATAGCTGCTTCTCTCTTTACCCCCTGAAGAAGAGACAATATCATCAGTTAGAGACACATGAATGTGAGGAACATCCCCAATAATCGTTAAGATCCTCAGGAAAGCATCAAATAACCCAGCGCTTCTGACCAGGGGTCACGTGGAGGCTAAAAACGTATCCTGAATTATTTCTTATTATTGAACTATAATATGAGCAGTTGTGCTCTTATCGTTACACACCGTGGCAAAATGTTTGATTTCTTGGCCATTTTTCAGAAAATATGAATGATTACGCAATCGCAAACTTTTTCCCCACTCATTGTTAGTAGCTGGGTGACGTCTTATATTGTTAAAAAACTGCATTTGCTCTTTTTATATCATAATGACAACAGAAACTTTCTAAAAGTTTACATTCGTATTTTCTATTTACCCCTTTAACATCAACGACAGCTTAAAGTCTCTTGGGGTAGTTGTCGATGAGGTTCTTTATCTTCTCTGTTGGTAAAGCAGCCCGTTCTTCTTGGTTCACTCCAGAACCTCCACTTTATTCTGGTGTAACCAATGACAAGTGGATGTAATTTTGCATCATTGTCGTGTTGGAATGTCCAGTAACGGTCCATGCGCAGCTTCCGGGTTGATGAGTGCACATTTTTCTCCAATATCTTTGACATCCTATTCACATCAATTTAGACCAAGTTCCCTGTGCCTTTGGAGCTCCCCAAAACATCAGTGACCTACCTCCATGTTTCAGAGTGGGGATGGTGCTCCATTCATGTTGACTCCTTTCCAAATGTAGCATTTAAAATTGTAGCCAAAAGTTCTTTTTTAGTCTCATCGCTCCAAATAACTTTGTTCCAGAAGTCTGTTTGGCGTATTGTAAGTGGCTGCCTTTGTGGCATTTGCGTAGTAATAAACTTAACCATTTAATTTTCTTTAAGTGTCTCCGTGAAACAGCTATGCCACATTTTTCAGAGAGCCCAGTATTTCAGCTAAAGTTATTTGTGGGTTTTTCTTTGCATCCTTTAGAATTTTCCTGGCAGTTGTAGCAGAAACCTTTGTTTGGTTTCAAAAGACTCCCTTACTTTCCACTTCTTAATCAGAGTTTGAACCCTTTTTAAATATGAAAAAAATGTTTATTTATTATTATTATTATTATTATTATTATTATTATTATTATTATTATTATTATTATTATTATTATTATTTTGTGTGTTTGTGTTTTTTATATGGTATCATTCATATTATCTTAAAAATGGTCAAGAAATCTGAACATTTTGTGTACAGGGCGTGTAAACCTATGAGCACAACTGTGCTAACTCATTAAGTGTTAATCTAGGGTGACATTCTATCCTTGTCTCAATTCACTTTTTACTAAAATAAAAGTTTCAAATGTTATCAAAATTAAAAAAGTAACATTGCACTGAACTTTTTCTACCTAGAACTTGTTAATGAACCTGTGAAAGTTTCTATGAAAGCTAAAATGTAATATTTCAATTGTTCTACACAGAAATGCTACATTATCAATAATGCTCTACATGGAGGTATTCCAAAAAGAGAGTTCCATTGGAGTCCCATTCATGTCAATCAATGGTCAATACCACTGCTATCCCATTGACTTGGATTTGTAGGACCTGGACTTTGATTGCCCGCTCCAGGACAGCAGCTCAGAATCTGATCGCAGGACTCATTCTGTTTGCATATAGAAAAACAAAGAGGACAGGAAGCAAGGCAGGGCCAGGGATCGGGTGAGGATGATGATGATGACGACGTGAGACTGCATGTCACCCTGTGTTCTATCAGAGGGAAGAGTGTCTGTGTGTGTTTCTTTGTGAGACTCACCAATGTCGAGGCTGCGTGTACGTGGGTTACACTGCTTGTGTCCCTTGCAGCCTCTGAGCTCCATCAGCTGAACGTGCAGCTGGTTGAGCACGAGTCGGTCCAGTGTGTTCACCGCATTCACCAGCTGCATGCCAGGAGCAACAACAGGACACTTGTTTAGATGTACATTAAGAGTTTGCAAGTTATTTCCTGCTACACTATGTCTCAAGCCACTGAAACAAATGATCTTTAATGAACACAGAAGTATGACAACACAAGGAAAGGATCCAGCTGAATTTATGCCATGGTCTTTCTGAATACTCGATTCTGATTGGCTGGCAGGCATTTATTAATTTCGAATAACTGCACAGGTAGTCCAGTTCAGTTTATTCAATCATGTGTATCAATGCACTCCTCCGCCAATGAGCTCTCCTCCACCATTTAATGTGCAACGCTGCGGTTAGTTTTTTTTTAAATGATGATCAACAGTAAAAATCTCAAATTTTACCTGTTTCAAATGAGCACCAACAATCAAGAATGCCTGATTATTTGGCTTTGCAATAAAAAAAAGTCATTAAAATGGAAGTAAATGGAGCAAAAACAATGTTTGTAATGTCCAAGGCTGTGATAAAAGGTAAAAAAAAATCCATGCCAATCCTTTTTCATAGTGAAAATAATTCCATTTATGAGAAATCCTGTTTAAAAAAAAGTCATTTAGATAAAGATAAAGTGATTTTTGCAAAGAAATGAAAATAATATTGACCTGATAGATTTTTAAAGCACTTTAATATAATTTCCGGACAGGGTAGTGAATTTGCCCCGAGTGCATTTTTGAGAAAAAGAAAAAGATCATCCTGAAGTGGCTGGAAATGAGGGAAGTGGGCTGCAGACGGATGTTAGTTGATGCTCTAAACTGATGGGTCAACATTTTAAAAACTTAAAACTGAAGGGTTAGAAAGCAGTACAATAGTGAGTGTTTGCAGGTAACAGTGAGGCATTGTGGTGTTCCTTAAGATTACATGAAGAATGTGAGGAGGCCTACATCCACAGAAGATATTGAGCATCTGAGCTGTTTTGGAGGCCAAACAATTGATTTGATTTAGATTTTCTTTTGTTCATTCACTGCATTTTGTTCATTTTTAAAAGCATTCTATATTGATAGATAGTCAAAGTACTGCATATCTGGTTTATGAGCTTCACGGTTATTTACTTATTTAGTTGCACTGACCTGGTATGGATCTGTGTTGATGTCAAAGTATTCCAGAAATCCAGTAGCAAACTCACAGAACAGAAAATTGTGAGTTTCGTTAATGGTCCTCATGCACCAGTATGTGTTGTTATTGGCACTGGTGCAAGCACAAAATGGCCCCACTGCAAAAAATAAATTTCCAGTCAGATCATCAATATCCAAACACTGTATCTTCATTAACTCTGGAACACATCAAAGCCATCTCACATGAAATGTCCAAGATCTCAAAAAAGAAAGAAGATTGTAAGGGGAACTAAATATTATTTTGTGTAAAGAGCTATCGAAAGATATTCAGCAGTTATTTGGTTTGCATATCCTCAAATATTTTAATCTTCTGCTGTTTCCCTGTCTTAGATTTTCAAAGACAAAACTTCTTTCAAGTATGTTTGTCTTGAGAACCTGCTCCCAAAGCTGACTTCAAAACTATTTCACCATGTTTAAAGCCCAATGTTTGGGTGACGAGAACCTCACGGGTGAACTTCAAAAATAATGGCACAATCTTTTATTTTTATCACAAAAAATAAATATATACACAAATAAACTGACTACAATACAAAAAAGGCAATTATTTGTTTAATAATCATTGTGATGGTGTGCGGGGTATAATTAGAATTGCCAGGTGAAGGTGCACTCTGAAGGTGCAGAAAAACGAGTCACTGCCTCAATGTGAGTAAAGACGGATGGGCACCGGCTCCCCAAAGGAGCCATACATCTGCTGGCATAGTACCAACTGTATTGAGTCTGATCCATCAAAGGGTCCCACACCGCTGGCCCGAGAACCCAGATGCCACTGGACTCAGCAAGGAATGATTTCTGAGTGACTCTATCTTTAAACTTTAGTGCACCTTTTTAATAAATGGCCAACTTGGGCTTCGAACAGTGTGTTTCTCTCTCGCCACTCATGGCATCATCTACCCATTAGCCAGAATTCTAGTTCTTTATGATAAGTTAGTTTATCTTTTATAAGCCACCCAGTCTACATTATCTGGATTAGTTGGAAATACTCAATCAATGAGACTGACACCTCCCCGCTAAGGACAAGACCAAAGAGCTGGACACCAGGGACTAAACTGTAGACCCGCACCTGAGTGGACAATAGTTAGATTCTAGTTCTAGATTAGAACAATTCTAGTCTCCCTTCGACTACGGACCAATGGAAATTAATGGAATGTGAGGGATAAGCCTAGAACTAAACAGAAAGACCTGGACAATGACCTGAAGAAAGTTGGAACCACCATCTCACCAGTTACAATAAGTAACACAGTACAAATCGAAACGGTACCAATCTAAAGCTAAACGAACAGGGCAATTGCACCGTATTGAAGGAAGGGTGGACAGGCCATCACAATTTCTGGGACAATGGGTCTTGGCTTGATCTTCCTGCATTTCAAGGTCCAGAGTAGCCTACCTTGCCACCGTACCTGAAAATCTAGAAGCTGCATCTCTGTGACATCTACAAAACTAAAGAGATCAGGAGATGATCTGTATAGAGAAATGTGACTGAAGTGTGTGCAAACCTGGTTAAGAACTTGAGGAAACATTACTTCTGTAGATGTGCATACGATCCCTCAGATACATATCATAAATAGCCATTTATAAACAAGATCAGATGTAAGGGGTGAGTGTCTCACATGTCCAGAAGGGGGCGGTCTGCCAGTGCTGGTTGTCATGTGTGAAGCAGGTCAGGCCAGGCATGCTGCAGGTGTCGTTGTTCTTCAGACGCTTCAGCAGCTTCCTCAGCTTCTTCCTACGCTTCTGCTCCAGCTGCAGCCAGGCCTTCTTATCCTTCTCCTGACCTTTCCTGCCGTGGGAATCCTCATCAAGACCCTGATCACAAACTTTCAAACTCAGGCAAAAAAACTCACCTGAATGGATGGACTCCTGCTTTGTATTTCCTCAGCTTACTCTTGTATTTGGATTTGTAACTGAAAGAGAGAAGAAATGAGACCCAACTCTTTTTTTTTATAAAGAGTTCCATTTCTCTCACCTATCTCTGTCCCCGACACCTACATGAAGGGCTGTTAATATACCTCTATGAATTGGGACACCCCTATGAAGCCCCACACATCAGTCTAAAGGTTCTAAATGGTCGGGAAATGCATCAATTCTTGTAGTTTTTTTTTTTTTAAATCAAACAATCAAATGAAAATGTGTCGTGCCATACAAGAGTATGACGAGTAACATTAGTGTCATTATGCTAATAATGGTGCATTATTCCTAAAAAAATCTTTTATTATTGTGATTAAAATATTTTACTGAGCCATACAATTACAAGTCCCTTTTTTTGCGCCATCATTCAAAAAGATTTGGGACACCCATTTAATTCACATGAATGTGTAAAATGGAGGAGGTGAGCCAGGGTAGAAATAGAACTCTGCCTTAAATAAATTAATTTTGGGTTACAATTCCTTGACATTTTTGTATCTAGCGTGTACTTTTCTACATATGTGTAGAAAGTTATTATTTAAATGTACAGTATGATGTGATACACATGCACTATAAGGAAAATATACATATATATTTTTTTTTTTGGGGGGGAGGGGATTTCCAAGGACTCACAGAACAAAGTATGTAAATCATGGTATAAAATTCCAGAGCTGAGGGCCATTGGAAGGAAAATATAAAAGTACTTGTTTTTTGTTTGGAACTTTTAAAATTATTTTACATTGGTTGACTACTATTTTCTTTTAAAAATGTTATGTTTCATAGAAAAATGTAACAAATTAAAAGAAATTAAATTAATTATTAACTCTCTCCTGCGATGGACTGGCGACCCCCGCCTCTCACCCAATGTGCGCTGGAGACAGGCACCGGCAGACCCACGTGACCCCAAAAAGGGAATAAGAGGATTGGAAAATGAATGAATGTAAATGAATTAACACTCTCTATTAAATTTTTTATGTTTTTCAAACTTGAGGACAGACCACAGAGGAGTCTTCTGAGTCTTCTATTCTGAACCTAACGTGAGAATTATAAATACTAAAGTAAAAGGTGTTAGGGTTAAAAAGATACACCGTAAAACACTTACTAGTATTTGTTGCAGTCGCACTCTTCAGGACGTGCCTTTTTCAGATGACCTCTAACATCACGCAGGTTTTTAATCTTTGTCTGCAGGGTTTCGATCTGGAATAAGGGCACATTTTTTTTTTAAATGCGTGCCCAAGCTCTTGTTTTGGTTGAGCTTGCATCTTATCAATGATTACATGAAGGATAATATAAGGGCGAACATCTGAAAGAATGCCAGTGCTGTACCTCATGGTCAATGTGGAGCTTGTGGTCCTTCCAGGCTTGCAGGGATTTGTACAATCCCACATCACACTTTACTGTTTCATTGGCCAGGATTGAGCATCTAAAGGGACAGACACACAGATAGACTGAGTGTCATGCATCTTTGCCCTGTTTAAATCTGGTATTGGTGAAAAAACGGCATCCAGATTATGGAAAGAATTTGACCTAGACTTAACATAGAATCTACATAAAATAAAATCACAGTATCACATCAGAATATACACAATAATAAAAAGTTTCCTTTTTTACATGTGCATTTAACTTTCAAAACAAAAAAGAAAGTAATAAAGTTCTTTGATAAGAAGAAGGATGTTCGATTAACTTGATTCACCCAGAGTAAACACAATTTGGCCAATCAGCATCCAGCAAATACACACTAGCATAATAAAAATGACCGATATTAACGAAAATGCATAAAGAACATGAAACGTCTTAAAATCTATTGGGACATTGGATCAGGAAAGGTTAAGCCTTTGTTAACGTAGAATAAAATAAAGGCCAATGTGAAAACAGTACATTCCAGAATACAAATTATGCTTAAAACCTTAAACCTCATCCATTAAAAAATTCCCTTTAATAACTATATTTTCTGCAAAAGTAGACTTTTTTTTTATTATTATTTAAGGACCTGGTGTTGTTATTTTACAGGCTTTTTTATATTTAGCGTTTAATACATTGAATTCTTCTAATAAAAGGTTACGTAGATATTCAGCTTTTTTTGTATGTTCCATTTTTGTATGTATTTTACACCAAATAAAAAAGGCAAAAGGAAAAATCTAACACCAAGAGAAAAAGACTAGTAGATCACTTTAGATAAACAAATTTTAATAATGCATCAGAATCAACTGGTCTTTTTGTGACCATCTGAAACTCCAGGCTGTTGTACACTCAGCATCCTTCTCTCATGCTGCCTATTTCAAACAAACTCTGATCACTGACCTGTGAGTGACTTTAATGGATTCCGCTTGGCTCCGGGTGAGAAGCATAGGGTCCATCCCGCTAAACTCGTCCTGGTCCTGAGTCACTGTGCTGAGATTGCTGTGTGCATCATCTAGATCCAGAGTGAACAGATCTCCGGTGTCCATAGAAGCAGCCCGAGCAAAGCGGTTCTTTGGGAAACTCTTCAGGGACTTTGCTTCTGTCAGTCAAACCAGAGCACATCACCACTTATCCAAAACAAACACAGGGTATTTAACAAATAAAGAAAACTGTCCATCCATCCATCCTGTATGTATGTTTCTGTCGACACTCACCGGCCACTTTATTAGGTACACCTAACTAGTACTGGACTGGACCCACCTTTGCCTCAGAACAGCCTAACCTTTCATGGAATTACACTGGAGACATTTCTCAAAGAATTTTGTCCACCTGAGGGAATCACACACGCAGTTGCTGCAGGTTTGTCTGCGGCACATCCATGATGCAAATCTGCCATTCCACCACATGCCCAAAGGTGTTCTATTGTTTTGAGATCTGGTGACCGGAGACAATTTGAGTTCTGTGAACTCAAGAGATTCATGCTTTAGGATATGACCAGTTAAGTAGCCGTCAGAAGATGGCTATACCGTGGTCATTAAGGGATGAACATGGTCAAGAACAATACTCATGTAGGCTGTGTTGATTGATACTAATGTGCTCAAAGTGTGCCCCCCACACCATTACACCACCACCACCAGTCCGAACCACTGATACAAGGCTGGATGGATCCATGCTTTTATGAAATGGATCAATGAATTTATGTGTTGTGCATTCATAGATGCTCTTCTGCATAACGAGTGGTTATTTTAGTTACTGTTGCCGTTCCATTAGTTAGAACCAGCCAGACCATCAATCTCTGGCATCGATGAGGCATTTTCTCTTTTTTGGACAATTCTCTGTAAACCCTAGAGACGGTTGTGTGTGAAAATCCCAGTAGATAAGCAGTTTGTGAAATAATCAGACCAGCCCTTCTTGCACCAACAACCATTCCACGTTCCACGTCACTTTAATCACATTTCTTCCACATTCTGAAGAACTGCAACTGATTTTTTTGATCATGTCTACATGCCTAAATGCACTGAGTTGCTGCTGTTTGATTGGCCGATTAGAAATTAGCTATAAAGAATAATTGGACAGGTGTACCTAATAAAGTGGCCGCATCACACATTTTTCCGTTTGTGTGAAATGTGATTTCACAATACAAATGTGGTATAGAGTTCCAAATTGTGAAATTATATAATGTATATATTTTCTTTCATAAATGTACAGAAATGTGATTTGTTCCACTAGAGGGCAGCACAGCCTCAATTATGACCAATCTGGCTTTATGAATGGAAGAGGACAGATGCAAAAGCTTTAAGTACAATGTAAAAAATTTTTCTAAAAGGAGCATTTTTCACATTCACCTCAAAAAAGTCATTGTCTTGTAATGTTTGTAACGGAACATAAAGTGGAAAAACATGTTTAAAGAAGAAACATCAGTTGCATTCTAATTCCCTGTGTGAGTGTGTGTGGTTGATGGTGCTCACTCTTGCTGGAGAAGAATTTGCTGCTAGTGAAGCTGCTGGTCGGGAATCCCTTGGGCTCACAGTCGCAGAATGGCGGCTCCGAGTTCATCTTAAGGCTCTGAAGATAAGCTTGAGACTTGAAGCTGCGCATCGAGCTCAGAGCGGCTGGACCTTTGCATTTAGACAGCCTCAGCTTCCCTGTGGCATCTTCAACACACTGCCACTTCTACAAATACAGACAGAAATGAATTGCAAAAACATTACGGCTGAGTTACACAAGGATTTCTTACTGGATATTAATTCATAACCCGAGCAAGAAGACTCTGGTAGCAAGATTTAAGAAGATTTAACAGAAAACACAGCTTTATTTAACTAAACATGTGCTGCGATGAGAAGAAAATAAGATTGGGAAAGGGGAAAAGGGAGACCCTGACTGAACCAGATGTATCTCTCTCAAGATCTGCAGAGGAAAAAGGGAAGAACCTAGCTGTTCTGCTTTATTCAAGCAATTTTTAACTTCCTGTTGTGATGTAACTTCCTCTCAGACAATATGATTCCCAATATTTTTTTCTATTACACATGAATGAAATATATCATAATAATATAATACGTGTTTCTTAAGGTGAAACCACATTTATCTCGACCAAACTTGAGGTAAAGTAACTTTTATTCTCATTTATATCTCATTTATATCCTGAAAGGCTCGTTTGTCTTTGACAGCATTTACTCTAAAGGCTGTTGAAAACTACAGACCATGGGCCGTGATGTCACCCGTCACACTTGGATGTTTGGAGGCACATATTTTGGCATGTATTGTAGTTCCCACTTAAACTCAGGAGTTCACGAGCACACTGTCTAAATCCATCCCCTCCATTAACTATTTTCTCTGTGATGAGTCAGAGTCTGCTTGAACAGCAGAAGGTAGAGGTGAAAATGAAGAGCCGTCTCATAACAGCACCATCCCTGGATGTAATCAACCCTGATAAAAGCCTTGTTAATGAGGAACTTAACTGCCACTGCTCTCGACTTCCAGAGAGAAAGCTAGATGGAACAGTGCAGTATTACTATTAAAGATTAATCCGAGCACAGGTTTCATGGTTCCTCTGTTCGTTTAATATTTAATCTGAATAACCTCCTCTCTCTTCATCTAATGTGCATCTCAACTCTCACCTATGGCAGTTTACGGGAGGTTGGACCTTTTTATGGTCTTTGTCATCATTTTCCTACAAAATTCATTGGTTTGCTTTGTCTTGCCATGTATTTACTTTATAGTGTGTAGTTTTGCCTTGGAATATTTGAAATCTAGGCGTTAACTTGAAAGTATAGTACATTTCGTGATGTTTGCCGGTAGAATTTCACGTTATCGGGATGCATCAATCATCATAATTAGTTTTACATGCCTATTTTAACCAAACAAGCCATCATTCATTTTACTGATTTCAATTTGTTCTTTGTTTTTTTTGTGCTTGATATATATATTTTAGCATTTTGTTGTATTTTTTAATCATTTTTTCACAGAATGATCCCAGAATGAACCTGCAATGTACAAAAATACAATTTATTGTATAATTTATTGTCATTTATTCGATTTTGTGTTTTTTTCAAAGGAAACAGTTTTAATGTTTTAGAAAAAAAAATTAATAAAAAATTCCAAAGTCAAAAGAATGTGAAAATGGTTTTAAAAAGACCAGGCAACCTCCCCTAAACCTGTCACAAACACTTTTTGTGCCATTGTGCCTTCTTAATGCCTTCTTAAGCCACAGGTCTTGTACTTTCAAGAGTTATCCCTTCTTTTTACCACTAGATGGCACTGATTGCACAAATTTAGGTTCTGCAAAATGAAACTGAAAGACAATCTTGAATTTTTTTAACATTACAATTTGAACTACCTAACAAATTATTTGTCATATCTCTTGTATGTTTGTTTTAAACCAAAAATATCCAAAAATGATATGTTTTGAAATCTACACATTACATTTTAAGTCAAAATTAAACAACATGTGGGTTGCGTCATTCCTTCTTAATTCAAAATGCACTGGTGTATGCAGAGTAGGTGAATTTGAAGGTATGGACAACTTTTGGTCCTTCACTGCATGTAGTGGTACCAATTGTTTTCATGGTGATTTTGATCCCATCTGCATTGAGATTGAGTTCTCAATGTGTTAGCAATGAAAAAGAATGCTATATTGCATACAGCCCAAGCCCAAGCCCAAGGTACAAATATAATGAAATGAAGCAAGAACAATTGAGAAAAGAGGATGTTGTACCTGGCCCATCTGTTCACATGGGGTCTGGTACTCGGCACGTTGGCACAGGTCTTTCACTCGCTGGTATTTGGGCAGGTAGTTTTCTTCTTCCGCCATATCTTTCCCATCATTCACCACTTTATGCAGCAGTTTCCTGTCAGCCGAGCAGAAAAGCTTCTTGTTATCAGAATAAACACACACTGACCTTTCAGACCCAAAGCCCCAAGCTTTCAGGCGGTTTCACAGCTAATTTGTGCGGACTCACCCTCTCTCCACCAGGAACGAATCCCGCCACACTTTTCCTTTCTTGTTGAGCTGGAACCTGCAATTAGGAGAGACAGATAGATATTGATCATCTGGAACAGCAAATTGTCCAGAGATGTTCTGTTTCTCGGCACACGGTTGCGTTAAAATGTTGTCTGAATGCAGCAAGTTGAGATTGAAAAGCGTGAAAAAAAGTCCAATTAACCAAGATTTTTCTTTCCTACTCAAAGATGCGCAGGGTGAATTGTACTGACCTTCTCTGCAGATATGAGCTATTGATTCGCTCGCTCAAAGCCTCCCAGATCTCTGCAGGAGCTTCTGTCGCATCGAACAGTGCCCTGCCTGTCCTTTTCTTCTATTATTTATCCTCTTGTTAGCACCATTTTCAAATGTCCAGACGTTACTGCCAAGGAATTGTCTGACTCCGCCCACTAAAAGCATCTAAACCTCTCTTTGATTGACATCAATGACTGAACCATGCAGCACTGGGTGGACCATTTTATCCTTTTAGCTCTTCCCAGTTCCTTCCTTTTTCGGTACTACTTTCAAGTAGGACTTGAATTGGACACTGGTTGGCTTTTCTTTAAATAAACCAACCAGATAGGAAGACAAAGAGAACAGCTACACTTAAATAAAGCTCTTAAATAGCTTATATTTTATAAACACACCTGTTCATCATGCGGTCAGTGTCCAGAAGCTTGAGGACGGACTTCCCATCCATGTCTGGGGGAACATCCATTCCAGCGATGTCTAGGATGGTGGGGGCTAAGTCAATGTTCAACACGATGTGGGGGTTGCTGAAACATTAGAAAGTGGTCTTCACTTGACATAGTGGTCAGAAAGCAAACAAAATGGGGTACATTTATATTACACTGAGGCATTTTGAAGATGATCAACATATTTTATCAGTGGCCATTGTACTGCTTGACTTTGTTGATGACGTTGATTTTATTTAGTTTGTGTTATGCAACAGCTTTTGTTGCATTCCACAGTTTAAAAATATGACACACTGATGTGTACATACTTCACTAATCTCTCATATGCCATTTGCAATTCTAAAGATTTCAAAAAGAGTCTTTCATATAAAGACTATAGTAGTTGAAGTGGAAAATTGAAGTAATTATAATAAAATTTCAGAAATGTAACATAATTTGAGTTCTTTCCTAGTCTGTTTCACTAAAATACATTTGTCGCTTGTCTCAACCCTGAATTTTATGACTCTACATGGTCACTTTTTTGGATTTCAGTAGGACCAATGCATAACTGAAATTCTTTCCTTATCCTCTTAATCTCTGCAGGCCGGGTTTTACTATTTAAACATGTACTATTTACTATTACCATTACAACATCTCTTTTATTTATAAAAAACTTACAAAAAGATGACAAAAATTGAGTTTGACAACATCTGAAAGTTTAAATTTCTAATAAAATGCATAATTCTATCATATTCATTCATTTTCCAACCCGCTTATTCCCTTTTTGGGTTCACAGGGGTCTGCCGGTGCCTATCTCCAGCACACATTGTGCAAGAGGCGGGGATACACCCTGAACAGGTCACCATTCCATCACAGAGTTCTGTCATATATTTAGCAAAAACAAATATTACAGTCAAGTACCATCTTCAGCAGCAGTATAGAGCTGATTTCGTTAGCAAGTATCCTATTTGTAAGATTGTTTGCAGCTCTGTCTGATGTCATAGATGATAATAATCCCATAGAATCAAGACACGTTTCCATCAAAAGGGATTTGCTTCAAAATTGATCCTAGAGATGTTTAAGGCTGCTTTTGAGGGAACATGCAGGCTAAGAGACATTTTTAAACATTTCAAAGAGTCCCCTTTAAACTAAAATTAAATATTTGTCTTTCTTTGTGTTTATCTGCAGGCCAACGCAGGCAGATAAACAAACCGTTTCCATTACACTTTACAAAATATAGCTGAAAACCTCGGAAAAATGCCAAGAGCAGAAGAGGTTAAGTAACTCATGCCAACTGTGTTGTTTTCTGTTTATATTTCAGTGAAAACGCATTTATATGTTGACAATAAAACAAACGATTGAACCTTGATTCAACCCAACTTTTATTTTTTGCAGTGCATCCTCCAATATTCCAAAATCTAAAACAACAGCCCTGAATAGTACACAAAGGCCTTGCCCTTCACTCGTGAGCCTTTTATTTAGATTTTATTACTTTTATTGGTGATTAACAGATAAATAAAGAGATACTTATGTGGTCTAATGTCTCCTAAGCTTAGGACAGAAAACTATCCCAATTTAATCAAATTTAATCACAATTCTTCATTTAACGCTTATTGATTAAATGTAATTACTTTATTTAATACTTAGAGTTCCCTCTTTCCCCCCTTCTCTCTCTCTCTCTCTCATATTACGAGAAACAAACACTAGTAGCATTATCCCATCTCTATTTCTCTCCTGGGTTGCTCTGATTAAAATAGAAAGAATCTCTGAATGACTAAATAAATATTTAAATATTTCAAGAATTTCTTTATTAGAAAGTAACATCCACACACTCACATGCCTCCTGGTTCCACGTTGGGGCCGCGGATGTAGAAGGGCACGCGGATGTCAAATTCGTAGGGCATGGATTTGCCTTTGACCAAGCCGAACTGACCGATGTGGTAGCCGTGGTCAGCCGTGTAGATCACGTAGGTGTTATCCAGCTCCCCTGTATCCACCAGCATGTTATAGATCTACATTAGATTGAGACAGAGACAGACGTTGTGTTTGAGTGACTTATTAGGACTTTTTTAGCATTACGAAACCATGACTAGTTTACAAGGCTGTACTGTTTTATAAAACCATTTTGAAGAACTTTTTGTAGACTATAATTAGTAGGTCTTGGAAATGGGACATAACTTTTTATTTCACTTTTTAATACATGACATTGAAACAGATGGGTTTAAATTACAATGAAGTCTCAGGAGCAAGCAGTCGTTTTGCTGCTATTTTCATTTGATTTGATTTTCAGAAGATAAATCTTGTAGTGTCACTGCTGACCCTTTATGAATTAATAAATAAGAGAGTAAACATTACCTTTTCCACACTATCGTCCACAGAAAGAAGGGTTTGCAGCCTCTTGCGCTGGAGCATGTTGGTGAACTCCATGTGAATAGGTTTCATGGGGCCAGTGTAGCGCATAATCCAGTGCTTGTCTGGGTTTGGGGCATAATTATAACTGGGTGTTCTGCAAAGGGATGAGCAGAGAAAGAGAGCAGGAGTCAATGGAGTAACGCTGAGGAACAGCACAACAGATCGAGACCCTCTCCTGTTCAGAGTCAAGAAAACACACTACACCTTTGAGTGTGTGGAGCCATCTCATAATCATCATAATAATAATAATAATGATAATAATAATACGTTTAATTTAAGGGGCTTTTCAGGACAATTAAGTTTACAAAGATACAAACATTAAATAAATAGAGTTAAACCAACGTAAACAAAACTAAACACTGTAATTTGGTGTCATTTTTTAGAATCCAACTTTTGGTTGGATGCCTCAAATGTTTTGAGCTAATCGGTTTTGAGCTTTTTGGGTTAATAGTGCAGTCTGGAAGAGTGGTCATTTGGTGATGATTAGCATATTCATTGCCTGTTTACCCAATTGGAGAGTTTGACACTAAAAAATGTTCTGAGATGGTGGAAGGTGATTAAAAGGTGTAAAAATACAGTAGGTTATTAAAAGGTTGGACACCGTGGTATAGTGGACGATACGCCAGACATGGGTTTGAATCATTTAGCAGCCTTCCCTCTTTCTCTACCTGCTTCTCTTCCTGTCATTTCTGCTGTTTTATCTCGTCTAAAGAGGCTAAAAATACAGTAGTATAACATAGATTAATAGGATTTGTACATTTCCAGCAAGTTTGTTCAAACTATGGCATTGATAATTGCACAGAAAAGCTCAGTAAAGTCCTCTAATCAATCTCTGGAGGAAGCAGACCTGTCTCATTCTGGTCACAGAGATAATATATAAAAAAAGTGATTTTTATTGGCTAAGAACAATTTATTTGTCATTAATAATGATAATCGTCTAGAATATAGCAAGTCCATACATCGTTACATGTACAACCAACACAGCGTTGGCGAAGGCACAGCATTAGTGAAATGGATTGATCACAGAAAATGCTGAACCATTTCCTCCATGTTCAAAAACAACAAACAATAAAATGAAATGAGAAATAATAGGAAAATAATAAACAGTAAAATGAAGATGGCAAGTACTTTTGTTTTTCCGAACTTACACATTAAGTGAAAAAAGCAGCATCTTACGGTAGCTGTGAAGATCTCAAGGCACTGAGCATATTGTAATAATAATCCCTAAAGCAGGAGTGCCAAAGTTTTAGACCCTTAAAATAAAAAAAAATTACTTACGTAACTAAATTACATAAATTAAAACATTTTCCACATTTGTGGCCTTTGAAAATTGACAAATAATTTGATATTAAATATTATGTATTTTTTTTAAAATGCTTGGAAATAGCATCTTTTATTTAGATATTTGAGAACTTATTAACATCATAAAACTTTTTTTTTGCCCTGTATTGCCACTTGATATTAAATTGCTGCTGTCTACTACCATCTTCTGGTGGAATTTAAAATAGCTTTTAGCTTTTGTGGATTTCATACTGTGGTGAACAGTGCTGCAGTGCCACATATTGAATTTCATTTGTTTTTCTGAAGCTAGCTTAAAACAACAATATTAGTAATAGTAATAATAATAATAATAATAATAATAATACATTTTATTTTAGGCATCTTTTTTACAACCGAGACATTTAATGTAATAACATTAAAAAACAGTAAAAAATACAAGTATAATTACATACAATAATAAAACTGTAAAAAAGAAACCTCAAAGGATTATGTCCTGCCTGATGGGGTTTCAAGATTGTTTTAAAATATGGCAAGGGACAACCCAAGTTAACCGTAACCTTTATAATTCTAAAAAAATAATAATAATAATAATAAATTGTTTCCACAGTCAAAAGTGCTTTTTTTCCACTTTGTACTTTCTGTGGAACTGACAGTCACGCTGAGACTGAATGTTGAGGAAGATTTTGGAAAGTGGCTGCAACTCCTCCTGGTTTTCTTGGGTGACAGTCCAGTTAGAAACAAGCACCGCTTTCATTCCTTTTACAATAGTGATTAAACGCTGGCAGCTCTGGTGCTATTAGCCATTAACGTACTTCAAGTCCTTGAATCTACAGACAAATCAATGTAAGAATCACTGCTCTCATCTGCTTTCTGTCAGGGGTGGTTTGGAGTCTGTCATTTATTTAAAATGAAAAAGAAGTCTTTCACAACCCAAACCTCATTGAATAACTCTTAAACTTACATGTTTGCATATTAATCCTTTTAGGCCATCCAAGCATGAGCTCAGCAACAGAGTCGGTTTAATTATGAATTAGTTCATGGAGTTGATTCCTATATGAAGTGCTCTAAATAAGTCACAAAAGATTCCATCAGGAAGCCCTCAGGAGGCAGCAGCCTACAGTATGCAAACAATCAAGCGCATGTTCACTTGCATCATCTTTATAGCTCCCTCGTATAATCCTCGTAATCCTCTCAAAACTCTCTTTCTCTCCATCGTATTGTCATCATTCGCTTGATGGAGATGAAACAGGTGGAATGGAATCACGTGCAGAGGAGAACAGAGGGATTTTCTCATCTGAACAATGTCTTGCTGGTGGCCTTGTGACATTCTGAGTGGCAACGAGGGGTTAATCATCTACACCACTGTACGAGGGCGAGGAGCAGAGAAATGCAGGACTGGCGGGAGGGCATTATGGAAGCTGGTGGGTGGTTCGCAGTGGATTGAACAGAGAGAATGAGGACAGTGCTGGGAATTCTTCATGGAGCATTAAAAGGGGAATTCTGGGACATCCACTCCTGGTGGTGGCTGAATGATGCACACATTTGAATACTTGTGTGGAAAAGTTGCATAGCAATTGTGAGGAAAGAGTGTTTCTTCTTAGGACAGTTTTATGTTTCTCGAAAATTATTACGACACAATGAGCTTTTTATTTAATTGAATCAAAACTGAAAAGCTCTTATGAATAAAGCCTTTATGCTGTCCATGAATGGATGTACACATTAAACGTATTAATCACTTTCACGGAGTGATTTATACAATTCATGCGCATCTGTTGTGAACATTTTTATTTTACTTTTTACTGTTTGCTTATTTTACTTATTACTGTTTTTATTTAAATGTATCATGAGTGGCTTAATAACATTCCAACATTTCCTTTACGTTTTCATTTAATATTACGTTTATTTCTGTTTCTATATATGGTTTGCTTTATTAGTTTACCTACTTGTGTACTATATTTTTTTTTGGTACAAAAGAAAAAAAACAATACATTGATTACCTTAAATAACCATTATTTTCAACATACTGTACTGTAAGCATTTGTGAGAGAAAGAAAAGAGCAGATTTTTAAAGAAAAAGAACAGAAAAAATGGAAAATTCAATGTATATGGAATTAATAATAGTATTACATAAAAAAGTGCTGCAATTTATTAAAGTAAACTGTGTACTGCAATGTGTGTGTTCACACAGTGCAGCAATTTATTGTAAAAGAATGCTATTCTATTGATTTTTTTTTTATTTTGTGCACACACTGATTATAATGCATCCTTGATGCCACAGAAACATGTGAGTGATGAGAAATCCAGAATGTAAAAATAGACCTTTTCTCTTTTTGAGGTCAAAAAAAGGCATTTTTATTAAGTAAAATATTGTTATGAAAGCTCCACCACAGCCATGACCAAAGAAACGTCAAGAACATGTTGACCTACATACTGGCTGGAACACACTCCAAATCCATATCCAACAAACTTGTAAAGAAGTTGAAAGCCTAAATGTGACAAAATAACTGTGAATCTCCCTCAGTTTGGGGTTCCTTGCAAGATTTTACATCATGCACTTTGAGTGATCACTAGAATGGTTTGGAACCAGCATCGAACTGCACAGAAATATTATGTCAATGGTTTCAAAGGAACCAAAGTCTCCAAGAAAACAATTGGTAACACACTACACCGTGAAGGACTGAAACCTTGCTTTGAACCTCGGATCAAGCAAGCACATAAACATACAGTTTTAAGTTGGCCACTGAACTTCTGAAGGATTCAGAGGTGAACAGGGTGAAAGTGTTGCAGTGGTAGAAATGTAATGCTTTACAACTGCATCGAATCAAACAGATTATGAACAGGTGTGTTCGGTCACATCTTGGGGTTGGGTGAATCTTGGGTTAAAATAAAGATCTACAGTAGTAGCCTTTCCAAAAGATAATGAACAGCAAAACAATTGTTGTGTATTTCCCTCTTGTCCCCAATCGTAGGCAGAGTTCATGAGGGGACTGAGTTCAACAGCAAACATGTAGAAAATGAGATTTTGAGATTATTGCTGTACAGAGAGGTTTAACAAAACCATCTACCTGAAAGTATCAGCATCACGTGTAGACTGGATTACACTCAGGCTATAGACATGTACGCACAGAGCATGTTTGACAACGTGTGTAGAATAATACTAGTATTAAAAGCCGTTGGAAGAGCACATTTATAAACAGAAGGATTTATTCTCTGGAGTGATGAGATGAATGAACTGAGAGAAAATGTCTGGTAACAGCTGGTGGGAAATTATCATGGGAAAAGAGATGAAACAGCGGTTACATTTGTTTCAACTCTGACAGTTCGTAATAGTGTAGCGCTGATGGAGATTGATTTTGTTTCTGTTAAGTTTTTTATTATTTAGCTGCTGTTTCTGTGATTTATTCCATTTCACAACAGTCCGACTGATTATGGCTATTTATGGCCTTATAATAAAAAGAAAAAATTGGAATTTTTTTAAATTCAGCTAATACTTTTCCACATAGCGATAAAAAGCTTCATGGCTAATAAATATAAGAGAGTAAATCAACAAAAAAGTAATAGAGGGCATGTACATACAAGAGTGAGTTTGCAAGATGTATATTCAGAAAAGAATGTTAGTGAAGATGGGCAAAAGCTGTCGTGCGATTGACTACTGGAACTGATTTTTAAAGTTCTACAGAATGCCGAAATCCAAAGAAAAGAGAAGCAAATTGGTTGCTGCAATTTGAAGAACATGAGTACGAGGAGCTTTGCTCCCTATTTTGTCTCTGGTAAGTCTGACTTTTATTATATTTATTCACTCATCATAAATAAATTGTAGGGAGTCTGTATGTTATGTGTAATTTACCTAAAAACCTGTACGTATGTGTGTCCCCGAGTGAGTTAGAGTATTAACTACAGAAATCCAAGCTAACAGCATTTCCTCCAAAAATTATTAGAAGTAGAGTAGATCTGTTTGTCACTTTAATGTCCTTGACAAATCCCACTTTAAAGCACAACCAGGCGTTTAAACTATGCCTTTAAACTGGTACATTCCCAGTGTTGAAATCAGGAACATATAAGTATCAGGAAACCCAATTTCTGTCCCAAACATTTTGTTCTGCTTTAGTAGTCACAGGGCTCAACGTCAAGTCCATTTCATATTTTTTTCGCCCTTATTCATATTAAACACTGCTTGTTTTGCCACTCAGTCTCAGTGAAGGGGGCGTGGCTCTGTAGGAAAGTGATGTCGATGCATACCCTTGCGTATCCAAAACAAACCAACATTTGTTTGAAAACCCACCAGATATCTGCTCAATTCCGAAAAGAGGAGCATCTGCTGATTGGCTGGAGGTCTAACAACACATTTGATTGGTTCAACGTATATATTTTAATATGTAGACACAGTAGACACATGTCTAAACCTTTACTCTAATTACGATGATACGAATACACGATTATCTGTGACTATCACATGGGCTAACATGAACATCGAACAAGGGAAGAGGAGGATTTATGGTTAATTACTCTATACCGCCTTCAATATTGAGCGTGTTTTCACTATATCCTGATCTTCTCTCAGCCTTCGGCGGTGATACACGCTCTTTCTCTTACTCCCTTATCTCTTATCATCCCAGCTGGGCTTCTTGTCTTTTGTCTGTCTGCCAGAACCCTCCCCCGCATCCACTTATCTCCGCCAGCTTTTTCCCCACCGCTGTAATCTGACGGGTCATTAGTACAGCGCCATCTGGCTGCAGGAAAATGCCGGCTGCGGACTGCAGCGGCTACACCACTTCCCCGACCCCTACATCCTGCGATGTTCCCTTTCCTGTATTTGTCAATGTGCTTGATTGCAAATGGCTTTTTTTAACCTGCTCCACAGTGCTCTTTTCTTTGAAGGACAATGCGGAAAGGCTCTTTTTTTAAGCTAATTTACCTAATGTATATCCATTTTCTCTGTTTCTCTCTAAATATGCTACCTCTCACACGGGCCTGTTCCCACCCTGTCTATGTCTGTGGCCAGAGGGGTCCAATTTCGCTTCATGTAACAGTGTATGTGACAAATAAAGGCTATCCTGATCTCTAATGAACACTTTCAGAAACAGTAATTATAAATTCAAGCCACAGTGTTCTCTTGAGGTTTAACAAAATACAGCGGAGTATTAAAATTATGCTTGTGTTTAACTTTTTCATTATTCCCAGCAGTTGCCTTATTAAGGGATTGTTCACCTTCAAGTGATTTTTTTGTTTTTATCCGTGTTTAATGCTAATTAAGTTACACCAAGGACATCATTGTGTTTTCGGGCCCCAAACAGCCTGGTGTGCCTGTTTATGGAACATCTGAAAAGTAAAACTTAAGAATGCTTGCACGCATCTTAGCATTTCCATCCAGCAATATTCCAAGACTTGCATAAAAATAGGTGGCCACTGTTAGCTCCGGGTAATTGTAATTTCTTTTATATCAATACATTGGTTCCGATAGTAATGCACAGTGCGAAAGTAAACCTTAAACAAATATTCCCCAAGATGCTTTTTAGATCTGGACATTTTTACCACGATGACCAGATTTTATGCAGCTTTGGTTCTACTAGGAAAATCTGCCATTCAAAAACCATTTGAGAAGGTATTGGACTCACATGTGCTGCGAGGCATTGGGGAAGGCTGTGGTATACTGAGGGGCTGCATCCTCCGGGCCATGGGGGGCTGCATGGCTGATCACCATCAGGACTGGTCTGTGTGGATAAATCTTCTTGGACATGCGGAAGTAACTGATGCTGTCATTGGTTATGAGATCCGTCAGGTAGTCCTACAGTGACAAACGTATCTCAGTATTAGTCTTTAGGGATCTTTTGGCTAGTGTCATTAAAAACTACACATCCATGCAAGCAAAATAAAAGAGCAGCATCAAAATACATAGAATTGTAAGAAATCAAGGATAAAGGAGCATCAGTGAAGCAGAAGACCCTGAGTGATGACCCCGAATAAAGACATAGTCCTCTTGGGTGAAGAGTGGGAGAGTTAGACAGGAAATTGCCGGACTTATAAATCAGACTATCTAGACAATCAATCAAACCTGCCAAGAAAGAATGAAGATACAGCAAAGAAAGCTTTAGGAAAAGCTTGGGGGCTCTCGTAAATGTACCTTTGGGTATTCACAGCCATGTTTCTCCCGGATGCCGTTCCTGCACAGGGTGTAGTTGTAGAAGCGGGAATTCTTCACCATAGCAACCCACTCCCTCCAACCCGGGGGGATATACGTGCCATTATACTCATTCAAATACTTCCCAAAGAACCCTGGGAGAATAAAGATAATGTTCAAGATTCCAGGGATAATCTGAAAACTCACTGTTTCATGACTTTTGTCACTTTTCCACCAACTATTGGCAAGACTCCACTAGGTGTGCTTTTGGGGGCTTTTCCACTTTGTTCTGTACACTTTAGCAATACTTTTTCATATTTGTATAAGGTTCTAAAAGCAGGATAAGTATTTGAAAAGCGTTGTAACACACAAAAACATCTATTATGACACAACATCCTGTTGATCACTGACAGGTCAGCTGTCAAGTTTACTGATTGGCCAGAATGTCCAATATATACATATATACATCATTAAAAATATCACTTATACAACAATCACAATTATTCCACGGTGCATGCTCTCAGTGCTACACATTTTTTCTTTTGGTTTTTACAGCGGAGTTATGGCTTTACCTGGTCAAGGATGTTGTTTTGTCATCTCCTATTTCTTTCCAAGAACTATTAATGAAAAGTCAACCAATTTTACTGATGCCATTGATGAGGACAATCAAACGAACTTTTCCACTACATTTTAGATCCAGCACAACTCTACTCGCCATGGTTTTAATCAGCTTATTTTAAATATTTAGACTTTCCGCTGTTATTCTAGATCTGCTAGGTGACATGACAGAAGATGCGACAGAAATGCAAAACCCCACAGTAAAAACCAAAAGATCAGATGTGCAGCACTGATACTCAATGAAAACCAGATGAAAACAGAACGAGACATAACTTCCTTAAGCTGAAATAGAAAATCCCATGGAAAAAGAGTAAAATCATCCGTATTTAAAACCCCGGAGTTCTAGTACAGAGCTATTTGACTGTTAAAAAATACTGCGTAATATTTTACTGAGTCGATGTTTTTCCATCTCAGAAACTTTAAAAGGTGTGGACCATTTCAAATACAGCACAAGTAGTAATAAGACATTTTCTACTTGATGCAAAAAAACTCCAGATACTTTAAAAAGAGATCATTTAATATGTATGTTAACATATCATACTTGATTTCATTTAATCGTTGTATTTATTGAAGTAATTCTCCATACAGATGTGGAACATGACCCCGATGTTGAACTGAAGTTTAGTGATTGTACAATAATCTAAATGTAACATGTTAACGAACCAAATTGTACAAATAATATGGTAACTAATACCAATCAAAGAGATATTGTACAGCAGTAGTTGTTAAATGATCAAACCAGTTGGAACGAGCCATCTACCAAAAAATAGAGGGAGCTAAGGGGGGTTTTCCGCTAGGGAATGCCTCAACTCAAGAACCAGGAGCTGTGTTAAATGTCTATTGAGGTTGGAGCTGATTTCTCTTGAACAGGAAGTACACCAGAATGGATCACGATCCCCATCCTGACTCATCGTAACACTTACACTTTTTATCCTAAGTGACTTACATTTGAATGAATGCACACATTTTTTGTCGGTTCCTGCTTTGCCTGGGATATTAACCCACGACCTTTGCGTTGTTAGCGCAATGCTCTACCAGCTGAGCCACTGTTTAATTTTAGTTATCTTGCAAATAATGTGTCATAACTCTTTAAAAGAAACAATATCAAAACAAATAATCCTTTAGAAACATTAAATTTGAATTACACATATATAATAACATATCTAGTAAAAAAAGCTTCACCTGTCCTGTAGCCAGTGTTGTTGAGGTAAACCCCAAATGTCCTCGGCTCATGTTGGGCCTGCCAGGAGGGTGACGAGCAGTTCTCATTGTTAGTGTAGGTATTGTGGTTGTGGGCATATTTCCCTGTAAGCATGGAGGAGCGGGACGGGCAGCACATTGGTGTAGTCACAAACGCATTGGTAAAGTGTGTTCCACCCTGCTCCATGATCCGCCTGGTCTTGTTCATCACCTGCATGGAGCCTAGAAAAAGACAGAGAGGAAATCTATCACTTTGGTGCCTTTTCAAGCTCATGATAAATCAGGATGGAAAGGTCACCAATGCAATCTGTAAAAAAGCTCCTGGAAATGTACATGTGAAATTAACGGCAAAACCATTGAAACAGTGTTACACAGTGTAACATACGCACACTCTTTAGCCTCAATACTGTTAACAACTGGATTCGTCATTAAGCTTGAACATAAACTACCTCCCAAAACATACGAATAACTTCAGACTTCAGAGTTGAAAATGAAAAATTGTGTTTGTTTCAGTCCATTTCATTTTTGCTTTGTTTGGGACTATGAGTGAAGCCCATGGAGAACATGTGTCGGGATTCGTTATTACTAAAGAGGGAGTAGTGCTGCACATTTGTGAGGCACAGCCATAATTCTACAATTTTGAATCCATCTATCTGCATTTTCAAGTTCAAGGTATAAAAATATGAGATTTTTTTTTAAATTGAATCCACTGCTGATTCAGCTTTATTTCAACCGTTACAGTAATAGATAATATATACTTAGAATCCTACAACAGGAAGGTACAATTTGCTTAAATAAAGCAGCTGGTTTTGTTCTCAATGTAGTATGGTTTGGTTAAATAAACCTGCATTTTCTGTTAAATCTTCTTAAACTTACTTTCTGAGTCTTCTTTCTTGGGTTAAGAATTAATACTCAACAACAATACAGAAGAAAAAGAAATTTCAAACAAAAAAGGGATATTAGCCAACAAGGATCGTTTTCTAGTTTTGCGTTAAGTTGATTGGACGTTCTTAATTCTAAAAAACGTTCTAAATGATTGGATCTCACTTAACCCATGTCTTCATAAGCAGGTCCAACTATCTCCAAACTGACTAAGTCCAAACTCACCTCACCATCCTTCCCCTTCGTCACTCTAAGGAGGGGCCAGATTACCTACACGTTCGTACCGTGCCACTCTCGCTTACGAACATAAGATTTATTAAACTTGACCTTGGACATTTTAGGTAAACTTGCAATGTGTGTCATGCTAATGGTTAGACATTTCTTGTAGTTGCCACAAGCCATCCAACAATTTTAGCCCTCTTCACTTTCAACATTTTCTGCAAACTCATAAATGTGTCCAGGCCGATGTATGGCAACACAAACCCTCAGCTCCCTCTCCAGATTAGATTAGTGCATTTTGGGTTTTTGTTATTTCCATCTACCGCTCATTTTCAATACCCTGGCTCAGAGAAGGTGGTTTCCAGTTGCCCTTGCCTTTGCATAAAACCCCCAATAGCTCCCCTACCAGTTGGTCGTCCTATAACCGGAGGGGAAGAACCCGCCAGGTCCATTCTGCCATTGTGGCCTAGGGGCAATCCAATTCGACCGCATTGTCTTGTATGGATGCGTGTGACTGGTGGGGTGGGCAGGAGGCTGTAGGCATGAAATGGCAGCCGTGTTCTGTCAGACTGCCCCAGAACAGCTCAGAGTTACAAAGGTCGTCTGGAAAAGTGCTATAAAATTGAAGGTATTATTGGTATATTTGGAATATATTGGTATATTATTGGTATATTTGATGACGTGCACAATGGTTTTGTTTACTAGGCATGAGTTTATTGTCATAATCACAGCTTGTTAACGCTATGAGATACAGAGATATAGATGATTGATACGGGGTCAAATGCATTTTTTCTGGCTGTTTAAAACTAATTATGTTGAACACTCAAAGACAATATATGTAACAAAACTATTTATTTCCTCATTTTACATGATCACATTAAAACCAAAAGTATCACTTTCATTGTTGCAATGTTCTTTTTGAGACATTTGGTGCAGGATACATATCCTAAAACTGTTAAAAATGCATTGTTGAAAATTAATTTTATCAATGCTGTATGAATTCTAAGAACCATGGAAGTGAACCTAGCTCTATGCTGATTGGCAGGATCAGAGACAGGAAGTCTGGTCCAGTTTGGCTTTTTCAAACAAGATCTCCAAACCTCGGCAGATTCATGCTGAAAGGTCAGCGAAAACAAATATGCATGCAGAAAAAGCCTTGCAGAAGCACAAAGGTCAGTTTTTGGATGGAAATCACAAATCAGCATGTGGATATGTAGAAGAAGATCTCTGAAGAAGAAGACTTATCTCTTCAACATCATGTGACGTTCAAAAAATAGCCTGTGTGGCACTTTAACAAGGTCATATATACGGTTTCAGAGAAGACATTTAAATAGATTTTTCTAGTTAGGGTCCATATACTTCCCAATAGTTAAAAACGTATAAAATGAAAGAAAGATCAGGAATGAAGGGATGGAGGGCCTCTCATTACCGTTCCTTCTCTTGATGTTTTTCTGCATTTTCTGACACTAGTTCTTCCACTCACCCAGTTCAATGTCTTGATCATCTGTGAGGATGAGGATGATATTGGGGCGGATGTTGCGGCGATCTCTCTGAAATCGAGGTTTCAGTCTCTGATTGGTCAGGAAGATGGAAGCGTGCGCCAATGCCAGCAGTGCTAGCAGTGGCAGGCAGCGGACCAGCAGCCCCATGACCACCTCTAAACTGTTTGAACTACTCCAGCCTCACCCACTGCCACCTACTTTAGAAAATATCACAGAGAGAGAGAGAGAGAGAGAGAGAGAGAGAGAGATAGGACAGATGAGACACTGTACATTATTTGGGTTTACAATAACCGACTGGCTTTTTGAATATAAAAAAACAATCTTTATGCCATTATTTTACAGGACTAGAGGCAAGTCGGTAAAATCAGAACAGATTTTGCAAAGCTTATCTCATGGCATCTTTCCATTGGGGACTGCCAACCTCTGACTCAGCAAAAAGTCACTTTACATCTTTAAAATAATTTCAAATGAATGTTTAACCTCATTGTTTATGTCATATTCTATTATTGCAGATAACTTTTATTATTGCAGGTGTTTAATGACAGTTTACAGGTGCATTAACGCCTCCTACTACTCTGTAGTTTAGATCAAGGCTTATTAATGTTAGTTTTCTTTCTTAAAATTATTATATCGGCGTGTCAAAAGTGAATGATTTATTTTACTCATATTGGCATGGGAAAATTATATTACATTATATACCCCTCAATAGCAACAAGACTGATTACCATAGCAATTGATGAGGCATATCTATATTTGATAAGGGTTACTTTATTTTACTCGTATTGACATGGGGGAAAAACACAATTATTAACGTGCCAGTGGCAGTTTCCAGGACAAACACATTTATTTCAGAAAATGCTTAAAAAAAAATATAAATATTTATATATTTAACATTAACCCTCCGAAGTTTCTGCAGGCACCGGTGCATGTGCCAATCACAGCAACGTTTTGTTTATTTTTTATTTCACATATAATGTGTAGGTTTTAAAAGGTTACTCATTTAGACTCTTTTGGTTTTAGACACATACTTTGCAAGTTAATTCAAATTCAAATGTGAGAAAATGTACAATCGTCTTTTCATCTAGTGGTAAAACGAAGGGATAACCCTTGAAAGTACAAGACTTGTGATATGGCTTGTGTTTTTCTGGCACAAAAAAGTTTTTTTCCAAGATTGCTTGGAACAGTGTATAAGGTTTAGGGGATACAAAGAACGTGAACATTTTGTGATACAATTTTCACCTTGTTTTTACCTTTCTTCGAGGATTGATGAATTTTTGTTTTGTCTCAAACTTTTAAATGTTTGTTATAAAACAGTAAAACAGTGTTTTCTCAATTTTTGTGATTTTCGCAGTAAAAAAACGACATTTTTAGCAAAATTTCAAGATTATTGCGTAATATAATGAAAAACATGAAACTTGCTACACAACATCAAAACTGGCAATTGAAGAGTCCCTCTTCAGACTGTTACTTTAGCCCAAACAAACAAGTCAATTACATCTGCTGTACACCAAAGCATCTGTCATGGGAAGCAAGGTCACAGCAGAGACTGCTTATCAAAACTGAGTGTACACTAGACACAATATCGTGCTGAAAACGAGACAGACATCTCACAATGTTCAGTCACATCTCTTGATGGATAAATCAAACCTGAGTAAGATTTGTTTGCTAATTCAGAATTAAACACTGCAGTTTAAAACAGTATCCTGCTCGACTTTACAGAGATCCTGCAAACAGAAAGTGTTGTCTTCGTACGTAGGTTTTTTCCAGATTCTCAATTATGAGCAAAAGTCTAACAGTAATGAACACATTCTTAACAATATCTATGAAAATCAAATGGAATTGAAGCTTTACATATTTAAACAGCATTTTTTTAATGACCATGTACCATACCTAGATCCATTTCTACCCCATAGTCCTACCCCTTTACACGAACCCTATATATTTTATATAAGGATATATATAAGGTTTTATATACATATATAGAGCATAGTGTGATGCCTTCAGGGAAAATTCAGTTAAATAAACTACATTTCATTTTAAAATGCAATTTAAAACAAGTTATTTTCAAAAATTGTATGAATGTAACAAACTATATATTTTTTTCCTAGTAATTCCCCCCTATTGATATGGATTTCTCCAACAAAATCTAATCAGGTTAAACTGATTTCCTGCAGATCAACTTTGATGTAATTTAATTTTTGCTACACATACTACAGAAAATATTGACACACAGTATCACCTGCAATCAACTTTTGTTGCATAATGTCAATCATAAATGTTTTACTTCCTTCTAAGAAGATACTTAACTCTTTCATGATAACAATAGTGTACATCTATTGTATATAAAAATGGGGGGGGGATAAAAATACCAGCATTCAGTTCAAACCATCGTAAAATGTTCATGTTGTTTTAAATTTATGTTTATTACATAAGATCTTAATAAGCTCAAACGATTTCAATCAGCATTTGTATGAAATCAACTTATTTTTGGTAAAATCATCTTATTTTTTCGTGTACGTTCACATTTGCATTTCTACATTTAGCAGATGCTTTTATCAAAAATGACTAAAAATTCAGGATTAAACAACAACAAGCAGTTTGTAGCAGGTTCATTAATCATAAGAAGCGCTTGTTTCTTTTTTTTTTAAAGTAATGATCTTTAAAAGCGCTCACACAAGATGAGTTTTCAGTTGTTTTTTCTTTTTTTTCTTTGAGAGACTCAGCTTTTCGGATTGAGACTGGTTGAGAACTCCGGCAGCCTGAAACAGTGAAAGAGAAAGTTCTTTTGATTTTATGTGTTTTGAACTTGACACAGGCTGCAATGGGGAGCAATGGAAGAATGGAAGTGAGTAATTGATAATAAAAATAGTATAAATAATATTTGGATTATATATATGGGGGGGGGGGGTAGGCGTAAATCAGAGAAATGCAACTCAGTCTGCAAATGACTAATAAACACTGAATGAAAACAACACAAATCGTTTGTTGACTCAATGTGCTTCTATTATTAAAGATATCTATTTTAAACCCCTTGAATAGGGATTATGAGAAACACATCCCTGCAATGTCTAGAGTGTTGCACAATGCTGTTTCATGCACTGTAATCATTTCTTGAGCATGAATAATTTAATAGGATGGAATCCCCTTCTCAGCAGCAAATCTGTACGAGAAAATAAAACCCCACCCACTGCTACCCACCATGAGCTAAACACACATCGCGCGCAAAGCAGCAGGCACTAATCTCAAGTGAGACGGGGACTGGAGCTCACAGACACACTTAAATCAAGCAAAAGCAGAGTAATCAGCTGAAGGGAATGTCCTGAAGAGCTGGAGAAAGTCTTTGTGTCAGACTTGAGCATGCTGGGAACACTGATGCGTCACACGGCGGCTCTTCAAAATTTAGATACAGGACTCAGGGTGTTTTTGTTTTTTCTTTCATTCTGTTCTGCACTGTGCGTAACAAGTTGCTCAGAAGATACATATCAACACATAATAGCTGTTAACATCACTCGTGAGCCAGGCCAGTAGGTGGCAATGTTAGTTAATAAGTAACACCACATCAGTGAATCAAACCTTGTTTCAAATCAGATTTAAAACCCAAATGCTCCACTTTTGTGTTTAAAAAAAAAAACTTTTTACTAAATTCCACCATTAATGCTACCAAGCAAAGTTACAATCGAGGATGTATTTATTATTAACAAAGTCTATTCTGCTGAATGTTTTAGGTTACCAGAATATTCTCAAACTGCCCATACTGGTTCTAAAAGTCAGCGTATTAAAAAGATATATTACAGGACTATTTTATACAAAATAAATTATGTTCTTGAATGATCAGTAGAGGACTCAGAGAGAATGCCCAAACCCAATTGTCAAAAATGCAACTTTTAATGTAATAAAACTAAAGATGTACCCACAGAGTGCTACAAACAATCATTAAATTACCAAAAGAGGATTTTTTTAAAGTTGTGAGAACTTGTTCATACATTCATTCGTTCGTTCTTTTGTTTGCTTGTTCGAATCAAACGAATGTTCATTCCTTTTTGCTCAGTCGTTTATTCATTTATTCATTCATCCTCATTTGTTCATTCTTTTATTCAGTCAAACTCTTGTTTGTGTTTTTTTCATAAGCTCATAAATTAATTTACCTGTTTGTTCGTTCATTCATTTGTTCATTTACTTCATCTTTCGTGTAGCATGTAATTTCCTAAAGAAAGCTGTCATTTTCTATAGAATTATTCAACTATATTGAATAGTATCAACTATACTCCGGTTTCCCCCACAATCCCAAAAACATGCGGTTAGGTTAACTGAAGAATTTAAATTCCCCTTAGGATGTGAATGTGTGAGTGATTGTTGCCCTGTGATGGACTAGAGACCTGTCCAGGGTGTACCCCTGCCTCTCGCCCAATGTGTGCTGGAGATAGGTGAAAATGAATGAATAAAATTAAAAAATAATGCTTATAATATGGAAATATAGAATTGAATAAATAAAACTAGAAGTAAATTCATAAATAAATAAACAAAAGAATGAATCAACATTTTGCTGAATCCACAAATAAATGTATTTATATATGATTAAATAAAAGAACGAATACATACATTTATTGATAAATGATTTATTTGTATACATTTGTATATCTAAAAATACATTTAATTAAAACATTTCTACATTTCAGCACATCTGTACTTTTATTTAATCTTTTATTTTTACATTACCATATTTCTGTATTTTTGTGTCAATAGGGGGATCTTAATGTCAGTCAAAGTCAGGATTGGTTAAATCTTCTTTGATGGTCTGGCTGCATCTACTTGCAACAAGTTCAGCTCACAATGGTCCACAAATGAAAGCTTTATTAGGGGCTTAATTATTAATAATAACAATAATTCAATATTTGTTACATAATGGGGAAATGGCAGAGTTTTGAACCAAATTCTCAGTTTCTCGGTGATAAGTATTCAGAATTGTTGTGGACGTTTGACTGTGGAGTTTTTGGGCTCAAGTGAGCAATCGATCGCTTTAATCAGAGTTTAAAAATGTATTTTCTAAATTAGTGGACCACAAAACTACAACAAATCAACGCATCTCAAATTAGCAACCACCCAGAAGAAGCAGCGGCATCAAAAACCAATCCTGGCTTAGACTGAAGTTAGGACAGCCCGAACAATTAGAATATGGTCAGACATAAATTTGAAAATAAATGCATGTAGAAATACCATTTATTATACTTATAAATAATCTTTCTAATAAATACACACTTTCACATCACACACACATAAAGCGTAGGGTTCAGTAACTATTTATAACATAACAGTGAATGTTGTTTGTGTAATGTATTCATGTATTTGGTCGATTGAGGTATGTATGCAGAATGAGATATGACGGAGGGTAAAGATTTATGACGGCAGCTCTTTTTATCAGTTGTTTTCAAGCAGGATGTGGCAAACGTAATAAATCGACACACATTGTCTGTGACTTGTTACCTAATTATACAAAAGAGTCTCATCGCTGCAACACGAGGCATGCTTAAATACTTCATTAAATCTTGTTAAGTGCAGATGCCAGGGAAATTTATTTTATTCAAACACAGAACTTGCTTAAAACCAGTCATATGCACTGTATAATACTCTACATTCTAATAGTAATATTGTTCAGTTGTTTAGCCATTATTAAATAACAGAAATTCAATATAACTTTTTTTTTATTAATCAATTAAACAATTTTAATCTTAGAAATTGCACATAGAAATCATTGAATGAGGGATCAAAAGAATGAGGGAAAATGAAAGAGTAGAAGAGAAACGGTGGCTTCCAGCGACACAAATCACAGAATAATATAACCCTCTGAAACATTGGACCACAAAATGTATTTTAATTATATGGTCATCATTATGAACCACATTTGTTTAGCACTAAGTAGACAAACTGACCACCACTAGAGGCACTGTTGCATTAACTTGACTGAAGGATTGATTTCTTATGAAAGAATATAATTACCGGTAATTTAATATTGAGCCTGTTTGCAATGCTATTAACAATTAGTAATTTTGCCAGCTATTTAAATAAAAAAACGTTTCTTTTGATGATCCTTGCCAACATAAATTGAACCTAATGCGCACACTCAAGTAGCCAGTAAGTGTAGATGTTATCTAACAGCTCATTTGAATGCTTTAAAAAATTAAGAAAGAAAAAAAATCATTGTGAATAGTATCAAAACAACCAAAATTATTGCTATAAAACACATTGTATACATACAATATTATTATCATATTATCTTAAAAAGCCAAAGTATAAGAGAGAATTCATTTTGTGTTCCATTACTGTTATGTTTTCCGAGTCACTCTCACGTTTGCTCGGATCACGGAGTCAACATGCTCTGAATATGATTACACTCATAAGGATTGGTTCTGGGAAATTTTAAAGCACATGATGGAGTCTAATAGGTAGCTTGCGTTTACTCATTGGGTTATTTTTGCTCAATGCAGCCTGTCTCTCTTTTTACCGTTTAAATAATAGCGGAATGTCCATCTAGCGCATCTAGCTCTAATGGGAGTCAATAATGCATTATTAATAATTTCATTGTAATTTGTTAACCTCATCTTGGCTTTGTTTACTTTGAGATTGTATTTGATGATGCATGGCGATTAAAGCTAAGCTAATATTTCTACAACGTTTGATGTATTTCTTTGTTTCCTTGGCTCATTTGCATAAACATGTGAACCAGTTGAATCTTGGGTAGAGCTTTGCATTGACTGTGACATGCACGCCAAACCCAGAAAGTTCACAGTACTTAGAAACCGATTAAGTTTTTAGCTTTGCAGGGTATAAAGTGTAGGCATGAAAAGAGGAAGGCTTTTACAGGCTGAGATAACGGATGAGGAAGTGAACTCTTTTTATTTTCAGTCATCTTCTGAGGCTAAACGCCCATTTTTGGTGTTTGCGATAACATACAAACAGAATAAACGACTGCATTTTAGGTCTTTGCACAAACTACAGGACACATTTCCCACACACAATCTGACATTTGGTCATAGACAATAATTCCTTTAATCCCTAGAAAGAAATGGGCATCCTCTTTTACTACTAATACTTGCAGTAGCAACCTTTACTCAAATATTACACTGAAAATAAATAGGATATACTCAAATTTCACCAATACAAAACAGGTAAATCACAGAAAAAAGGACAATTGCTCAAATAAGGCTGAGATGGAATGCTTTAAAACAAAATCTTCTCAAAGCAATGGACAAATTTACATACTTAAAACACAATTTTGACTCCCAAGCAAAACAGCACAGTATGTAATGTAATGTAATACAATACGATATAATATAATATATGTTTTAAATGCATAGTTCACAGTTAATTTCAGTTTAAATATGTTTATAGACTTGATAGACTTCAATCTCGATTCCAGTTTAAAGTGAACTTCACACGATCTAAAACTGCATCACAACATTTAGTTCTAAACCAGAAAGTATCCGATTCAAATTACGACATCACACTGAAATATATAACAAAATGTTGATTAAAAAGCTTAATTTAAAACTTTTAATTTCACTTTAATTAGGTCATTACCATTTCCAGGAGATTTCAAGGTTTACTTTTCTAAAACAAAACAGGTCAGCACTGAAGTGAGCAGAACGTGCATCAAGACGCACAAACCCTTAACTTTCCTTCATTCTCATCTCTTCACTCTCAAACACTTCTCGCTTTCCCCCTCTTCCTCACTCGTTTACAGTGTGTACCTCATGCTGTGGACATCCGAGTCCCCTTTCTCTCTCATCCCTGGTGAAAGTGGTAAAATCCAGATAAAAGCGAAGGCGCTACGGGACCATCCTAACGGGATCCAGATGACAAGATACCGCGGTAACACTCCACACGCAAACAACGCTTCCTCTTCTGTCTCTGTGGGTCAGAGCGCTCTAGCTTTATCCCCCGCTCTTTCTCTCTCTCACTCGCTCTCTCTCTTGCTCATGTGCTCCACTCTAATTTCCATTCTCCCCTCCACCCTAGCTCTCTCTCTCTCTACAGCTCAAGTGTGTTCCTGCATTCTCTCATTCTAGCGTTCTCTCTCTTTCTCAGAACCTCTCTTTTTTTCTATATCTCCACTTCTCATTCCACCCAGTCGCTCTAATTTAAACGTCATCCCAACATATCCCTCTTCAGCATCTTTCTTTCAGAGGTAACGGAAAGCCGAGGAGGTGGAGGATGAGGAAGATGAGTCCCATCTGCGTCCAGTTTCTGCTTCGCCGAACGCACCACTCTGCTCTGAATACAGGAACTCTCATTTACATCACATTAACATGCGCCTCGGACCACACAGGACTGATGGCTGTTTGTTTTAAATCAACTCGAATCCAAAGCTGCCACATTTCAATTGAAAAAGACCTTTGCTAACAATGCTAACAACAACAACAACAACAACAACTAACTTTTAAAATTAGCATAAAGTGCCGTCTACCATTTGTTTTTTTGAAAATGGAAAATTTACAAAGTCCGGTCCTCATAAACCAGGTCCCACCACAGTGTGTCTCACATGGCTGGTAGAGTGAAGCCAAATCATCTGGCTGCAGAACACAAATTATTTTAATGTTTTTCGAAAGTTCAATAGTTTTATTTATTTATTTATTTTTGTGTAGCTCATGATGACTCAAAGTTCTGAAAAAATCGTGTCAGAGAGGAACATGGTTTTTCGAGTGTAGCCTGTTTATCATTAATGACGAAAGAACTCAAAAAAAGAACTAATCTTTACACTTTCTGGCTCATACTGCATTGGTTAACATTATGCAGTGCTCACAAAATGGAAACTGAAAAGATTAGTTATTTTTCAGAGTCCTTCGAGTCCTTTTGTTCAGAACACTGCACTGGTTAACATTACGGCGAGTTTATGAGTCGGAAACCGAAAGATTAGTTATGTTTCTGAGTCTGTGTCCCTTCGTTTTCGGCTCATGAACACTCAGTAATGTTAACCAACGCAGTATGAGCTGGAAACTGAAAAGATTTGTTCTTTTTTCGAGTCCTTTCCTTCGTTTGTCATTAATGATAAACAGGCTACACTCTGCATTGGTTAATATTACGTAGCAGTCACGTGACAAAAGAATGAAGGGACTCAAGTAAATAAGTAACGTTAATCAAATCCGACTTAGACTAATATCAGCGAGAGGTAATGTGTGGACCGAAGGAGTCTTAAATTTAAAGACTTGTCACACAGAGGTGAGGTTAAACAGACTAAATATTTTTTTTGTCTTCTAGCATTATAGTTTTGTCCTATTTGTAGTGTGATTCATGTTTGTGTAAATAGTAGATGTGTTGGGGAAGTAACAAAACAATTTATTGGTATTTTTCTAATTTTATGAAATGACTCGGAAAAAAGATTTGTTCATTTTTCATTGAGTCGATAAATTGATCCATCAACAGCTGACCGACCGCTGTCACGAGAAAGACCATTTACGGTGCCAACGATCAAATTCAGAGAAGTCGTTCGCAAATTATTGTTTATATTTACAAAATAAGGTGTACACAAAAAGCTGCGTGTGCAAGCCAGACTCACGGCTGAGATCTGAAACCATGACGGTTCCAGGAAGTCAAGTGTGCGCATTTGCACCTGTCATTGGTAGCACCAAGGACAGCTCTGTGGTAGCCCAATGGGAGTAGTCTGTGTCAAATCGTCCTTATTTCTTTACAGTCTATGTGGTCTGTTGCTGTCTAAGAAATGATAACTTGTTTGTAGAAGTGTTTCTTTTCTTTCTTCAGGTTTAAAACTAAATCCATGGACTCCATTTAATAATTATCTCATACCTTAAATTCTTGAGTTTAGATACGTAGTTCTCCATTATGAAAACAATATGACAGAAAAACTGGACAACTGCACTTCACTTATTCTCTTATTCTTTAGCAGAGGTGACGGAATCTCTGAAGGATCATCACCGCCTCGTAGCTAGGGGCAGGAGAGCTGCATGCCTTACCTGACAGTTTTTCTCAGTGTTTTATGACTGCTCAGCCCAAGAAACACAGTACACATATGGATGAATTCATTCTCCTGCTCGCTTATTCCCTTTCGGGGTCACAGGGTTCTCCAGCTCACATCGGGTGAGAGGCGGGGGTACACCCTGGATAGTTTGCCAGTCCATCGCAGGACACATAAACATCAGCTAAATAATGTAAATTCTGCTCATACAGTACAAGTGATTGAATATTTTAATACCGACATACAGAGACATCAATACCACCCTATGGCACACAACACACAGTGATTGCACAATCCAAGGTGAGGCCAGAATTCTTGTAATATCTGAACGGCAAATTTGAAATTCAGAAATTTTGAAAAAAAAAAAAAAAAAAGAAATCCAAAATGGTGATTTAAATTAAAAATATTAATACAGTACACTCTACAGAATAAACAATTATAACTTGGTTTATTTTTACATTTCCCTCTGGACATCGATGTGCTTTTATGAACATCACATAATGAAAAGCTTATTTAGATTTTTGCTGAAAAGAATTTCTTTATTTTAGTTTTGGTGAGCACATTTTATATTTAGACACTTTATATCTCCAAGCCTTCTTCGTGTCTCAAATCCTCCTCCTATGCAGCTTCTGTATTTTTCACGTTACAACTTTAATTTAATACTATAATTTCTATAATTGACTCTGAGGTCATCAGATCATATAAAACCTGGTCTCAGATAAGAGAACCCAGAATATAACTCTGAGGAAAGCCTGCGTTCTGAAACACGCCACTCATTACACATTAATTTATTCACATTGTTGACGCGCTCCGCTTCAACGGTTTCAAGATGTCCACCTGCCACAGTGTGTAATAATGATTCCAGTGATGTGTGGTGTTTCATTTATTAACCAGCAGCATGTTACTCAAGCACCTTTCGTGTTCAATCACTCTGTCTCTCTCTGAGTCAGTCAGGGCGCCATTCTTAATGTAACAAGATAAGAAGGAAATGGACAAACTTAATTAAAAGGAAAGGCCAGACAAATTGACAAATCTCTCCCTCTCTCACACACGTGCGCGCACAAAGGCAAACAGTGCTCAATACACATAGTTGGTTCTGATTGGCTAAGCGTTCACAGTTCCATTTCACATGCTAAATCTTAACATGGAACGACAATGAATTAAGAGCCAAACTTGGCAGATTTAATAAGTACATCATTTAGATGCTGTTTTAAGTCAATTCAGAGAGCTTTTATTGACATTAATGTGAACGTTGGTGCTATAAGCAACACCTAGCAAACAGAGCTAGAACGGAGTTGTCCTAGCCACAAAAAATTCATGACAATAGTGAAAAACAAGAGATGGTGCAAGAACAAAGGATTGCAAGAACATGTGAAGTATGTAATGGAGAATTGACCATCATTTGAGGAGTTTGATGTGTAACTGGCTGGCTATCAAACACCGATGTGTCCGAGTACACTCCCCAAAGCGAGGTGATGGTGAGGAAAGAGAGGAAACATGCCTGGACTAGGTGGATGTAAGAAGGTTTTGAAATGACAATCACATCTGTCAAAAAGAGCCGTGCATGAATTATCAATAGCTCCCCGGGTGATAATTATTTACCAAACAGACCGAAGCTGTCTACTGGTGTTTTGCACGCACCAGCACTACATTTCCAAAAATGGAACAGTAGCCCTCAAGCTCACTGCAATGCAGTAAGCGGGCCATGGCTTCATTATTCTTCATTCACATCTTCATCCAAAATGAGCGGGTGCTCATGGCCATCTGTAGTTATGAGTCATCCAAAAATGTTTTTTATGATATTCGGGTCACAGTTGGTCAAGTGCGAAGTTACATATATTGACCGGTGCACACCTCCTCCCCAAAAGTGGCTAAACAAACAGTTAAGAATAGGGGGTAGAGTGCATGTTCATGGGGGTAAAAAGCAAACTTTTGTTGCTTTCCGTGAAATTACTGACAGAGTCGTGCTCTATGGCTTAGTGTGAAGTGCCAAGGACACATACAATTGGGCAGGGCAACGAAAGATAGGAACCAGAGCTGATCTAGAGGAACCAGATCCCCCCCCCCCTCCCAAAAAAAAACCAAACAAACATAAAACAAACATAAAACATATTATTTACTTACAGATAGCCAATTGTGCACAATAAGCTTAAAATGTCAAAAAGAATTTCTTGGAATCAAAGCACGCAACAGCAGCATGATGTTAATTAATTTCGCTTCTCTCTGTGAGCAGATCTTAAATGAACGAATGAGCCTGAACGTCCATACTTCATCAGACGGACTTGCTTGCCGTGAAGAACACTTAGACGACTCACGTTAAACAAGGCCATTAATAGAGAGTCCTTGATGATAACAGCAATTAATCCTTCTTCATTAGTGTCTGGTAGCCTCTAATTATGCCTGCTAATTATAATTCATCAGTCTTTATCACTCCGTGCTGCTATGCTACCGGGATGAATTCTCATTCTTCAGAGTCTTAAAACAATATAACAAACATTACGCATCTGGAATCAAGTGTGCTGCCAAGGGAAGAAAAATGAGGGTTTAGTTTTCTGGTTTAATTTTATTATTTTTTTGTTTTAATGTCATTTAAAAAATCTATTCAATTCAAATTGTTATTAGTTATCAAAATATGTTTTGCTTAATCTGTTTAAGAAAAGTATGTATTACACTTGGCTTAGTAATAAAATGTAGTTATGAAGCAATTTTAATGCTTATTTATACGTTAAAACAGAACTGACACTCATTTGGTGGAATGGCTCGTACATGTTATTAGAGACGCTTAAAACACGAGGGTAGAAGATGTATGGAGCTTTTCTCAGCATTGTAAATGACTGTCACCTTCGAAGTCTTGACTACACAGATTATGATAGGAGCAGATAGAGACATAGAGAACCTGGGAGACACACAAAGATGAGTGCAGCATATCCAAGAAGGCAGGGGACGATCATGGAGAGTCCGAAAACATGAGCCGTAGGGCTGACAACGAGGAAAGGAGAAGTGACATGGTATGAGCAGGAAGAGCAGATGAGAACAGGAAACTGATTGAATGATAATTGAAATAAGGAGATTAGATAATGGTGAAGTGAATGATTGACTGAACGATGGGTGCAACAGAGAACTCACAAACACAGGCTTGACACAAATGATGTAAAAAGTACACATATCAAAAAACAAGACACACCAAAAGTGTACGATGTTCAGACTGCATTTCATATGTAGAACTAGCAGATGATTATTAGCAAAAGCGCTAAAGCTTGCTCTGCTGTTTTTGTATGTTTCAGTGTCTGTTTTCAAATTGGGGTGGCAAAGAGTCCTTGCTTCTGACAGAAGTGCTACCACCTACAAGCCATTGGATATTTATGATGTTTTTGTGAAGTAATGCCCAAAATGTTCATTATGACGTTATGCTAATGGATTTCTTGTCCAGATTCCTAGAGTTTTGTTTTAACTTGAGATTTCTGGCCTTGTTCTCTTTGTTTGCCTTATGCTGCTTCACATTTCCTGGTAATCCACCTTTCTATTCCATGGCTGTTTCCACAAGTTCGCCACCAGGACTTGCCTTGTAACTTAAGCATAGAGTAGAGGTACGAATGTACAAGACAAGCAGTCCGGGGCGAATCTTTTCCCCCAGTATGAAATTTTAGCCAGGAAGGAAAGGTGAAGTTTTCTGACACTCCATGACCGCTACCTGCCTTCTTGGATACGCTGTACTCATCTTAGTGAATCACCTGGGTTCTTTCTCTCAATTCCAATTTTTTATCATTTCTCTTTTTTTATTACATTTTTGGACATTTTGCCGTTATTTTGGAAAAAGACAGGACAGTATCATGACAGGAGGGTACAGGGAAGTAGCAGGATGGGAAATGATGATGGGTTCGGCATTCGAACCCGCTTTGCCCAGCGCACTTTATCCCAGGGACATTTTTTACACATTACTGTTAATTTGCAACTGGCCTGTGTTTGCGTATGGAATGGTGCTCCAATGAGACGCCCAATGTGGTTACACATTTAAATATTGACAAACAAAAATCGGAATTGAGCCGTTCAGACTTTCATGAAAAGAGTAGATACAGGTTACATATAATCATCTTTTGGCTGTAGTGTGAACGTAGACTAGATTCTATTCCCTGACTGTCCCATGAACAGATGCACCTTTCAGGGTTTTTTTCCTTCCTGTTCATTCCTTTCCTTTTACTAAAAGATGTGATAAACTCAGAACTGGGGAATATTCTTTCATTTATCGGACAGATTCAACAAGCAATAATTGGATCTTTTCAGCTTGAAAACAGTGATTTATGAGAGTGTGTTTTGTAAAATGCAGTATGTCATGCTTAATGCGTTTTTAAAACCCCCAGGTGGAATTCATTGTGCGTTTCTGAAGGATTTACAACTCTATTACTACACAATAAGCACTAAGAGGATTTGAAGATTTGTCTGAAGATGTGTGTATATGTGCTGCTTGATTGACAGGCTTAATGACTGCATAGCGAGTAATTAATTTAGTTTGAGGGAGGCTGTACAGGCTTTAAGAAGAGTGTGAAGCAGCCGTAATGGGTTTGAATTACTCAGGCAACACAGAGAAATGGCATCAACACACATGAATAACTTGTAATCAATGGGGGGTGAATTCCTGCATCAAACAGAATGGTATACGTTTGAAAATCAAATATTTTTCACAATTTATTACTGTTCTGTTTTCCTATATTTATTTTGGTCCAATATAGCCGAGACTGCTAATTAATTTGCAAATTAACTAAACTCGTGAAATGGTCTAGGCGCATTAATGAATGGAACAAAAGGACCAGACACCTCCTCTCCTCCACCCAATCACATACTGGAATGCCTTTCATCCTTTACTAAGTGCATTCCGTACAATGGTATTTCAGGAAAGTTGTGTTTTCACAACATTTTGATTGGTTAAGCTCTGGTATCTGTGATTGTATCTCCAGTCTCCCGCCAAACCATCATTACCGACCAACACACAATATTCACACAGTTTGTCTGATAATCAGTTGAACCTTTATAGCTTCTAAACCAATCGATATGCAAATTTGATAACTGGTTGATTTAATGCATGATTTAAAAGGTGTTATAAATTCTTGAGTTTGATTTAACTAACTTGTGGCTACCCCTATATGCCTATCCCTTAGCTCCTGAAGAGGGCTGAAAATATACAACAATGAATTGGGACACCCCTACAAAGCCAGATTTATCAGCTACATGCTTCTATCAGCAAATGCATTTTCGTTTTTAAAAATGTATAAACATGTAAAAACAATCAAACAAAACTTTGACTCGTTCATCTTAATGTTATTTGGATAATTCTGGTGTATTATTTCTCTGAAACAATGTTTTGTTTCTTGGTTTCTTCAAATGTTTTTTTAGGAGTTTTCTAAGTTTTTTAGAGTTTTTGTGTCTTTTACTGAGATACATTTGGACATTCAGCATGAAATATAACGTAAAACTGTAGTTTTGTCGATTCTTTGAGCATTATGCAAGCACAGCAGTTACTGCAATGGGTCTAATATACCAATTACAGAGTCAAAGAAGCACACTGTGATTTGGAATAGTGCGAGAAATCTTGCTGATGCTGCATAATTGGGTCATCTAAGCACACTTTCCAAACAGTCCTTGAAATAAAACTTAATCTAATTCAATCAAAAGTACTCTGAAACAATGTTTTGTTTCTTGGTTTCTTCAAATGTTTTTTTAGGAGTTTAAAAATCATTGCAATCAACCAGGGAGAAAAATGTACATTTAATTATATCAATATATTTCTCAATAAGAATAAAGAGCAAGTGCAATATCCAGAAGCACAAGGGAAGATTCCAGAAGAATGAAAAACCGATAAACAACACGAAAAGCGGGTCAAATAGGCGAAGGCTTGGCATTTAGTCGACAAAATCCACTGAGAGAAATATTTGCTAAGATCAGACCGAAGAGCAGTATGCGAGAAAATAGCTTTGAATTGCTGTATTTTTAGGTGAAGTGCATTTTTATTCATGTTCAATCATAGAACTTGCACATGTCGTCCATCAATTATAAGATATTAGGACAGCGCCACTCTTATCTTGGAGAGCAGCAAGGACACATCTGAGTGGAGCTGACATCGATTGGTGAGTCTCAATAACCCTTAGGCATCATTGTGAATGGTGAGTTAATGCGGGATTGGTTGTGGACCATCAGACCTGTTCTTTGACAACATGAAAGTGCACATGATGCTCCTGAAAGGGGAATGAAATACATTTAGCATTCAGAGATGGATATTTGTCAGGGGGTTCAATCACATTGGAGCCATTCCACAGAATGGGAGTTATATCTGTCCCTGAGCCTTTATATGATTAAATTTGCTTTAAATTTCATTAAATCTGCTTCATTGCAAAGTGTACTACATAATATTCGTATTGCAAATTTAAGCTATTAAAAATAGTGATCAAATCAATATAAAACACTGAAAATTAGCATGTATTGCTTGTCCTCAGTCTCTCATTCTAAGCTTCATCATAAAACACCTTTCTTTTGCATTGATATGTCAATCCATATAATACTTGCTTAGAAAAAAAAACATTTTAATTACGTCTCTAACTTTTTACTCATTCCTGTTACCCATTCCCTCCTGAAAAACTTTCAGTAAGTCAGATTTTCTGCAGGAAGTTGCATCACTTGGATCTATAGAAGGCCATGGGAAGAGCAAAGGTAAGTTCTCAGAATTATATATTTGATGATTGCGGAATTTTATTTTTCTATATTCATATGCACGACATGGCTATTTAGCATGTATTTGCTAATTCTTTGTTAACAACTCCCGTTACTTATGCAAAAAAATACTTATTTGGTAACAAGAAAAAAAATATCAAACCTTTTGATTAGAAATGTAACAATGCTATAGAAATCTATTTTGTGAATCTGTTTCAAATTAAAAAAAAAAAGGAAAATTTGAAGGAATGGCTCATCTAATGAATGAGGTCATACTACACCAATTATAATGTTCTCTTTACAAATAATGGAAAGATGTGCAAAAAGTATTTATATTTAATTGTTGAATTTCACAGAAAATAATTCACAGATTTAGCAACAAGAATAATTTCACAGATTTAGAAACACAAAGGTCATGAGATGTCTCAGTCTTGTACTAGATTATCGCATTTGCAACAAACAAACAAAAAAGCCCTTTTCTGTTAACAGCCTGAATTCTTTTTTTATTAATCTGCATTCTGATTGGGAGTTGACTTGTACATTATTCTGAAATCTTCTTAGTTTTCCATCCGCAAATACCAGCTTATTTCTTCAAGCCAAAGCCTCTCTTAACCTTGGAGAGAGTGAAAGACTTGCTGGATCAATGGGCCCACTGAACAAAATGCTTAGAAAGAGGTTACCCTTCAGTCAAGAGGCACATTATTTAGTCTGATATAACTGGCATTGGCAAAGATTACAAAGAGTGGCCTTGCACTGACTGTAACCTGGTTCATTTAGAGCTCAGAAAGGACTCCTATTTCACAAAAAAAAACAAAAAACATATTTTCATTTAGCAGTACGGTTGGGAAATAGTTCACACTGGTTGCCCCTGAAAGGTTGAGGGGCAGCTAAAGCAAAGAGATTCCACCAATGTTCTCACTCTGCTTTCAGTTCAGTTTAATCTGGAAACACTGCTCTCCTTCCTCATTTAAATTATTTAGTGTTTCGCTATTAACAATAAAGAGGAAGATGGAATGATAAGAGTCTGGTGCAGTGGAAAAAGTGGTCAGATTCAAACAGATTTGAGTCACAAGAGCAAATTCTCAGGTCAACATGACAAAAATCAGTCACTGTTATAAATAAAGGTTGATTAGTGGTAGAATGCTTGGGCTACTCGGGTTGATGAACAGGCACGTGAAATAAATATAATCGCATTTTCTTTCAACCCCAACCAGGGGAATTGTGTTTAAGACCATGTCCACACATATCCAAAATTTGTTTCACGGCATGTCCGGTAAAAAAGAACGCATCCACACGCATGACACCCTTGAAACGTAATGACTCAACCAAACCCACAGGTGGTGGTCAATTCAAGGCGTTTTGAAAACAATTTTCAACACGGTGTGTGCAAAAACTCATGTAATGCTGTACATGCTACAAGTCACAATAGCAACATAGCTCTTGCTTTGCCAACTATCCCACTTCCTGTTTGTAAACAAATGAGTGACAGAGCGTGAACACAAAGACACAAACTCCACCCCACAGACACTGTCCACACAGATGCGGAGCGTTCAAATACGATTCACGTACGGCCTGTGTTTTGAGTACGTGTAGACATGACCTTATTCCACATTTCATTGCATGTAGGTGTCACCAAATGACAAAAACACAGGTGAAGAGACACTTTTTCCAGTTGGTCAATATGAGGGAAATTGCCTGGTCTGGTGAGTCTTTGACAACACCACAGTTTTATTGCTCCTGGCCATGTCCATCTCTTTATGACCACATCACACCCATCTGACACACAGCTTTACATTCACCAGGATAATGCTCTGTGTCAAAAATGCAATATATTTTCGGGGGGTTGAGAATTATGGTCCTTACTGCAAAATATAACATCTAGGAGATGTAAAAGCATGCCTACATTTGTTGTCTACGCTGAAAATAATCTAGTGTGTGCAAAAAGAGTGGGTGTTAGCGTTCCAAGAGCTCAAGAGTTCTGTTTGTTTATGGAATTAATTCGATCTATTAGCACTGCTTCCAGGCAGACGAGCAAACCCATTAAAGGGTATATGGAAACCATCTAATTCAAATCAAGCTGAGGTACTCAAACAAAAGCCTGAAGGGATCATATAGGTACAGCTTCGAGCAGTCGTTGTGTATCAGCGTCTTCGGTTTCGGTGGTCTGACAATCACAGAAGAAATGAATACGCAAAACCATTCGCCATGACCCCTCTGCTTCCCCCTAAAGTGAAACACACTCATTATCATGTACACTAACAGTTCAGATGGACTGCAATAGACTTCCACAACCATTGCTATGGCAACATCATTCGGTTGCACAGGTCTCTCCTTAATAAACACATCCAGAGTAGACCTAAGCCAACCTCTCAGGGTTGGGAATGCAACGTGTCACAGAAACCTCATTTGTAATTCCAAGCTTGTGCGTGTCACTGTAAATTATTTCTAGGTCTCTGTTAATAGTGGAGTAGCTTCTGTTGTCATTGACTTTACTCCCGGTTGAGTGATGCCCTCCATCCATCCTCCCTCACTCCCTCAGTATCCATCATTCCGACTCCTCAAGCTTCTGTATCATTAATCCAAATACCAAGATCTTCTCCTGCCATGGAAGGAGAGGCCATCTAATGGAAATAGAATGTTTAGTATTCATTTCCTGGGGTCGTACTGTAAATGTATGTCTTACTAACAGCCATGGCATTGAAACAGATGGGAGTTTAAAATTCTAAATTGACTGTATTTCAGTGATATTTTGCCTGATTTAAATGCTAAATGTTGCCATATGTAGCATATTTATAAGTAAAAAATGGGTCAGTGTGTCGATGCAATCAAGGTTCATTCTCCAAACAGTACACATAATGTAATATTCCACGTCAAATTTCCAAATTCCCCACTTAGCAATACAGTTCAGGACCATTCCTTACGTAAGCAGAGGAATGCTGAGAATATAGTCAATAATTGGCACAATAAAGACGTAAAAATTCTCTGGTGTTGCAGATAATTTGAAACATTTTATATAGTTTAATAAAAAACTGCTTTTGATCTAATTCTTTATTATAAAGCACAAAAACTGTACACTCACAGATCAATGTGGGTTTACACTTAGTTTACAAAACACATTAAACTGTAAAAAGTTAAAATTAATATCAAACAACTAAACAGTCAAAACAATAAAAGCATCTAGATGGTTAAAGTTTGTTCACAAACTTTGATTTTGGCATCTAAAAGTGCCTTTTAAAAGTGTTTTATTAATAAAATGGGATGGTTGCCAAGGTAGAATTTTTGGTTGCTTTGGAGGATATCATACAAAGTTCCCCCCAAGAAGAGTAATATAAACAAACCCACATGTCTCTATGATTTTCCTTAGCTGAGAGAGTGGTTTGCTAAAATGGTTGCCATGGTAAACAATCATGTAGTAATGTAATATTCCCTTTGTCACTATAAGTTATGTAAACCGACCCCATGTCGTTATCTTATACCAAAGCTAAGATGGAGCTCAGAAAATTAGGTTTCCAGGGTAAATAGGTTGCTAGGAAGTCGACAGTGATGTCATTTAAATTTTAGCTTACACAAACCACAACAGCAGAAGTTCTGTCCCCTCTGAACTCAACTCATTGACCGGGACGTTGTGTGGAGAGACAGTAGCTCAGAGAGGGCGGGGCAAGACAATTCAAAGATTTAAATAGAATTAAAGGAATTTGGACAACAGTATTTAGAGTTTGCTCCTGTTTTTTTAAGCTGGGTGTCATCCGAATACAGATGAAACTGGCAGTTATGTTTCAAAAAAATTAAACCAAGGGAAAGTAAACAAAATCAAAAAAGCAACGGCCCAAGAATTGAGCCCTGCAGTACCCCACAGGATAAAAGAGCAAACACTTCTGAAATTTGAAAGATATGAGTTTGTTGAACAAACATAATAATAGTTATGTTTCCTAATAATAGATATGCTATGTAGTTTCATAGAGAGTGGATTTACTTAAGATTTAAAAAAATTCTAGATATTTCTAAATGAATGTCTACAAACACATTTTTTATGTGTTCACCCATGCCGTTTAAAAAAAAAGCTGCAGGATCAGCTAATCAACCGATACCAGACCCTTTGTTATAAGTTGTTGAGGATCAAGGGTGTAGCAGAGATCCTTCCCCTTAAAAACTTTCCAACACATGGGAGCAAAAGAATGCAAGTTCTGTTGTTTTCATTGTTGCACTACAGTGCAGTGATTTATCTCAATTATGCTAATCTACCTGTGTTTAATAAATTGTTAACTTGGATTCCATTGGAAACCGAATAGTGAACTTGGGAGAAAAAACAAGGGACATATTCCAACACCACATGAAAACGAAAAACCACTTAAACTGCCATAATAATTCTAACAAACCAACAGGTGGAAGTTAATTCATGCATATTCAGCATTGAGTTTTCAAAAACACTGGCATCTCTGTTCTGTGATAGTGCATGCATGTAATCCTGTACATGTTGTGAGTCACGAGAGCAGAGGAAAAAGCAACAAAGTCCTCGTTTTGTCCTCCATTACACTTTGTCTTTGAAAACAAAGCATTGGCGCATAGCACAGATGATGACCCAAACTCAGGAAAACTTGTTTTCGTCCACACAGAGCATTTTTATAAAGATGCAACATGGCCGCCGATTTAAAAAAATGTGTGGTTACACGAAAACGGTGTTACAGAGAAATCAGCAATACATGTTGAGAGAGCCTAACTGTTAGTGTACAAAAAAAGTCATAGGCTGTAGGGACTCCACAGCAAGCTATGTGACTCAGTGGTGCGACTGCCTTTACGGTCCTACTAGAAACAAATGGTGTACATGTGTACTGCATGATCTGGACAAATGTGCTAAAGAATGGTTTTATTCTAAACTGAAAATTCATGAGATTTTATCTGATATTCATAAGAAGATGCAGGTCAAATTACAAAAACATAGATGTACAGTATCTGTAGTGTATTTTCACAAAGTATACATTATTTAAACATTTTTAAGTGTCTTAAAACATTTACTTCTTTTTGGATATTTATACAAGAATTATTGACTGCATTTTGGGATGAGAAGGGATAGTCTTTTACTTGAAAAAAAAAAGTTTTAGGAACCACAAAGATTTCTGAGTAATCTCTTTAAATGGAAAAAAAGGACTATCAAAAGCCAAGATGTGTCCTTTTGTCTTCCACACACATGCACCCACTCACATTTTCTGCCTTTTCACATATGCAGCCCACTCTTTCCATCTTTCTGAGTAAGATCAGATGAGCTGAAACTGCTCTTTCTTCTGCAAGGTGTTTCCACACGCATTATGGGAAAAAGGGATGGCAAAAAAGTGATAGAGCATCAGTGTTTTGAATATAAAGATCAAGGCAAGATGAAAGCAGAGCACACAGTAAGTCAGCTTTTGGACATAGCATTGAAAAGATGAAAGCAAGACCTGCTCTCATCCATCTGTCTGTTTTCATTTACCTGTCTCATCCTCTCATCTGATAACCAGCACTCCAGAAAAGCTTTTGTCCAGCAAGCCCACTTATTTTTACCGGCCACTTTATTAGGTACACCTGTCCGACTGCTCATTAACCCAAATTTCTAATCAGCCAATCACATGACAGCAGTGAAGCTGCATATGTGAATAAAATGACTCTTTAACTGAGATTCATTGTTATTTTTATTTCTTCCTTGTGATAAGTTCACAATATACTGAAAATAACCGTAAATCACCATTCAAAGCTTTTGATAAAACGCTTGTTCTCCATCACATTTACTATGCGTAAATCCATGCAAACTCCTTTGTAAAATGACCATTTAATTTGCCTTAGAGCAAGACTTTCAAAATAAAAGTCCCAAGCGACATGTGTAGAGAACTCAAAATACATAAAAATTACTAAACAGACACCTTTTAAACTCGAATATACACACAAGGAAAACATAACAATTTTTTTTTAGCTACAAGCAGTTTATGTACACAAACGATCAATGGAGGTAAAAATTTCAAGAGAGCTGGCATAGTCACCAAGAAAACAATTGGTACCACGCCACTAAAAGTGTCCATGTCCAAATGGGACATTAATTTGTTAAGGACATTAATGTAATTAATCTTTAATTTAATGTACTCACACTCCGTCCGAGCCAAAATGTCAACTATTCTGTGTATTTATGCGTGAAATATGCACCTTGCTAAATTAAAAAAAATGGTTAAAATGTTTTATCCTGGATGTTGTCTCTGTGATTTGCATTTGGACTAGGAAACAAACACCCTTAAAGGTACATAGGAACCTATTGTAATTGCTCAGAGTATTATCAATTTGCACCTTTTGGTGTATTTTTGAGGGTTTAAATTTAAAAAAGTGCTTGAATGCTGCTATTTCAGGGTGTGTTTGATGGACATATCTAGATGGCGGTGACACATATGAAATAGAGGTCTGTGCCAGATTCTAGCATGCTCCTATAAAATAATGCTGCTTGGCATGACCCATAGCCTTTAGAAACTACTAGATTCATCCACTGAAAAAATACTACGTAAAACACTGTCTGTCTATTGCACTCGCTGTCTGAATTTTAAGTACAAGCTGAGAATGTGTAGTTTTATGGTTGCTTTCTTTATGCCACCAGTAATCGAGTTTATTTAGCGTGAAATTGTGCAGTACAATAAGGAACAGCATATTTGCAGCAGTTTAATGGCTTGTACATGATCAGACAGTTTCCGTATCCAAGCAATGATGTGCAAACTGTTTTTTTTCTGTTGAGAGCATCTCAATATATGACTTTATTAATAAAATAATCACAGAATTGGTTCGACAAAGCACTGGCTTGTAATGATGAAACAAACTCAGTAAATAAGGAAAGCTGGAAGATGCTGAACAGTGTTTCCCCTAGGATCATGGCCTTGGGGGGGGGGGTTATGGGTGGTGTGGCAAAACACTCACACAAACACTTAATAGTGTTTATATGTTTCTTTTAATTGCAGTATACCAATATATTATAATGTCTGAACAATTACTGTAGAATAACTAAACAACTGTACACTGAACTAAACACTAAACATCAGATTTATTTTAATATGTTAATTATTCACAAAGTGTGCAGCTTTTGTCACTGCAGTGCATCTTTCTGGGCTTCTGAAAGAACATTTCCAGAGCATCTTGGTATGGATAGTCTGAAACTTCTGGCCCATTTATTGAGATCCGCAAGCAGGCTGCAAGATGGTCCCCTTGCAGCCTATTGCGAATGTCTGTTTTGACCTGTAAATACATTAACTGTTAGGCTTTAAAAGTGATAACTGATAGTAACAACAGTAAAAATCAACTTAACATAGTGATAGTTTAAAGCAGGAAATGCCATTGTATAACTAACTAGCTAGCTATTAATTAAGCAATTTATTTATCAATTCGTTCATTCATGCTTGTGTGTATTTACTTACTTACCAAGATCAGTCTTGTACAGCCAGGGGGAGTATTTCGCCTCTGACAGCCAAGCTGGGTCAAAACCTGTCGTTCTGTGGTGGCTAGACTTTTGCTGCTTGTCAGGGGCAGGACATGCAGCACTTGGGCTCTTTTCTGTACTTTGTTTCGGAGTAGGAAAGCTACACCGGCTGCTGCTCGCAGCAGAACACGTGCTGTCATCGTCACCACCTTGGGAGCGTTTAAAAAACGCGGATATTTTTGCCTGCTGCGACATACTCTCTGACGCGCGGTCTATGTCCGCTGATTGGTGTGTGTGTGCGCGCGCATCGGGGCGGAACTCCGCCGTGCGCGATACGGAGGACAATTGTAAACGCGTAAACGTTGAGACAGAAATTACATGCCATCGTATAAATAACATAATGCTATTTAGTTTAATAAAAGAAAAAAGCAAAGAGCTGTTATATATAAATTACTTCTGTCGTTATTCGACGAAAATAAAATAAAATTAACTTGACCTTCAAGGGGGGCGGGGGGTGCCGTTGGGGGGGCGGGGTGCCCCCCTAATATAATGGTAAGGGAAACACTGCTGAACTTTGAGCTGTTTGGTGGATAACTCATGCATTTGGTGAAGTCTTGGACTTGATCTGTGATTTTTTTGAGTGCTTTACTGGAAAAGATGGCTAAGAAAAGGGCATTCTTTCAATGTTGTATTGTGCTACAGGCTTCATTAAACGCTCCAAAAAGATGTGTAAAGGCGAGCCTCGCTGTGTATGTGAGAAATGTGGAGTGTGATGTGTTAAGGCTCAGTCACACATCATTAATCAATGTGAGAGTGTTTTCCTAGTGAACAAGGATTTGACAAGCACTGACCGCAGGACGCAACTCAGATATGTCATGTCTACACACACACACGCACACGCACACAACACACTGCATCTACTGTTAGTTGTGCTAAAACTGAGTTGCAGGGTTGATCTCGGGAAATCCTATTAATAAAAAATGGGAGAATATTAAGCTTTACTGATCAAAATGTCCTCTTTCCTGTCCATCTTTAAATGGTTATTTCGCTCTCAAACATATCCGCTCTTTTCTATTATTGTTCTACTTGAAAGAAATCATTCTACTTGAAACACCTGCATTCACGTCTTCACCCAATCACCCACTTTCCAGCCCTACTCTCCACCCTTTGTCAGAAAAAAGTGAAAGTGACATTAGGCCCAATATGGAGAGACCAATAGTAGGAATTTGTTCTCTGCATTTAACCCATCTAAGTGCACACATACAACAGAGGGGAAAATGGTTGACTTGCTCAAAGCTCCAGTCGAACCAGCAACCCTCTGATCACCTTATCCACTAGGCCATAACTGCCCTATAGGCCACTAAGCCTCCTTGGCCAATTCACTCAATTTTTGCATGTGATCCAATATACGTTCCTCCTCATTAATACTGTATCTATATCTTTCCATATTTAAGATTATCTAAAAGAATTTCACTCACAAATTCTTGGAGCATTCCCCAAAAGATAGATCCTACCTCTATACCCTACACTTAAGACTTTCCCTCAAACTCAATGGGGTCACAATCTGTAGGCTGGCAATCTATTGCATTCAGAAACTTTGTTGACCCTCTGGTTCAATAAGGTTTGGAGTTATTACCATAAAGTAAAATAAAACAAGACATTTCTATGAAAAACATCAGCGCAGATGTTTTTTATTTTTATTTTTTGTAGTCTAGAAGAACCAACTGGTCAAACAGGTCATGGTTCTAAGACGTTTTCCAGGAAATAAACTTTCAAGAAGCTCAGTGTTGGTTGGATTTACTTGTAGATTGCCCTACAAACATGAAACACTTTTGTTTCATTCAAGTCCATCCTTAGATAAACCTTCCGTTCGCTTAATCATCCAGAATATTGCTGTTATCATCTCAGAATGAGCCCAGAGCAAGACCAAAGTCACGATGTAAAAGAATGGTGAAACAATATTTGCGGCACACGCAGTGGAGAAACTTCTCAAAGGATGATGTTTAAACTCGATCTCAGGAGCTGATGCGACATGACAGACGCCTCTTGCCTCCCTCATTGAAGAAACAGATGCCGGAGAGAATCAGTGTTCCCTTGGCTCTGACAGACTTCCTGCTCGGCCTCTCGCTACACACATTCCCCCAAAGCCTTCAGAGGACATTGCAGGATACACATGGTATTTTCAATGCACAAAACGCAACTTTTTACAGAAGTAAGCAAACATTTCCAATAATAACTGATGTGTGCTTTCCAAGAAAATGTAATGCTAATTGTGATAATTACTTTTTGTTCATGTGTGATGTTGAGATCATAAATCAATTCAGTGGTTTGGGCAAAGGGTGAAAACTCCAAAATTAAGAGCAATCCACAAATAGATTGTAACATTTTTAAAGCCAACTCAAAACACTTTTTAAGAAAAAAAACACTTTAATTCCTTCAGATAATTTGTTTTACGTCCAGTGTTTAACGTTTTCTGACCTAAAACTAAAAATGTGTCAAATTTTTCCTTGAAATGTTGCAATTTCTCAGCTAATTTGACATTTTTTCCCTGGGAACATCCATACAGTCTATCTGACTACACTTTTTTATGTGTTTTATGAATCTGCTTGAGAATAACAAGTCACTTGCTCTCTCCATCTCTTTCTGTAAGTGTTTGTGTACTCTGGGATCAAGGATTATGTTACATCACTAAAGGAGCAGTTGATCGTTCCAGAGATGTGTGATTAAATGGACAAACACCGCCCACAGACGGGCTTCAGTCTATGTGTGTGGTTGTGCGAATGAAGAAAGTGTCCAAGTGTGGGTGAAGAAAGATGTGGGAACCAAAAGAGGATACATTTGACAGAAGAGAACACAAATTTCCATCAAATGTACACAAAACACATTCAATATCCGTAGCTTAATATAATAATAATAATAAAATACACTGGAAGCAACAAATTGTAGGAGAGCAAATCATTACATTATAGATTAATTCGGGTTTCTATTGTTGTAATTAAGACGTTTTATATAAAAATCTATTAATAAAATGTACATTTGATTAGTTGCTAAATCACAGTCAATCCATTCCTGCAGCCTGTACATACAAACATACAAACCCAATCTGAAAAACCAAACAATAAGAAAAAGAATAGTGTATGGTTCATTGTGTCTGAAAAACACCTCCCAAGCATGATGCTTCCACCACTATGTTTGACACTGGGGACCTACAAGAACTGCCGCTGTTTTCAAGGGAAAGAGTGGTGAACCTAAAAATGAATTTACATTTCACATTAACTGCATTTTCTGTCAAGGAAAATAAAGGATTGTTGAAGGCATCCAAATTTTAACAAAAAATGGCTGATCCTGCTATATATTTAATTGAAATAGATTCTCATTAATGCTAGTGGTTTCAGAATAATTAATAATCCCTGGCACAAATAAAGCTTTTTATGACACGTAAAGACAAAAATGTTAAAGCTTTCATAAATACCTGTCTCTATTACAAAACAAACAGCATGATAGGAATGATAGGAATTCTGTTTTTTATTCTGTTTTATTATATTAACAATGTGTAGATTTAAGGATTGAAGAAACGTTACTTGATTTGTCATTGCATGGATTAGGCGTTTTACGTGTAAAACTTGCATCGAGATACGAAAGCCATCCTGGAACAGATTAATTTCGTATTTCGGGGTACCACTGTACATACCTATTGAGTTGATGTAGACTTTTCTTTTGTTCGCTTACTTTGTAAACATCACTATTTATATTTCTGAATGCTTTCATAGTTTTCATAGTTCCACACACTGAAAAAAAATAACAACAGCATACTGGTCGTATCAATAACCCGTGTGGATATGGATCTGATGATGGTGTATATTTCACATAACAGCTTTCGCTCATTCACAGGATGCTGAGAAGAGATTTCATTTCTGTTCAAACACTCAAGCAATGTTTCTCTCATCGTCAGCTGTCAAACTCAATCACCTCACCTCCGCGCTTTAATGATCTGCCGCTACAAGGAGCTGCAGAGAGAACTAATTACAACACTCCATGTTCACTTCAAACACAGACGTGTGGGATATTAATCCAACAGTGGTACAAGAGCCCTCTTCTGATTATTTCAGAATGTTTCATTATTTCATTCATCCTTCTCATTGAAGGCTCAGAGAGATGGGGCTGGGCGACACCCAAACTCAAACCATTACAGTCGAAAAAAAGAACTAAATATCAAGACAAGAGGAAAAGGAATTAAGTGGACATTTTGATCCTATTGATGAAAAAGTAAGCTGTATAAATTGATGTTGAGTTGATAGTATTAGAGCTGCAATTGAGTCTAAAAAGATTGACCCGGCCCGAGTCTAATTTATGAGCCAGAGATTATTCCGATGAACGATCACGAGGAGGTGGTCAAAGAACCACAGCACCAAGTGCATATAATACAGAAAAAACCATAGCTAAAAGTTGATTATCCCATTTAAAGCATTGCAAACGTAAAGTTGTTAATAACATCTGGCTGCATACATGACTGAACTGATGAAAGCAGCAGCACAACTCTGTGACTAACCAGAAAATACTGTTGGTTCAAGGTGGTTTACCTGAACTCACACCGCTAGGAGGCAAAAAGAGTTTATTTACGTAAGAATCACGCCAATTCTGAACAATGAAATTGTCTCAAGGTCTGTATGGCTACGTTATCAGAGACTTTTTAACACGACAGCTAGGGGTGTTCCCCGATGTATTGAACCGTTTCGGTACGGCCTGTTCGGTTCGTACACTTGCGTACTGTTTCGGTATTCAGTATTTTTATTAAATTATATAAATGTATTATTAGCGCGATATTAAGCGCAGCGGAACTATGTTCCTAGGCGAGTTTCCGCACGGACACTATTGAGTGACGAGCACGAGCGCGAGTAGGAAAATGGAATCATATCAAAAGCGAAAGAGAAGCCAGAGCTTGAAGACCCTCTCACCTCACTACGGTCTCGTGTTTGAGAACACTTTGGCTTCTCTGTTAAAATACATAACGGGGATAGACGAGTGGATAAATTTAAAGTTGTATGCCGACATTGTTCCACGGAGATCGGGCAGGCAACACATCTAACATTTTCTACTGCTGGAGATATTGTCACTGCAACCAGATCTGTGCTCTCTTCAGAAAATGTGGATGGGTAATCTATCCTAACTAGTTGCAGTATTTCATTTTTATTTAAAAAAATTTGCTTTTCTTTATAAAGAGTGCAATTTATTTAAAATATCACCCAAATGTGTCACTTTTATTTATTTTATGCAAGAATTCTATTGTGTATTGGCAACTTTTCAAAATAAAGATTATGTAAGTTCCTTTTGTTTTGTACCGAACCGAATGAACCGAACCGAGCTCTCCAAGACACTGTACCGAACCGAATACGATTTTAGCGTACCGTTACAACCCTAACGACAGCCCTTCAATTTGAAAGCATGCGCAGTAACCCATGCGGCTGATTTTGTGTCTCTCAGTCCAACTTTAGTGAGAGATTAATAGCTGTGTCCAGAAATCACGTTGTGTGTCTATGAAAACCAGTAATCCTAGTTTAGTGAATCTGAAAAAGTTTGCCGCCGTCGTCACGCTCTCAACCAATGCTATGAGTTACTATGGTTTCTGGCCGATTGTTATTAAAAGTGAACCAATTGAACCAGTGGAACCTGTATGGTTGTGTGAAATTAATCAACACCTGTCAACCAATCAGAATCTAGTTTTCAGTCAGAGCATAATATAAACATATTTATGCAAAAAGTAATTTGTAGAGACAAGCCTCTGGTTCACCTCGACCAAGTCCATTCTGATGTCTCTCTCGGCAATGTAAGCGCATCACATGATCATGCACTGCAGAGCTCGACCCGAGCCTGTGTACAGTTAGATAAATTAGGCCAGAACCAGACTCGATTTGTCGTGTTCTGTCGTTTTGGGTAAAGATCTTCAGCTCTACAAAGTGGTCACCAACTTTATGAGTCGATCGCTACAAATCGCTAAATCTATGAACACACACAAACACACGCACGCACGCACATCATAAAACCTCAACGCCCATGAGCTACAGCAGCAAAGTATATGACGAAAATATACCTGATAGCAATTCTGCTGATTGCCAGGATTAAAAAGGAAAGAAAAAGAGGAGGAGCTTTTGTGGTAAGCTCGCCGCCCACTTTACCACAAGAGCTGCAGTAAATTAACTTTAAAACGTCTAAAAACTGCTTGCTAGACATTTTTCTGCTTGCAAAAAAGGTATTAAGTAAACAAAATGAAAAGGAAAAACTCGGAAACACAGCATTGCATAAGAATAGCACATAGGGTTTAGAAATCAACCCAAGAAATGGAACTTTTTCACTGGTTTTGCCTACCTTCCTATGTATATATGCACATCCTAGCTGACATAAACACACATACAGAAAATCGTGTCGTGTATCAAAGTATTGAATAGTACACAAATGATATTATGTGTAATGTTAAAATTTAAATACAAGTTTCTAGTATTTTCCTTTCATCCAACACTACACCCAAGACACATTCTGTTGCTGTTTTACAAAGACTAAACAAATGCCTTCGAACGTCTCCTAGTCTTAATCCAGCAGAGCTCACTATGGGCTTTGTTTCTCCTTGATCCTGAAATCTCAGCATCTAGTGGGTTCTGGCTTCACTGCTAAAACTCTAAACTAGAAATGGTTTGCTTCTTAATCTTCTTCTGAGTCTTACGCATTGTGCAAATGTGAGTCACTTTACCATGGCAACAATCATAACAGAATCAAAATAGAATCCAAATGGAGATTAAACAATCGCAGTAAGATTAAACCATGATTGGAAACAGTGCAAGGGTTTCTTCAGATGCCAGATCTATGCGTGATTTCAAACAATTCAACTTTTACCAGTAAAACAATTGCACGTATATTTCAAGAGCATATCTGTGTTGAATTGGATTAGGCACAATTCATTCACACACAGCAGTGTTATTGAACTGTAGTCCCTGTGCTACTGATGAAATCATTCGTTTATGGTGGGCTATGAATCGCTGGGTTTAAATTCCTCATCTTTAGTCTGTCCTATAAACATACTCACATATCTGGCATCTGAATTGTAGTGCTGGTGAGAATGGCTGGTCTCCTGGAGCATGGAATGAATTTAATGGATAAATGTTTTAAAATGTAAAATAACGTTTTATAAATTGTAAATGTACCTGAACAAAAAAATGGGCTTCATTTTTGCAAATGTTGGAGTTGCTTGTTACATGTAGCTACTTTTTCGTCAACCAATACCAACAGGGGAGGTGTATGATTGGCCCCAAAAGTATTCTTCAGCAGGACAATGGCCACAAACACACAGCCAAACTAGAAAAGAAGTATCTTCAAAGAAGAAAGAACAGGAAGCATTAGAAATGATTGCTAAACATCATTAAAAGTGTCTTGAATTACATGAAGAGACAGAAGGATGTAAGAAGGCAACATCCACAGATAATTCTCCAGGATGTTTGGAACAACAAGCCAGGCAATGTTTCAAAAAGATTTGTGTCTGTTTAGAAGGCAATTGGTGGTCACATAAATCTTTTTTTTTTTTTTATTATTATTATTTACATTTTATTTTGTTCATTAATGAACAAAGCTACTGGAAGATATAATTTAGGAGCTAAAGTACATTTCCTTCTTGGAGTGATTGTGATTCTAGTCACTTCTGAAACTTCTTAGCTTTGTTTCATGTAATATTTAATAGAAGACAATTATACTTTACTCACATTTTAATTTGCTTTTAGATTATAAAACTTACTCTCTCCATCACTAAGAGTAAAAAGATTACTTAATGCAAACATTAACACTTCCCCCTAGTGGATGGATGGTATCAAATAATCTCATACAAATCAAAACTTCTTAATTTTGTGGTCTGAAAACTTTTTAAATTATATTTTTACCCAATGATGGTTTTTTAATATAAATGCTTGTTATAAAATATCGTATCGTGGACATGTCTGTGGGGATTTTTTGAGCATCAGCATATTCCTGGGAAACCAAACTCAGGTGAAAAAAAACTTTCACAGCAAAAGCCAAAGCAGCCACATTGAGCCACAAAAAATGTAATGAAACTGAAAAATATATGTGATTTGCTGAGAAGTTCATTGTTGTCTGAGAACACATGTGATACTACAGGTCCCAATTATTCACAGCACAGCAGCGATGACACGTACACCTCTTGCTATGCAGCATATTAATCTTGTCTCTGACTACAGCCTCCAACACACACCCCAACCCCCACAAAATCTCCAACTCAGCAGAACTCCAAGCCTCCACTATCATTCATCTAAGTTAGAAATCACCCTGCTTCCATCTGCCCTAAAACACTCAGAAAAAGACAAGTGTGAGTGAAAGTAGATTCTTTTTTTTTTTTTTTTCAAACAACTCAAATTCTTCTGCCAACTCAACAAAATGAACTTCAGCCCCCTGGATCAGCAAAGTGAAACTCAACCCAGCTCCAGTGGACTCACTGAACTCTGTGAGCGCTTTCATACCGATCCAGGATCAGTCAACGCTTGTGTTCAAACAGGCAGTAATTGGTGCAGTGGGGTGACGAAGCAGAGCCGTAATCCTGTCTGAGCTGTGACTCATGGTGGCGAGCGGCTGACACAGGGTCAGTGAAGCAGCATGTAGCCAATTACAACAGAGTACACACACTGGAATTAAAGACCTGACCTGGAAACAGCCGTGACGCTAACAGGTGGTCAACACAGAGCTGATTCATTCAGCGCTAAAAGCTCTCCGACATGCTTTTACAGCCCCAAACTCATGTAAATCAAGCCTTAAGTAATTCACTGCAAATAAATGTGTGATGGTTACATAACCTTGCAGTGAAATGCGCTAAAGTCTGTGAACAGATGATGAAATATCTTTCATTTGAATTAATATATTCATATTAATGTTCATATTTTATATTAAATGTACATTATATACATCTACAGTTGTCCTCATAAGTTTACAGACCCTGCCAAATTTCCTGATTTGTCCGAAAATATGAATTATAACACATTCCAAATGGTGTGCATGCACGTGATCTGACTGAAAAGGGTTTGCGTGGCTGGTAAAGGTGCGTGGCTGGTAAAGGTGATCTTCCTCACCAGCGACCTGTTTGCTTGTAATCAATGTAGAACCTCTGCTCCAAACAGACTCTTGCCTCTTTCATCGAGTGATGCGCTGGCGTTTCTGACTTCTGAATGTTGGGTAAAGCCGAAAAGGATCTACGAGAAAAGGTAGTTGAAATGTGACAAAAGGGATTCTGTTAAAACCACAAACAAAGATTTCTGCTACAACTGCCAGAAAATTTGCAAGGGATGCAAAGAAAAACCAACAAACAATACAGGGCTCTTCAAAATGTGGGGTGGTTGTTTCAAGGAGCACATTCATGGTTGAGTTTCCAGAATAAAGCAATTACTACGTAAATGCCCCAAAGTAACTCACTTACAATACTCCAAACAGCTCAGAGACTTCTGGAACAAAGTTATTTAGAGCGATGAGAACTGTTTGGCTACAACTTTATATGCTACATTTGAAGAGGAGTCAACATAAATGGAATGTGAAACATGGAGGTGGGTCACCGATGTTTTGGGGATGTGTGAGCTTTAAAATCACAGAGAACTTGGTCTAAATCAGTGGTTCTCAGATTCTTTCAAAGGTTTAAAGGGGGACTCGACCAAATAAGTTTGAGAACCACTGGTCTAAATTGATGTGAAGATGAATGCAGCATGTTATGAAAGGATAATGTACACTTAGTGACCCGGAAGCTTCACACAGGACGTTACTGGACATTCCAACACGACCATAATACAAAATACAAGGCCAAGTCCACTCATCATTGGTTACACCAGAACACAGTGAAAGTTCTGGAGCCTTCTGACCTCACTATCATTGAACCCCTCTGCGGAGAACTCAAATGTGCAGTTCATGCTGAAGAATTAGAACTTACAATAAAAGCTATAAAATAGCGATTAACAGCATTAAACAATACTAAATAAGTAGTACGGATAAAGATAGGATTTCAGTGGTAGAACAAAAGATGTGTACAGTGCATATACATTGTAGAAGTATTGCACATTGAGTAGTACATACACACGCTCAAGTAATATTTGAGATCAATATATTGCACAGATAAAATTGAATAAATATTGCAGAGTGAATATTTAGTATATTGCCCAGAGCCCAGTAAAAAAGGTCAGCCTGTGTGTTTATGTGTGGGGTTTATGTATTCATGTAGATCTATACCATCATGCCGAAGATTTGCTCAAACATTCAAATCATTTTTCAATAATTGATTAAAAGATTACTCAAATAATTGAATTCAGATGTTCCAAACGCTTCTCATGGAAGCATTTGGGAATGATTGTATTGTAAAAACGTTAAACATTGTAAACATTGCTTCATGGAACGTGTTTCCATGGCAGAGTAGTGGATTCCAGTCATACATCACAAGGTTCAATGGAAAGCACTGGATGAAGTGGTGCAAGACATGCCGGTATTGGACTCACCATAGAGACCCATTCTAGAGTGCCCAGTATGGGTTTTATGGTTGCTAGGAGAATGCACTGTGCTAACTGTGAAGATTGGTAGCAGGGTGTCATTTACAACCCTGAAGCCAAAATGCTTGGCAAATGTCAAATTTGCACGTCTTTTTTTCATGTCTCTATAGTGGAAGAAAATCTGAATCTGAAGCATTTTAACCTCAAACTGATGAATTAGATCATTTAAGGGATGACTTCATAAATGTTCTGATAAACGAAATCCAAAAAGCCTTTCTTGAATAGTTGAAGATGTTATAGCTGTAAAGGTTGACTACACATATTAAACACTATAAATGACAAAAAAGTGTGTCATATTTACCCCACCTTTATCTTTATTACAATACCCTTTCCCCTTCCCCTTCTCTCCCATTAAGTCCATATCCCAATCTGCTCTGAAGCTAGTGCTGAGCCATGGTGCTATGCTATTGATAGCAGATCTCTTTCTGGATGAGCTACTGGAGCACTAATGACCAGACTGATTAATAATGCAGAGTGTAACCTCTTCCACATCTGCCTAATTGCTGTGATTTGTTGCTCCCAGCAGAGAAGGGCTTTAAAATGAAATCCAAAGCCAAAGTGAGGGGACACGGCGAATGTTGGATGAGTCATTTCATTACGAATCATTTTCAAGGCTGTTAAACAAGTGAAGGTCAGTAGCATTATATTTGCATGCGTACACTTAAGGCATTGCAAGTTGCTCAAAAATAAATACATAAATCTAAAAAAATGTACAAAAGAATGTTATCTATAAATCTATGTATCTTTAAATAAAATTCTATTTAAATTAAACTGTTTATATATGATATTCTAGGTTTATATATTATCTATTTTAGAAATGCTAGACATAAGGCAATTTACATTAATGTAGATATTTATTCAAATAAACAGCATATGATTATCTTGTTAGTAAAGTACTTAATTACTCTGTTAAGCTCCTTTTCACTGTAAATATTAAGTTTTAGAAATTGGTTTTATTCTATAGCATTTTTAAACTATTTTACAGTTAAATTGCCAGAATTTTTAGTCTAAAAAGTTTAAATCAAAATGTAAGGCAACCGAAAAGAGAACTCAAACAAATGTTTTGGGGAATAACGTTTAGTTTTCTGAACCAATGAAAGCTAGTTGGCACATCTTTTGTCACCTTTTTCAAAATCTTGATTTTTTTTAATCTGGCCCTCAAATATTAAATAATCTAGATTGCCTTGAAATATACTTTTCTCAATTTTGCTTTTCAGTGTAGTGTTGGATTTTTGCACGATTCGAACCAGCTAAGCTCTTTTTTTTATCAACTTTCAGCTTTGCATTCATAAAATCATACAATTAGAAATAAGTTTCAGAGCACATATTCATAAATGAGTCACAGAATGAGGACCTGCTGGCAAATACTTTAATTTTTTTTTTTTTATTAGGAATCTTTAGCTCAAGTATTCCATAACCCACTTGTTTTGAACCCACACTCCAATCCTGAAAGTCTTCCCTTTAATGGGAAATTATCTTAGAATAAGATGATAGGACCTACTGAACCTACTTAACGTTACAAGTAGGTACCTACTAAACCAAGAATATGGCTGACAGCGATGGATAAATCTATGTATTACTAGATAACATCCAAAACAACTGCTGGGGCTAATTTTTTATACTGGCTAAATCGATTTCCAGGGCTTTCTGCACAAACAAATCAACTACTATCGGAGTACTTATAATTCCATAATAATATTTGTAAACATGATCAATTTCTTCAATGTCACATCACCATGAAATAGAATCTGTTGACCCATGCTCTGCTCATACTACAATCAAACTGCTCCATGGTTTGTCTGGAAGCAGAGGTCAATTTTACTGGTCGTGATCCATTTTTCGGCAGCACAAGAGTTGTGAAAAACTGATTGCTAAAAATATTTGACCATTTCATGAAATTCTATTCTATTCACGCCCTCTTAGATCTTTCCCAGGGGTGCTCATGCTCTTTTTTGATTTCCAACATTTAGAGACTGCTTTTTAACAGTAGCCTGTAAATCGGTTTACAGGCAGATTTAGAACATAATTTCAACAAAAAAATCAATTTGTCTTCACATTATAATGGTCAACGTTGTTCTCGTGGTCTTCAACATATACAAGAATGTTTCAAAATACATTTATTTTAAGGACTTACTATAGTTATGCTCAAAGCCTGCACATCCTGACCTAGTTTTTCCACTTCCTGAACTCAATATCATTGAACCACTCTGGGGAGAACTTGGAGTTCATGCCCATGAATTTACAAGAGTTGGGGGCTTTTTACCAAGAAGAACTGGCTGCTTTACCAACAAAGAAGATAAAAAACCTCATCGACAACTACCTCAAGAGACTTCAGGCTGTCATTGATGTTGAAGGGGGGGGGGGGGTACAATAAATAAAGAGCTGGGGTGTGTAAACTTTAGAAAGCTTCTGTTGTCATTAGGATTTAAAAAGAGTAAACATAAAAAAACTGTAAAAAATGTAACGCAATAAGAAAAATTGCCATTTTATGTAAACTTATGAGCTAAGGTGATGGTAAGAACTGTTCTACTTGAAAAGGAATGAACGATAGTTAAGACGGCACAATGGCCTTAAAGACAATGCTCAATAAGACTTCATGGAGACAAACTGAGTCTCTGAGGCGCCACAGAAACAAGATCCACTCCCAACGGAGAAAAAAGAAATAGAATGAGAGCATGAGTAAAAGAGGGAGAAAGAGCTCACACTAAAAGATTTCAAGCATTCCTCTACTTTTTCATCAGGATGAAGATGAGAAGAACAGATATGAAAGAGTGTGTTCCGCTCAAGGACAGACTTCACTCTGAGATTCTATTTTTGGGATATACTGTATGTTTATCTACATCAGAAAGAATAAAGATGCTGAAAATGGGTCACCAGACAAGAAAATAAATAATTATTCTTAATTATACTGGATGTGAAATTAATACCAGTGATATGGAACAGTGGCCATTTTAAATAATGTATGAAATGATGACTAACTTTGAATTTAAAACCACTACATAAGTGATGTTTGAATAACAAGTTTCCTCCCCAAAACGACAGGGAAATACACGTATCCCATCCGCATCCGATAAAGAGTTTGAGGCTCAATGGTTCTGAATTGAATTTCATTTACATTGTGAAATCATCCCAAAGCTTCTGCCATGTGTTTTTATATTATCAGCACTTTCCCTGCTCAGAGCAGTAAAGTTGAATGCTTCTGGACAGCTGTATGCCATGACCTCATGAGAGAGAAAGTGAGCTCTAGAGAGTAATATTTTATTCCTGAAAAAACCCCACCTGCTCCCCTCTCGCATGTTTTATCTGTCTGTGTTTCACATCATTCACCATTTCCTTTGAACACATGAATCAGATAAACATAAAGACGCTATAGTTTTTAGCAGATCACGCAATGTTTAACTGTCAAGGATCCGGTGTGCCCAAAAGAGACACACCCAGCTATCAAGATTATCTCCAGAAATACAATCATGCAAAGGAAACAACAAACCAATCAGAACACTCAGCCAAACAATCTCTCTCAATTAAAAGGGTCATCCACACACCACCTCAACCGTCAGATCTACAGTTCACACCCCTTGACTCTCCATGATCGCTTCCGGCTTTCCTGAATTCTCCTGCGATGTTTACTGTGTCTCTTCTGGTTGTCATCATCACTCCATCTACTCCTGTGGTTTACTCCAGTCTCAAACACGTACTGGAGACACCAAGGGTTCCTTGATTCCTGACTCCATCCTGCGATTGCTTTCAACAGCAAGTACATTGTAGATAAACCTCATTTTCTAATATTTTCTTACACTGTGTCCCCACTCCTTCCTCCAGCCCACCGTGACGTTAACATAGATTAGATTAGAATCAACTTTGTCATTGTGCAAGGTACATGTACAGAGCTCCTAAAATGCAGTTTGCATTTAACCAGAAGTGCATAAGTGGCCTGTTTACAATAAAGATATAGATACAACTTTGTTTGAGAATCAAATGGGTGTCTAAACAGAGTGGTTTGAATGGTCATTCAAATGAATATTTAGACGGTGTGGATACAGAACCAACTCCTTCGCTTTCTGTCACACTCTTCTGGCTAATATATTGAAAAAAATATTAATAAACACTATAGCCCCAAAAGTAAGCATTAAATTGTAATTTTCAGCTATACATCCAAAGTACAGCACCAATCGTGTGCTAGGTACTGATGATGAGCAAACCATTTCCCACAGTAATCCAATCACAACAAACTGGGTCTCTGAATTCCAATCGCAGCTGTGTTGCATCACATGATGGACGAAAATAAAAGCACAATGGAACCACAAAATAAAAGTACAATGGAACAAAAACAAGTGTCATGCCAAAAATCCAGGTACAAATCCTTATATAGCGCATCACCTTTGGTAGCATTTTACTATATATTGTCATTGAAAAAAAATTTCATTCAAAATACACTTTTTTTTTTTATCTCTGTATGACACACAGACAAAAAGATTTATGTTATTTGTCAACCACCCAACCATAAATTACTGGAGAAAATAGTAACTTGATGGAGTACAATCTATATGTTATATGTAGGTGAATTTAGCAGAAACATATGCATTTTTTTCCGTAGCTTAACAGCTAAACACTGATTCAAACAATCAAAACTCTCCATCTCGGAACATTATGAAACAAGATCTTCTTTCTTTTATTTCTAAAGCATCCCCAGACTGTCACTATTAGTGTGAGTGCGTATGCTGATGAAGCAGACACCCTATTAGCCACCGAGCTATTCCGGGAAATCCGTTTCATCCAGATGCTACACATGCATCAGCTATTAATCCTTCTGTTATTAAGCTGTCACTACACCTCACACACTGTTGCACTTTGCCCATATCCATCTCACAGGATCCGCACACTCAAACACCCACAAGCGCTAGATAGTGCTGATGAAGCAGGCCGCTGACAGTAGGATGGATGCGATGGCCTGTGGTGGGCAGAGAGGCGAAGGTAAAAGGTGCTAAATCACATCGGTTTGGCCGCTTTGGGGAGCTTATACATGAAGGTCCCGGAGCGAAGCACATTCATTCATTTCCTGCTCACCCTCGGTTACACACAGCATGAATACGATACACACTCAAACACACCAGCAACACGGCCGGAGGCCTTCTGTTAGTTTTTACAAATAACTCGTCAGAGGAGACTACATACGCACAAAGAAAGAAAAAGTAATCTTTCCAAAACCAGAAATGTGGCTAAATTTTGCGAATATGAAATGTATAATCATTAGCTGTCTTAACTTTTTAAAGTATGCATCTATTTATGCTAAATTTTCATAGTGAAATCGGTTTAGCTGCTGTTGAGCTAAAGCTCCTCTCGTTGTGCTCTGAAGGAGAAAATTACCAATATTTTTTCTGTGAAATATCACATTAGAGATACCATTAACCTCAACGTATGTTTTTGTTCAGTCAACCAATGTTTAAAATCAGCGGACTGACTCCTGTAATGTTTTCCCGGTGTCATAATGAATTAGGATCATTGCCGTTGTGGCTGGTCTTTGATCTGTTCGAAACTGACAGAAGACATCGCCTGGCAAAAATAGTTCATATATCATAGACTTCATAACTTCTACAGTGCGAAACTCAAAAAATCATATGTTTATAAATTTTATGATTTTTTGCGTCATTCGTTTGTTTAACAAAAAAAACAAGGGTGGAAATAGGGAAAAAAAGGTAGATAACTCAAAAGACACTAGAACAATATTCATAAATAACATCCTTCATTAACCTTCCAATAAAAAGACAGATCCCTGAACTAAAGTGCTCTTATTAGACTTTTGGGCCAAGCTGGAGAACTTCAACTAAGGAAAGGGTGTGTGTTTAATAAAAACAATCTAAAGAGGTCCTAACGTAGTGTAATTTCTTGACTTCAGTGAGTATGCAAAGGTAAAAGAAAACCTTCTCATTTCAGTCAGATTAGATGTCTAGCAAAGAGCATTGAAGAAGCGACAGTTTTGCAGCACAAAAAGGGATTTTTTTTTCACAATGCCATTCTCAAGCTTATATGAGATTAAAATGAAACAAAAAATATATTTAAGCTTGACAGATGTCAGGATTTTAATGGAGGTTAGAAAATAATAATGGCTTTAAAAGTCAAATTGGCGTGGTGAAACCTAGCTCTCCCAGAAACTCCCTATAATCGATGTCTGAACTCAGTGATAGACCTTGTTTTCACACCCATCATAGTGTCTTAAAACTAACTTAGTGGGTTTTCCAGAATTATTGGAGCATTGCATTTTTAAATTGACCATGAGCTTCCCTTGTTTGAAATGCCAAAATCTGCCAATGTAATTATATGCAACGTTTTAGGAACATTTGATTGGACACCGAATGTAATGCATAGATATGAAGATTTTGGTCATCAAATACATTTTAATTAGGTAAAAAAGTAAAGTTAAACAAGAGAGTGGCAAGAGAGATATACTCATATATAATACCCACTTAGGAATCCTATATAGGATCATGGGATACTGCTGGAGATCCTTTCATCTACCATTGAGTAAAAAAAATTATCATTGGGTCTAGACAGGTCACCGAAAAAGTTTTTTTTTCTGTTATTAAAAACATTCTATTGAAGAGCTTTCTGTTGGTTTCTAGAGAAAAGGGGAGAGGGCGTATATAATATTAACGTGTATGATGTAACCTAGAAACACAGGTCATTACTGTCTTCAGATCAGGCTTGTTATGTAGTCCAAACAGATATAAAACTAGGTCTGTGAAACCACACAGCACACAAATTGATACCAATGGCCGAAGACCATTTCCCTAATGCCAGTTCTCCCGGTATATCTTTATTTAGTTTCTGCTTCAATCCATCTCGACTCAGTCCAAATGCGTGTGATGGTAAGAAAGGAAACAGTGTGTGCCTCAGGTGAGAGTAAAATCAGCTCAGAGGAGAAAGACATGTCAGAAACCAGACTCAGATAGTGTGAGTGTCAGGGAAAGAGTTATTACTTTGATCTCCCAGAGCGGAAAGGGGAGCTTTTCAGAAGCAAAAGCTGGGGAGAATGTGAAACAATCCCCTCTAATCCAAAGCATGATCCGCGCCCATCACAAATGATCAACACTGCATCTGCTAATAGGTGGAAAACAGGATCAGACAGATTCCATCTCTGATGGCATCTGCTAATTACCAAGGGATGTGTGTACAAGTGTCAGGGTTCTGTCTCTACCTGTCATGTTTATTCTTGTTTTGGTGGCAAAACCAGTGTCATGTCATGCCTTGTGAACATTACGAGTCACAGATTTCCACTGCTTCTAGACTGTTCTTGCGTATATCTGTTGTGTGGTGGAAATCACACAACAGAACACTCATGTGTCTTGTTAGCTAGTGAATTGTGGCGCTCTACCATGCTATCATTCCTCTGTCTAGCAATCTGATAATTGTTTTGATCGCACATGACTGGTGAATCATTATGCACATTACTATTTTCTTCATTTGAGCACATGGCTGCTGGATTCCCATTGTGCACTTTGGCATGTATATCTTCTCCTTTCCACTTAACTTCCTATTATCAGCCGTGATATTGCAGCTGTCCAGGTAGTTGTGGCCTAAGAAGATGGACTGGGGTCTAGAAGGTCACTCAATCTCTCCCCAGCTTGTTGAGTAGACGGTGAAGTCTCAACTATGATGGCCTTAACTGCAGCAGTTGGTTGTTCACTGCTGTGTGTTTTTACCTTTATGTCACATGTTTTATTTTATTAAGCTTTGTTGGCTTGTAAAAACATCATACAGAAATTGTTTTTTTTTAGGTTAAACAACTCCCTAGCAACCAAACTGTTCACCCTAGCAACCGATTTTACATACCTTTATCTCAGCTTAGGAAAATCCTAGTGACATCAGAGTTGTTCTATTACACTCAAAGTGACATGATGGACATTATATGATGTCATTGACTCCTCATAGCAACCAGACAACATTTGCTATATCTTTATCTCAGCTTAGGAAAGTCATAGAGACATTGGGATTGGTTTATATTGCACTGGGAGCGTTTTAAAAACTACTTTTAAGTAGTAAAAACTACTTTTAAACTGCACTTTTACAAGCAAACTAACATCAAAGTTTTTGTACAAACCTTAGCCATATAGTTAACTGTTGAGGGTATGTTCCAGTTTCCATGTTTAGTCATTGACCTCTAACCCAGCCTTGGGTTAACCTCAAAGTCTTGTGTGTAGGTTCTACTCACAACCTCAACTTCCACATTCCTGGTAAGAGGACTGAATTATTGTAATATCTGAGTAATTGACATGCAACTGGAACATTTTGAATCTCTTTTAGAAAACCCATTCCCATTATTTTCAAAGTTTAATTTGCTCAAAGCAGCGATGCAAGATTCTCCCAAGTTCTCAATCATTTCCTTTCTGCAAAACCATTTTTCTTCAAGGATTAAAACAGCAAAATAAGCTGAAATGAAAAACTATATCGGCCCAAACCTTGAACAAATCAATCAGATTCCTTTCTACAGTATTCCGGTTAGAAATAGCCTCAATTTTCTGTCATCGTGACTGAGCCCTTGGCAGAAAATGAAAACCACAGATCAATTTCATAGTACACAAACACCCACTCTACTCAAACACAAACTATACACACTTTTTTTAATCTGATGCCTAGCATGTGCAGTAAGAGGCACACACAGACATCAGTTCCATATCACACAGCAGAGCAAATCACCGAAGCATCAAAAGAGCTGGTCAGGGCTTTTATTGTATTAATAATAATAAAAAAATCATGCATTTATATTAAAGGGGGTCCTTCTGTAACAGCAGTCTTGACTTGATAACACACACTACAGACTGGCCTACTAGTGGATAGGTCATAGGGCGATGTAGTACTCAAGTGGACAGAGATCATTAGGAGGTTTTGGTGCACTGATAACAATAGACCAAGTTGGCCAGAAATCCATGATAACACCCCTACTCTTTTCGAAGGAATAGAGGACGATGCCTCTTTAAAGTTCAGTCAAATCTCCCAAGATTTCTGGGAAAAATGTCTTGGACTGAAAGGTGTTAAAGTAGAAGTTAAAGTTCTCAGTGTACCAAAAATGTCAAAAACATATATACATACATTACATTCTATTATAATGGGACAATGCGTAAAAGTGACCTAAAACAAAACCGTCCATTGTATATTTCTAAATATTTTAATATGCAAAAAGAATGGTGATGTAAGCTTATCCATTTGTATTAATCTTTTCCGGCAATTCCAGAGCACATTCATGTGAGTGGTTTACATGCGATTACACAATATTCTGAGAACTCAAGCATGTCTGTGTAGAAATGTAGAGAGACAGCCTTGCCTAGAGCCACCGTTTAACTAGAATAACATTTAACCGTTCTTTATAAGATTCCCAAGATTAACAGGCCAAATGGGGGTTTTGAGTAATACCCATACATCCTATTCTGATGAGTAAACTGTTGTGATCCTCTTTGTTTGTTATGGAGACCTGTCAAGCTTGTTGAACTTTCACTTGAGTGATTAAAAATGGAAGGATCAGGACGAATGCAGTAGAAAAAACAAAATGTCTGTCTCTCTGATCCATTCACAGTCTAACCCATAGACCACTGTGATCACCTTTAGCTGCCCATTATGCTTCTCTCCTTCTCCATTTCTGTGCCCTAGTCCCCCACAAACTTCTGAGAATTCTCCAGTCATAATTAGACCTTATTCGCACCCTCCACCACACATGAAGGAAAGACAGTACTGCAAAGCAAACTTCTGAGGCATTTAATAGACTTCAGTTATTTGTTCAATCATTTGTTCATTTTCATTTATTGGGGATCCAAAGGGGGGGGGGGGGTTGTCACCAAGCATCCATCTATCCTCCCAATCACCCATCCATCCATCCATTTATCTACCAAATCATCAATTCATCCACTCATCCATCCAATCACCCACCCAACTACTCAGCCATCCATCCACCCAATTACCCACCCACCCATCCATCCATCCATCAAGCCAATCACCCACCCGCTTAATGACCTGTCCATCCATACATACATACATCAATCCATCCATGCATCCATCCACCCACCCTGCCACCAAATCATCAATTCATCCACTCATCCATCCAATCGCCCACACAAACATACATCAATCCATCCATGCATCCATCCACCCAATCACCCACTCATCCATTCATCCAACCAATCATCCATCCAATCACCTCCCACTCAATCACCCATCCATTATCCTCGCAATCACCCATTCATTTATCCACCCAATCATTTATCCATCCATTCATCCACCCAATCACTCACCCACCCATGCATCCATTTACCCATTCTCTCATCCATTCACCGAATCAACCACCCATCCATCCACTCAATTACCCATCCATCAAATCACCCACCCACACAATGATACGTCAACCCTTCCACCCTTAATATACAAATGTGCCAATGTTGATTGGACTAATAATAAAACATATAAATGTCAGTTATATATTTATATAACGAAACTGTCTTGATTTACATATTTTCTAGCTCCCACTCACACACTGTTACATCAGCACACCTTTACCTGTGTGATCTCTCATCTAAAGAGCACTCAGAAAGCTTTTCCTGAAACCCCCATAGAAGATTACAAGCACTTAACTGAACTTCTGACTACTTCATTAGGCTGCGCCAAGAACAGTCATCACTACTTTAATCTATTAACCATTATCTAATCAGCAGAAGAGGAAAAGAAGGCCTTTGTGGGAGACTCTTGCCTGCAGGCACACACACTGGAGCTCTCCCACACTCACAAAAACAACTGAACATCTTATATTTAGTAACAGACAGTTCACATTCTGCTCTGTTCCATCAGTCATCAATGTGGAGCCAGGCTGAGATGGTGAGTACAGAACACTCTGAGCAGAGATTGCTAAAAAATAGTTCAAATTTAATTGGCTTTGCACACAGCAGGTCTAAAAGTGTGTATATGTTCACAAGCTTATGCTCAACATCGTCAGATGTGTGTATGGGCACAATGAACACAAAATTAATATTGTCACTTTGACTAGAGCTTGTATGTGACCCCTCACGGGATTAACACAAGATTCCTGTGCATTTATATAATTTTTAAAATTAACATTTTTGTGTAAACCAGTTCCATTCAAGCTGTTCGTAGTTAACGAATAAAACCTGGCCAGGTCATCTTACCAATGAGGTCCCAAAAATAAATACAAGTATATAAATAGCACAATCCTTAGAAGAAAAAGACAGTGTTTGACATGGTTGGCATAAAAGTGATTAATTGCACTCTTTGGTGCAAGGTTTTAAGAAAGGAAGCACTTCGATTTTATGTTGAAATATTGTCAAACTAATTTTAGCCAAACACTGGTGACATATGAGAAGAAAAACACTTCATGTAGCAGATCTATAACGCATTTCTGCTGGGACAGATTCACAAAGTTGGCATTTTTGAACCAGCGTGTGGCCTTTTATCGATTAATCTTACAGTCTTTCACTGACAAAACATCGAGACTGTGTTCTCAAAATCAACGTTGCCCTTCTCTCTAAATCTCATATTGTCAATTGGATTAAATTACTAGAAAAAGACAAACATCCTCAAAATGGATCAGCAACCTTCAATTTTAACTATTCACCAATGTGTTGTTCAGATCCACAAAAGAACCATTTGACTCAATCCTGTAAATGATCATGACCTGATTTTTGATGCTCATTTCATCTGGCTCTTCCTAAATCATTCATCAATCAGCTTCAGATAGTAAAAAAATCAGATCACATCACACACATTATAAATTAGCTGCTTTAACATCATGAAGTTCATTCAACAATTAAAGTGTCACAACACCCATGAGACTCAGGTGCTTTCATACCTCACTTTTGAAAAACTCTAGGAAAAAGGGGAGTGGCCCGCAGTGAATAAATGAGATGCTAGAAAGTGGCTAATCTCAGTTTAGAAATGGATTCTCCTGCTACCTGGTTTCCCCTTCCTGTTCACATTACCTTCCTACAAGGACTGCTATTCTCACTCTGGGAACCTCTGATCCTCATCTCTTCCTCTGTCTCCACTTACTTTCCTACTATTCTCATTCAGTGACCTGTACTCCACTCTCCATGACCTCTGCTGCTTCACTCAAATCCTCCTGAATGATTAGCTTTTGCATGTTCTCATGTTATGACAGGAACATATGGCCCTATAGTGATAATTGTTTGTTAAAAGTTGATAAAGCAATGAGTCAGCTTTGCTTTCTTCCAACCAGGTGTGGTAATTTCCAATTTTAGGGTAAATATTATCCAAATGTCTGAACTAAATTTGACTATAAAAATATAATGTGTTTAGTCCGTTAAAAAATAAATTCAATTAAAGTATTTTATTAACAAAATGAATAAATATTAATTTTTGAAAATGTTTATTTTTTTCTTCGAAACCATACTGTAAACTTTACGTCACATGTAGAACATTTAATAACCACAAACTCAATCCTCATTTTTATTTCTTCACTTTATTTCACTTAAAATACATTGATTTCAATTAAATAGCAGTGAAAATGCACCTGTTATAAAACATTTGACATTCCATCACAGTTAAACAAGTCATTTTTAAACAATCTTTTTCACAGTGTACTTTCTGATTGTCCAGCAGTCGCAGTTTTATAATCAAGTCTACATTTCTTCTGTTCTCGAATGATGGAATGCCATTGAGCTTAATCCGAATCCTGCTCCGATCTCTTCCTTTTCCTGCTTTCTGATCCCCCTGAGCTTTTTCTGCTTCTTTTGCCCCGCCGTCCCAACTCATCCTGGTTCCTCTGCTCATCAGATCCTCTGAGCTCTCGGGTGTTTTCCTGATGAGAACATCCAGGCTGTTCATCATCTCCAGGTGCTTCTTCATGTGATGCTTTAGGAGACAATGTGGAGCTAGATCTCCCAGGATCTGAATCAAAGAGGTTATCTGCTCTCCTCTTTTTAGATCCTTCACTCTCTGGAGATTTTGCTTTTCTTTTAAGACCTCGTCCCACATCTGTCGGACTCCCAGCACTTTGGTCAGAAGGTGCCCGGATCTCGCTGTTGTGAAGATAAGAAGGTCCGGGTTGTTCATTATCAAATGATATTTCATCACTTGATGCTGAAGATGAAACCACTGAGTTCTGGGAACCATTTAAAGAGTCTGATTCAGAAAGTTCTGATCTTCTTCTTTTAGGTTCTGTGACCTCGAGACTTTCATCTCTCTTTCTTTTTCCTTTATCGTCTACCGTTCTTTCAGCCGGACTTTGGTCGGTGGTTGTTCTGGACCTTTTGTGTCCGTTTTCCCTTCTGTTGAGCTGAGGTGCAGCTGCAGAAGGTTCTGCATCACTGGATCTCTCTCCAAGTGAATCTGCAGAAAACATCTCAGAATCCGAAGCAGAAACTGAATCAGAATCAATAAGTGAGTCTGAATCATCAACTGAGTCTGAATCAGACACAGAGTCGGAATCAAAAAGTGAGTCTGAATCAGGAAAATAGTCCGGATCAGAATCAGAGTCAGATTCTGAAGATGAATCAGAATCTGACGAAGAGGGATCTTCATAAACCGGATAAAATGCAATTTCCAAAGGATCACCTGCTGAATTAACATCAATGCTCCAGTAATCTGCATTCTGGTCCAGCATGTCTACCAGTGGATTAAATTCAGGACCAGGTGTCAGAGGATACTGGGACAAGTCCTCGAGAACTTCTTGCACTAAATTGATGAAGAACTCTGGGAAATCAGCAGTGAAGTAACGGGGGATGCGGATCTCTAGGAGAACCATTTCAATATCCCCCTGCACTATTTTTACAAAAAGCCTATATTCTGGGCCCAGGTCTAAGTTACCAGCTCCGTCTTGATCAGGGATGTTTCCGTTAGGATGTTCTCCTTGAGCCATCTTTACTGGAGTAGAAGCCTCTGATTGATCAGGAGTATCTGCAAACAAGCACTGATCCTTGCTAAGCACTGCACTTCTGTCAGCTGTTCTAACTTCTGTGATGTCATCACCTTCTAAACATGACAGCCATGACGTGTCAGTCCTTGAAAAAATTCCATGATGTCATAGGTATTTAAGCAACAGTCACTGCTCTACTGTTCTAAGCTCTGTGATGTCATCAGCATTCAAACAATAACAAATTCTGTTTGCTTGCTCAGTGTTTAATATGCATAATATGACTTTAACTTAAATCTTTATACTTAATATACTTAATATAACTTAACTCTGGTGTCAATGTTATTATTCAGAAATGTCATCTGATTGTGTTTATTGTGTTAATTATTCATTTTATGTGTGAGTGATTGGATGTAAGTACATGAATTCAGATCCTAAATGTCAACAGCTCTGTTTAAAATGTGTCAAATAAAAAATAGAAATGGCTGAATTAATGTGCAAAAGGCAAGAAAAAAAATTAAATTAAGAAAAATTGCATAATTTTCTTTTAGTGAATATTTAGATTTAAGCCCATTAGCTTCCATACTAACTCATGCCACACATCACTATTCTAATGCTTAACTTATGCATCATAATGAAAAAATCTGCCATTTTGTACAGCTTCCCTCACGCCAATCAGATCGGACACAAAACACATCCTTTCCCAAAAGATTAAGCTCTTTTATGGGAAGGAGAAGACACAAAGAGCAGAGGTTATCTCATTTAGTCTGTAATTGCTGAATAATGGCTTTAGTCTAGTACTGGAGGCCAAGATTTGCTCACTCATCCGTTCATGAAATGCCGGAATTAAACCAAAATACCCTGCATTTTCCTGTCCATTTGAACCATGACTGTGCCTCACACATGTAATTATGGAAATTAGGGCTTAGGCAGCCATGTACACAAGCCCACATCTGCGCTGGAGATGTCGTGCAGCACTAGCTTTGTTGAAATTATCAACGACACAAGGGTTACTGTGTTTCTCAGAATTGCATGTCACTTTAAACTGACAGCATCTTTGTGCAGAAAACAAAATAATTTCTGGGTTACTTAGATTTGGAAATTCTTTTATTGGTTTAGATATCAAACTCTGCAGCTAAAGTGACCTCTCAAATAACTCATGTAATGCTTCCATTTGATTTAAATGGTTATGGTCCTCATCGCTGTTATACTGATAAAACTTTAAAGCAACTGTAAGGCTAAGTATTAGTCAAATCAATAATTTGATTTATATACAAGGAACAAGTGAAAATTAGAAAAAAAACTACCTGAGTCAGCTAATATGATTAACACATTAGTCTTTCCCATTTTGATTGCCGGGAGCTGGAAGTTCTCATTCATCAACTATTCAAAAAAACACTTAAAGCAATTTGTTCATAACTAAAATCAATAATATATTCACATTCAGGCACAGCTGCTGACACTGACTAAATCAGCTTGTGTGTTTATTTAAATAGGTGTTATATTCCAATAGGGCTTTATTTAGGTAACAAAAACAACATTACATTACAACATAAAACGAGCCATGACAGTTTTTTTTTTAAATTTGCTCTAATACATTATCTTTAAAGCTATTTTTTGTGGCAATACCTTATATAATATTTTTGTTCAACCCCAGCTTCTTTTTTTTATAAATATTTTTCAATATATTACACAATAATTCCACAACAAAAACCTAAAATTGTGTCACTTTTTTACTGCAAAAATCTTTAAAAAAAAATCTAAAGTGTTGAGACAAAATAAAAATTAATACATTTTAAAAACGGGCGGCACAGTGGGGCAGTGGGTAGCACTGGGTTCGAGGCTTGCCGGTGACCTTCCTGGTAGGAGTTTGTCTCCCTGTGCTTGCGTGGGTTTCCTCCGGGTACTCCGGTTTCCCCCACAATCCCAAAAACATGCGGTTAGGTTAATTGAATAATCTAAAATACCCCTTAGGTGTGCATGTGTGTGTGAATGTTGCCCTGTGATGGACTGGCGAACTGTCCAGGGTGTACCCCCGCCTCTCGCCCAATGTGTGCCGGAGACCCCGAAAGGGAATAAGCGGGAATGAAAATGAATGAAATGAATGAATGAGAATTTTAAAAACAAAGACAAAATCAAAACAGTATGAAAATTTGTATTTAATTAACAGCTCATAAACCTTATTCACTGTTCCAAGCATTTTTTGTTCCTTTGATTTATGCCAGAATTTAGAAAAACACAAGCCACATCAAAGGTCTTGATCTTTCTAGGGTTATCCCTTCAAACAAACTTAAATTTTCATGGTCATTCTGTGACATTACCTGAACAGACGTTTGGGTTAATCTGCTAATAATTGGAGTAAACGTTTTGAAGCACAGTGGTAGCTCTTCTTATTTTTTTCCTGAAACAATATCCTTCTAATTTTACATAAAATGGTTTAAAGCAATAAAACACCAATTTAATTGTAACTCATTTTTTAACAACACAACTACTCCTTCCCTTGAGTATCATTTCGGTTCTGCACTCAGAGTGAAATATTACACTAGAAAGAGCGTTCAGAGCTTTGTTGGTCACTTAGATTCTGAAGAAGGTTTTGCGAAGAGAAAACAATTTTCAATGTTATGAGAAAGTTGTTTACAGTGACCGTATTGATCCCTCAAGGCTTTGAGCCTTGTCTCCTGATGGCCATTAGCAGTGGCCATTTCATTTCCCTCTCGGTCAGGGCCACCAGTGCTACACAGCAGTATCCAAGCAACAGTCAGAAGAAGACACAAAGGGCCAAGGATGAATGGGGGAAGCAGAGCTCGGATGCCCACAGCACCCTCTTTAGCCATTAGAGACAGGAGGACATCGGCGTGCTCAGAGACACTTGACGTGTTTTTGTGCTTCCTGCTTGGAAGCCGAGATGCGGTTCAATGCATAGACTAAAGGAGATTAAGTTGAATCATAAGCCGCATGCACAGAAAAAGTGACGAGCAGCAACTGGGAGAGGTGATCCCTTTCATTTTCAATGTAGAGCCGTAACTTCTGGCAACAAGAACAGAATTGACAGTGACAGGCGAAAAGTGACGAATGAGAAAAAAAAAACATAATGCAAATGAGAAGCAAGAAACAACTAATAAGAGAGAGGCATTATCTAATGACTCAACTCACCAGTGAATTTTGAAACGAAGATGGAGGAGAAGATTCTAGCGTTAGCAGTTTGACTATTTTGTATGTCTCTCCCAGCATATACTGCTGAAAGCGGCCTTTCTCTAGATGCAGCACCTCAATGGTGGTACTCAACTTGCTGACTCAGCAAATCAGCTACAATGCAAAATAACACCAAACTACTTTGATGAAAGACTTTGGCTAAGGAATTTTAGAATCACAAACAACATTTTAGATGTTGTCTTTTTGTTAGTCCATTAATGCCACCCCATCGTGCTCCAGTTCTGACAGAAAACACATTGCCATTGCATTGGGATTTATTCTGTAAATACATTTCCATTGTAGTTTATGCACATTTTTTCTTATCGGATAAATAGTTCATCCTATTAAGTTCTGCGTATAATTTTTTTATGCAGGTTTTACAAATTTATGAGCATCTTGGCTTTCCATCCAGTGATTTTTATGCGATATTCCAAAATGCACATAAAAATAGGAGGATGTAAGCGCAGCCAGTGAAGCTTCTTATTGGTAGTGGGTTCTAGGCAGGTTATAACGACTCTCCAGTTTCTGAAATGAACAAAAGACGTCTTTAGAAAATAGAGACATCTATGATACGTTTGATCCCATCCCCCCCCCCCCTAAACCCTGAATGCAGAATTGATATAATATTGGGGAAACTTGGCTGCATGCCAAAATGCTTCCTACATTTGGATAACATTTTAGAATTTCAGCTGTTGGATTACAAGCAGAGGAAGAGAGGCACAGATGACGTTATTTTTAATTTTGTTCTAAAATGCACTTCTGGTTGGACCCTAAAGCCTGATACGTACATGAATGGAATCAATGTTAAACCCTTAAGTCATAAAAACACTGAGATGAAGACCCCTAGACCCCACTCAAACCTCTATCAACAGATCAATTATACTTGTTTTTTTTTTTAATCTAATAAATGATACAATTGTATACTCGTATTACAGTACACTTCCAAACAAGGTCCATCGCAAACTGTTTTGGCTCTTCATTTGAATTTTAACAGGAAAGTGGATATGAAAGGCTGTCCAGCGATGCATAAAGGATGAAACATACATTAGTAAATGAGCTTCAACTGAAGTAAAGAACATGAACGGTGGGTATGTGTGCGTGTGTATGCACGTGTTCGTGTGCTCAGTACCCTCGTGTCCCATTTCCCTCTCTCTTTTACCGACATATGGGAAGCAATGGTGCAATTTCTCACATTTTTCAAGTAAATGGATCAGAAGGGAGTCATCAAAGCTGCTCCACCGAGGATAAATCAAACAGGACATACAGAGGAAAGGCAAGGACACACACATGCTCACACAATACCAAAGAAAGTCGCACAAAGACAAGTGTGTGTATGCAAACTAGGAAGTGATGTCACAGTGGCTGGAGATTTAATGATGATGGGATGGGGAGAGAGGAACAAATGCCTCTGATTGAAGTGCATAAAATGAAGCAATGGGTCTTGTTTCAGTCATTTTGCCAGGAAAGATGGAACATATTATGACATATTCTATATAGGGGTGTATTTTTCATTAAACTGGTGTGAACACCACCAAATTCATAAGTTGGTAATAAAGAGACGGTTAAATTTAATACCCATTTCACAAGTTCATTATCTGGGCCTGCCTTGTATTGTAAGCATATATGGCAGGTAGAAACGTGCAAGGCTAGCTGCCCAGCATTTGAGAAATCTTGGACATAGCTATTGGTTGGTTTGGTTTTTATGTATATGAGCTAATGAGGTAGCACAGGTGTCAAGCCCTAATAACTCCTCCTGAAATATGTTAAATCATAACGCCATATACAAGTCCAACATAATGGAACAATGAAACTAGCCTTTTTTCCACTCAGAAAATGTTAAAAATCAATTTTTACTACAGATTTTTAAATGTCTATTAGAGGAATATTTGTATATTGATTCGTAAAACTCGATTAAATATACAATGTGAAAACATTTACTCTCAAACACTGTGTGCTTCCAATGCCGCCAAAAATGAAAAAAAAAAAACTGAGATTCTGTAGAAAGCCAAGGTAAAGAATAGAATGCCTAAAATGTATTGGTAAAGTATGAAGAGCTTGCTATTTCATCCATTGCCTATGTATTCTATAGAATGTATTGGCTCATTTTAGGTTAAATGAAGCAAATTTGCATGGTAATTAACCTAATTAGGATTTTTAATTGTACTTAAAGGCCTCAATGCACTGATACAAATTCTTAATACAAAGTTTCATGTGCCAACGTGTCCTGATCGAAAACCATGGGCACCAACGGGAGTGCACACATCTGACCAAACGAGTGGTGCCAACTAAAAATAGTTTCGGATTTCCATATCACAAGGAGAATGATCAATGAAAGCTGGCGTCATCTCAATAAAATTACTCAATGCATGTCTGCCTAGTTAAAATCAATTTAGAAACATAATATGACACTTTATTTATTGACCTTATGTGATCTATTCATACATCATTTGAGTATTTAATTGGATGCTGTGATTTCATCGTTTGACAATCTAATTAGCCAATCAACACAATATGTCCACAAAAATGGCAATTGTATGAGAAAACAAACATTAAAAAATAACAACACCCAACAGCAGTTATATTTACAATTAAGTAGAACAGGAAAAAAACACAAATGGTTGCAAAAAGGTCATCTCTCTCGCCAATTAAGACCAGCTGAGTCTCAGATACAGAACACATGGGGCAACATCCCCTGCACATGCTTCGTTAAGTATGGAAATGACAGAGCACAAAGTCCCCCACCAATCCAAAAATGAATCTGATTATGGCCCACATTTTTTTGTCAGCAGATATTCTGCAAATGTGCAGCACCCAGTGCATTTCTGGGGTTTATTGTTGGAGCTAATTGTGAGTTGAACATCTGTGCTGATATGCAACCAACAGACAAATGTCAGACCATCTGCTCCCCAACACACTAATGAGAATAAAACATCACACACACACACATAATAATTCACTTCCATTCTATAGTGGGCTACAATACCTCTATATTTCATTCAGCCATTCAAATCTCTTTATGCTGTCTACAGTGATTTACAACCATTTATTTGTAAGCACAGGCCAAATCTGATCTGTAAAATACCATCCAGCTCTTTTTATTATTCAATATTCAAAATAAAAAAAAATAAAAAGACCATCTAGATATCTACGCAGAGCAAACTTAATGTGAGAAACTTACTCCGTGATAATACCAAAGACTGCAGGAGACAAACCAATACAACTCTTTCTCCGCTAGTCTGTTTGTCGACGTCTTAAGACCTTCGAAATGTGAGGAATTACAGCATTATACTCTATGCATTCTGACACCAAGCCCCAAATAGTTCATAGATTAAAAGAGAAAATAATTTCTGAGAAAAAACATTTGTGATCCAACTGACTACTTTAGACAGGTAAGAAAAGTGTTGAAATTCATTCATATTATTTCAAGTTGGTTATTAGCTGCATGTTCAGTGTAAGTTATTGGCTTCATTATAATGTAATGACTTTTTTTTTTTATTAAAAAAACATCCTTTAAATTAAAATATATTGTCATATTGCACAATACATCTTTACCTTATCCTGTCCTGCTTAAAAGCCACCGTATTGCAGCTGGACAGTTTCGTTATCTACAGGGGAGTGAGCAACTGGTGTGGTGTTTCCTCCTCTAGATGTAAGCTGTGAATTTCTGTAATTTTTTATTAATTTATTTGTCCCATGGACCAGTTTGCAGTAATTACATCAGGACATGAGGGTGTTAAAAGGAGAGGTTTGAAGGAAACCTACCTGAACATAGTATATCAGTTTGTTACAGTTCGTGCAGTACATTATTTTCAGTTTGTACATAACTACACACATGTATACATATAGAAATATTCATATACATACACACAGTTAATGATCTATACGGGATAACAATGAGGCCATTTATAATACAGATGATAAATCCTAGATGGGGAGTTGACAGAATCGTACGTTTCACATTACGATCTGATTGGAGACACACAGACATTTTAAATAAATAAATGTAATTTGAAGTGCCCAAAACAGGAGACCTAATCTATAGGCCGCAAGCAGCAACTGACGGTCCCAAGTGTAATATCTAGCCTTTTGTCACCCAGAGTGTAATGTGGGCTATGCCACAAAGAGCCAAGAGCTGCCCAATGGTTCAGTCTGCCCCCCACGGAAAGACACGACCAAGGGGCCCGGACCCCAGCGCCGGACCCACCCTACTCTCCCAGAGACCCGCTGTGATATTTTGTGATGAATTTTGTAAATCTAAGGTTCGTTTCAAAATACTGAAAGTTGATCTGAGATATTTGAGAATGGTTTTAAATTCTGTGAACCAACCCAGAATGTGAAAGAGCCAATTCATCTAAAATTCCTTTTGACTGAAGTCCTGTTTTGATTAACTGCCTTTGAAACATTTCTCCCTTTGCAGACGAGAGCCAAACATAGATGTTATTTTTAAAATCATGTCTTATTTCACCAGAGAAAAAGCTACCAGCAATGCACCAGCACAACCAAAAGTTACAAATTCCAATCATGCTCCTAAAGCAAAACACCTTCTGCATGCCCAAAGCAAATGGAAGCATTTAGAAAAGGAATGGTAGGTAACTCAAGTAAATGTGTGGCTACATGTGTGCTGTGCTAGAACGGTGGGGCAGAGAAAGGTGTTAGAGTTGAGGGAATTGGTTTTCTGTGGATTAGATGTTGCTATGCCTCAGTGTTATTCATTTTTCATGGCCAGCCAGATGAGAATTACCTGCAGCTTTATTGACATGACGACCTCACATACAAGCCATATTTACATTGTTGTAAGTGTAGGTGACTGAGAAGTTGGCCACCTCACTCAACAAATCATGTTAAATAAGTAGCTTCACAGCTTTGCTCAAAAATACAATGTTAAACCGGCTACGCAGCATGCATCAGAGAGTTCCAAGAGGGTCAGTGCCAGATACCCATGGTTGAAAGACATACAAAATTTGAGATATAGAGTTTCTTACTTCTACTACTTCATTTGTGTCTGTCGTGTTTGGATTTGCCCGTCATTGTTAGCCTGGCATTGAATACTCTGATACTGAAAAAAAAAACATTAGGCAAGCAGTTGGGGAGTGGAGAGAGCCAGGCCTTAACCCTCCCAATAGTGTCGCACGGGGGCAGGAGGTGAGTTAAGGTTGAATATGTAATGAGCTTAACTGAGGGCACCTGGGTAGATCCTGACAACTCCTCCCGAAATGCACTATACACAAGTGTTGCCAATTATTACATATTCAAACAAAGATTTAAAAAATGCACATTTATTGTTTATGCCATTGAAAAACTGTGTGTGATGAGTGAGCGACTCATGTACACTGTAATATAAACAATCCCACATGGAAGGATGGAAAGTTGCAGCACCCGTTTGCTCATCGTCAAGGTTAATATTTGTTACAAATCAGGGAAATAAAGGTATGTATACATTTCAGTTTCATGTTGAACATTTAGTTGTTAACGATGTTTTACAACTAAAATAAAATCTTTTTTTTTGTTTTACTAAAAACTCACTTTTGAAGTATTAGATCAATTGCAAAGTCAGAAAACAAATGACTGTTCCCCTTGGTGTTTGTATCTTTTTAATAACCTTCGGGTCATTTTGATGCATTTCAATCAGTTACAAAATTTTAAAGAGCGTTTTTTGTGGATTTTTTTAAACTGAGATTTTCCACAGCATCGTTTAATTTTGGTTTTAAATGTGAAAGGGATTTGCATATTAAATTGTTGTCTGTAATAAAAGTCAACTCAGTTGCTGAAATGAATCGTCATTAAATTAATCTTTTCGCAAATATGAAGCACAAATGTACTATAACCCTCCCACCACTTGCACCCTTAAGTCCAAAAAGGGATATTCTAAGCTGCATGCATACATTGCATGATTCAATAAACATTTTTTATTAGATGATTGTTCAGTTTTCTGTTTATTTAAACATTTTCCTCCTAATCACAACCAATAAGTACGATGATAACAGTTGCTATAAATTTCTTTAGATGTGATTGGGTCATGCAAAGGAGGGGTTTGTATGAATAGGTCAGAAAACATTAACCTGTTGGAGACTCCCAAAACCAAATAAGGAACCTTTCATAATCATAATAAAATTAATGAATCTAAAACTGTACAGAAGCACATGTACACGTTATTTAAAAGAAATCCTATTTGTCTGTTTTATCAAGTAGTCAAATTTCAGATGCTTTGTACATTTTTGCATTTAGATCATTTGATTTGTTAGTTATTGTTATTCAAGGCCAAATGGAAGCATGCAAGTTTGAAGACTGCAGAAAACTTTGTAGTGAAATATTTTTGGGGGTGCAATAATGTGCATTTAGCCCATTATACATACCATTGAGCACCTCTGCAGAGTATTGCTGAAGTTATGCAGGGCTTACAAAAACAAATGGTGTAACCTCAGGATGCTAATGCTCCAGGGAAAGAGTTCACACACCCTAGCGTGACAACACGAAATACACAAATCACAGTCAAGTCAGTTCACTTTCTATATCTCACTGTAACACACTGCGGTGTCTCCATGGTGACTGGATATGAATATGGTCCATGTTATCCTGAAAACAAGTCTCATAAGCAGGTGTGGTTCAGATATGCATCATACCAAAACATTTACACACCCAGAGCTTGTCTAATTTTATCTTTGTGTTAAAATCAAGACTTGGCAACATAACAGTGTCAAGGACTAATGAGATAAAACTGTATCAACACTTCCAGCTTTGCTCCATGTGACAGCTTTCAAACATCTGCTGCTACATTGTCAATGAATATATATATATATATATATTCATGAGCATGGTTTACTTAACAATGTGGCAGCAGATTTATATATATTTATATATATTTGTTCATTTTAATGAAGTACTAGAATGATGTCTATATCTAAAAAACTAGAGATTCTGAATAGAAATGGACAGTATGTGTATGTTGTTTCATATTTTATCATTTGGCTCAACTTTAATATTTTTAATGAGTATTAAACGGATGCCAAAAAACTAAACTATGATATTTCCAGTGATATTTCACCTCAGAAACAAAAAAAAATCTGACTTCCTCCATGCAAGAAAGAACTTCGAGGAGCTGCAAGCTAGTGGGGAAACTATAGAGCACTCATTAGCCTTCTTCCTAATGACAGAAGACACTTAATTACTCACTTTACTTGATTACCCACATTGCCTTGTACAAGACTATTTAACTGCTTGTTTAAAAACGGAGGAAGTGGATGGAAGCCAGACTGTTAGATAAACAGTCTCAGAAACAGATAAATATCTCAGAACAAAACTGAGAACTGAAAATGAACTGAAATTTTTCAGCTAAGGCATTTTGAGAGTATGCAGAAAAAATGTAAGTATGTATGATATTAATACTAATCAGAAAAAAATGCTGTTTATCTATAAAGCTTAAATTTTTGGGATTTACAATGGGTATAAAATTAACATTGTAATCTTCAAATTTCTTTTTTTGCTGAGCATTTCTGCACTGTATGCTGTCATTTGTTGGTGGTACCAAGTCAGTTACTTGGAGTGATTTGTACATGTACATTAAAAGCATTGCAAGAACATTAGACATAATGGCAATTTTAAACATTGTTTAACTTGCATTTTTAAGTTGTTTTTCAAGAGTTTGGTGCCAAAATGCGATAGACGCTCATTACTGCCAGAATAGGCTTCACTTTTGAGCACCGTACAAAGTCTTATTATTGTTCTTGTTTTTTTTTTTATATAGGAGTCATGTTGTGGTGCCTTTTAGTGGCTTTTATATTGATTTAGAACAGTAGAAGTTTCAGAAGTGAACACCTTCACTAACCAAATAAGAATACATGTTGCAGTAATTCCCCAATGTGTGCCACGATATATTGTTACACCCCTAACTCCTGCACAAACTATTTATCTTGAGCACTGAAGAGCAATTGACTACTTTTTTAAAGTCTTAGATAGCTAAAACTGTTTATTTAAAAAAAATGGAGCATAAAGCTGTAAAAATGACCACTAAAAAAAATCTGTAAGACAAGATACAACAGTGTACAGGATTTGCTGATGTGTTAACAGATAAGAGGTTGTGAAATATGACCAGTCAAAGGCTTCTGTTGACCCATAAATCCAAGTGAAATGCCAAGGTCAGGGCAGATCAGCAGAGCTCTAAATGATGAGTGGAGATGCTGGAGGTGTTAGGGAGACACGGCATCAAAATGATACAGGAGCAGAAAAAGGGAGAATGCAAAAGCATTGATCTCATAAATAGCTCGACCGCTCCGGAAACCCACACTAATACTGCAGAGCCAACATTTGCTTTCTGATATTTTGACAAACTGTGGAAAATGCTGTGAAATGGCATCTTGAAATTCACATGTTTATCATGGGAGAATACTGAGGGACTTGGGGAACATTGCATCCCATTGAAATGAAAAGTTTTTTTTAAGAAATTTGACCCAAGTTTGGTATTTGTCAACCACATATGGCAATCATCTTTTTTTTCCAAAACCTATTTTTAAGAGTGCAAAGTTTATCTTGTGGTACATGTTAAATGAAACTGGAAGCTAAATATGGAAAAGGCTTCATTTGAATCCTAAAATGTAAAGACAACCATGTCAATTATTAAATATCGATGGAAAAGAAGATAATTAAACCAGATGCTTTACCAGTGTTTAGCTTGAGCAAACACACTCACGGCTGTGGATTCAGAATTTAATAATAGAAATGAAAACTACTGGGAAGAAAACAGCGGAAGAGCATTGAGCATGCAGTGATTTAATAATAACCAAAGCTTTTTTTCTGCTTATCTCTCAAGCAACAAATCCAGTGCTTGCCCAAAGGGCAGAAACCTTCCCGCAATGCCAGTCTCCACTATTACAGTAAAAAACAACCACTTTCCATGGTGGTTGGTTCAAAAGAACATATCTGGAGAAAATTCTGCTATAATTTTCTTCCTGGAAAAATGAGGACTTGTAGATTTTTAATTTATTGCACGCGTTATGCATTGAGGTCAAAGTCTGTCATCACTTTTAAATACAAGCCTGTTTTCCCAAGCAATGGGGATCAGGTCTCGGTGCTGAGTCAGGCCACTGTAGCCGAGTTGTATTCATTACTCTCCATTCCCTCAAGACATGAGCTTTATTAGAGAGCGACAGATAGACTGAGCATGAGGAGAGAGAGAAAGAGCAAGAGAGAGAGATGGCTTTAATATTGGTGAAAGCACACAGGAAGACAGGGGACAATTGAATGGAAACAACCTTTAATACATTACACATCAGACTTCTAATGCATCTGACATCTGAGCAAATTTATACTCTAAATAAATATATACAGTCTTTATGAGATTTATATAAGATGCATAATCTAAAGTGGTGTGAAAATAGTGGTTGGGCCACCCTTAGCAGCAACAACTACAATCCAACATTTTCGACAACTTGCAGTGAGTCTGCAACAGCGCAGCGGAGGAATCTTGGCATACTCCACTTTGCAAAATTGTTGCAATTCAGCCACATTGGAGGGTTTTTGAGCATGAGCTGCTCTTGTAAGGTCATACTACAGCATCTCTATTGGATTCAGGTCAGGACTTTGACCAAGTTTTAACTGAAATTTTTTTGCAGCCATTCAGAAGTGGACTTGTGGACCATCACACTACCACCACCATATTTAACTCTTGGTATGGTGTTCTTTTTCTGAACACCACCCATAACACACCTTCCAAAAAATTTAACATTTGTCAATCCATAGTGTATTTTCCCAAAAGTCTTGGGGATCATCAAGATGTTTTTTTTTTACTTAAGTGAGATGTTCTTTTTGCTCAGCAGTGGTTTTCCTCTTGAAACTCTAGTATGCAAACCATTTTCTCCCAGTCTCTTATGGTGGAGTCATGAAGATTCACCCTAACTGAGGCAAGTGAGGCCTGTAGACAGTTGGATGTTGTTGTGAGGTCTTTGTGGCCTCTTGGGTGAGTTGGGCTAATTTTGGACTCCTGGGAAAATTGTCTATGTTTACATGATTTTGCCATTGGTGGATAATGGCACTCACTGTGGTTCGCTGCGGTCCCAAAGCTTAAGAAATGGATTTATAGCCTGTTTTCGAATTTCTTTGAATCTCTGCATGATGTCTAGACTTCTACGATCTTTTGGTGTACTTTACTTTGTCAGACAGGCCCAATAGAAGTAATTTCTTCATTGCAAATAGGTGTAGAAGTAACCAGACCTGGGTGTGGCCTCGTTACTTCTCCATCTGTGAGTGATTGAGTTAAGTTGTATGTTTTCCCTTAATAAAAAAAACCTAATTTAAAAACCTTTAAGAGTTATTTATGTTTGGTTTATGATTTGAAACATTAAAATGTGACAAACTTGCTAAAAAAGAACAAATCCGTCAACATTTTTGACTTGTCAACTTTTTTCACACCACTCTATGGAAGACTTATAGATTAATATTACCAGAGGCAAAAAGCAAGAGCACCAATTGATTCTTTTGGTTTCCTAATTCTTCTTCCTTTTCCACCATTGAAGCCAATTTGGGCCCACAAAACTGTGCAGGAAAATAAAAAAAATGTAGTAGTAGATGCAAGTCTGACTATTCAAAAAGAGATGTCTACATAACGAGATTCAGGAGGAATAATCAGGGAATGCCACCAGTGTTCTCAATCAAACCATTACGCTGTACCATTATTTAAACCAGTCCTACTTCATCCTCATCGACTTTGTTCAAGCTTCAGCCCTCCTTCTTCCCCTCCCCTATAAATGCATAAATCTTAACGTAATTGTAAATCTCCCACTGGAGGGTATTACACGAACACTATCTGTGCCCGGACCGCTTGCCTTGTACATTTCTACCCACCAATTTGTTTTGTAATTTTGACAAAACATGGCAAAACTACAAACATGTACAATGTACATATACCAATATAATCCAATGAATGACACTTAATTTACATAATCCCACAATAATCCCCTGAAATGATGAAATCCTTCATTTAAAGTTATCATTGGGATGCTTCACCATGCTTATCTACTCATGAGTACTGGTTAATGCACCGCACACAGTTAGATGTGGATGAGAGGCTGCCCACATACTATTTTAACCCAATTAGCAATGATTACTGTCTTCCTGAAGGGCAGTTTTGCTAGCTATTAATTTGAAAACAGAGATGCTACATTGGAAGACAATTTTTAACAAGGGTACTGTCAGTGGTTTGGAAAGCCTCCAGCTGATGTACGGGTCATAAAAATAAAGAGATGACCCTGAGTTCATTGCAGATTGATGATGGCTGTACTGACAGAGGTCAAGGACTGTGTGGGAGAAGTTCATGATGATGAAATCAAAAGTAGATAAGACTTAAGAAGCCCCTTAAGGAATACATGACTGCTAAGACAATAAAGCAAGAATTTAAGAATAGTTTTGTTTGTAATGTTATGTGTGAGAAAAAGATAAAGGTTGTGAAAAATATTAGATTTTAATTAAATTGTAATATGCAATTTGAGTTTCACATTTGAAAGTGCTCTGTGTATCTATATCGTCTACTCAGAGCTGGTGAAATGGATTGACGTTCAAAACGAACATTTGCCGTTCCGTGATGAAAAATACATCACAGGAACAGTGCCTTCTCTCAAAAGAAAACTGGATTCCTGAAACATCATACCACAGAGATGCTTTGAGGAAAGGTTAGTTTGCTGGTTGGTTTGCGGCTATTTATCATGTATTTGCTAAATCTTTGCTAAAAACTCAGTCCTGTTATATTTAAAAAATAAAAAAATAGCACCCACCTCTTGATTATAAAGCTAATAAAACATTTAAACTAGTTACATAAGATGGACCAATGCATTTGGATGGATGCATTGCATTTGTTGGGGTTAACAGGGAATCCGTATGAGCAGTCATGTGAATCTGGAAGTGACTTCAAATAGCAAAAGGCATGAATGACAAAATAATAAAAAAAAACAATAAACCATTTTGTTATACATTTCCAACTTCAGATAAGACAGAATTGGCATTGTAACTGTTTCAGGAAAATGTGGCGACATTATAGCCTTTTTTATCTTCTCTAACTTATTTGCTAAAGTTAAATTCCATAACATGCCAGTTATGTGTGATACCAATACCAATGCATAAATACTTCATATAGGATTCATATATGCGCATATATCCTCATTTAGGTTCATTCCTTGTGGGTGAGGCTATGTTGAGTCCTTTTTATCATTAAAATGCTTATGGAATGATGAACTGTTTTACTGGACAATGATGTGCATTCCACCTTGACACACATTGCATGTTTTAATCCAATCATATCAAATTGATGTAGCATCTACTTTAGTATTTATTTTGCTTGCAGAATATTCAAAACAGTTTGAGGAATAGCCTCTCACGCCCACCCATTCAGATGTATTCAGGTGTGTCTCCATTCAGAATTAACAATCAGTGTCAACTATCAGTGGTAGCAACTTCAATATTTCCCAAATCAGTTTCTTTGGGTGAAAAAAAGCTGTATATTGGTGAAGTCTGTGAAGAAGAGTGTGTGAATAGTTGGAAACCTAATGTGTCCTTCAGTATCTGTATGTGTAGAGGTGTGGGGTCTTTCGTGTGTTAATTATGTTTAGGTGCTTTTCTTAAAAGAAGATTTCCAGAAAGTATATTAAAGCATCAGAGTATGTTAGTGTGCAAATTAAAACTGACAAATTCACTATAAGGAATATAAAAAATATACAGTTGTTTTACATTTTTCTCTGCTGCCTGGGAAGTCATTCATCCAAAACTCTTCCACGTGCTGTGAATCGAGATCGTCAAACTTTCCTTGCACCATTTAAGCCAAAAGCCCTGATGACAAACCACTGGCTGTCTGGCTATGCACACATACCCCCATTCAAGTGGAGATGGCTCTGTAATCCATCAGAGTGTCAGGAGATATAAAAGAGTATTGAGAAGCTCCAGATTCTTTATTGTATATTTATTAAAGCCTGAGTCCAGAAGGACCCTCATCTTCTCCACACCCTTTCAAACTGCACAACGTCTCTCGCAAAACTATGAAAAATCACTGCAGCCATAGCTGAAGTTTTGCTGTCGATTCAACATTGCTTTAATGTTGTTTATCATTCTTTTGTACCATTTGTACCATTGTGATTCAATGAAAAATCTTTTTGATTAAAGGTAATATTGTGTTGGTCAGTTAAGAGCAGTGTTGGACATATTACTAGACATAATACAGTTACTGAACTAGATCATTGTGAAAGTAGTTACTTGGTAAAATTAACTATAGTTACTTTAGCAAATAAGTTTTAAAAAGTAAAATAAATTTTTAATTAATTGGAAATAAGCTTTAAACTGTATTTATAGTGGTAAAAAACATTTTTAACCCTTAGAAGTCTAAATGTTTAACCCTTTAACATGCTTAGAAGCATGAACGGGTTGTTTTGAATTAAGTAGGAATGATCCAACACACTTAATATTTAATTTGGATATCGAATTTAATATGTTGTTTTAAAAAATGTTATTAGTTTTGATATTTTCAGTTTTAAACGAACATTACAAGTGTTATGACACTTAATTTGTAGGCTTATTCTAATTAAAATGTGCAATTGTCTTTCAGTTTCATTTTACAGACCCCAAATCGGTGCAATCAGTGCCATCTAGTGATAAAAAACTGATTGCCCTTGGAAATACAAAACCTGTAATATGGCTTGTGTTTTTTCAAAGTTCTGGCCCAAAAAGCACACTGACGCAAAAAGTGCTAGGTACAGTTTATAGTATTTAGAAGAGGTTTGCCTGTTTTTCTTTTATACAATTTTCATATTGTTTTGACCTTTTTTTGGGTGGGGGGGGGGTTGACTTTTTATTTTGTCTCTTTTTTGTTTGTTTGTTTGTTTGCTTGCATAAAAAAATAAAGTTGTGAATTGGAGATGAAGGACTCAAAATGGAGTCTAACACTCTCAAGTAATCATGGCTCCCTCCATGATTACTTGAGAGCATGTGCATCCTCTCTGGTCCAAATCATCTATATGTTTACCGTCTATGGTGTGAAACAAATTCATTGCACGATAGGTGCCCTTATGTACCCCTCTTACTGCCTTTATCCGTACATAACTGCTTTACTGTGAACATACAGTGTCTACCGTGGAACTGTCCTATGTTCGTGAGCATAAGTCAAAGGTACGAACTTACAGGCTTGCTGTCTTTCTCTGATGCATCCGAGTAGCCCCGCCTTGAGTGTGAAGAGTCAGTGAGAGATGGGATTGCTCAGCTTATAAAGATGAAGGAACATAGAATAACTGATGGGCAGACTCGCCCTAATTAAGATAAGTTAACTATAACCTCATTCAAACGTTACTTTGATTCAATACATCTGAACACATCTAAACTAAAGATTTAGATTCATTTGTGTCAGAAACAAACAAGGTCTGTATTTTCTCATGCATCTGTTCACTTGTGGAGAAAGCCCTGCGGTGGTTGCTATTCCTGCTGCATAAAATGGGGGGAAAAAAAATCTCCATCTTCTTCACGTCCCCTCTTGCTCTGATATAATGGTCCTATAACTGCTATCCAAAAATACCATCTTCCCTACACACACACACACACACACACACGCGCGCGCGCGCATGCACACGCACACACACACACACACACACCTGCAGGCTGGCTCAAAGGATTTACTTTATTGTTTACAAGACCCAATTGCTGAAGGGATGTGCACAGTCTTCAAACTAAAATAAGCAAAAACGGATGGACTTACGTCTTAAAAGAACATCCATGTTAGTGTAAAAGCTAATAAATATAAGGATTTTCATCTGATCACATCAAAAAATGGCTCATTTAGGTGTTTAGCAATATTCAAATCTAATTCCAAACCGTTCAGATTGGTTTAAGGTCAGGTGACTGTGGAGACCACACTGAATCATTGTGCTCTGTAGTAACACTACACTAGCTGGAGGAGCGTTCAGGGTCATTGTCTTTTTTAAACATATATGCGTTTCTCAAAGAGAAATCACCTATTTTACGTGCTGCTAAAGAACTGGTTTAGGGATGCTACACACCGCCCAATCAGAGATTTCTCTGCCTACAAAAGAAACACCCAAAACAATGAGGAAACAAATCGAGAGCATGTGGTTTAGAGAAGTGATGGCATCAACTGAATTTATGCACAAGAACCACAAAATGGTAAAGGAATTTGGGGATTTTGTGGGGTTTCAAGTTGGTGAGTTGGTGACGTTGAAAAAAAAAAGCCTATATGCAAGATTTGTTTAAGAAAAGATGCCACGATGCACGGTAATTGCAGTAAACAGGTAAACAGTCTGGTTGCTACGGAGGACACTATAACTTTGATAAACCAACCCCCATGTCTTCATCATTTACCAATGTTGAGATAAATTAAGAAAATTTGGTTGTTTTAAATTTTACATTTTTCTAGAACCTGAGGTTCAATTAATTTTAGTATGTTCTTGCACAGACTGATTACCTCCATGAGTGTGGTCTGTTAGAAAGTTCTATGAGGTTCTCAGTTTGAGTAACTGTTTGACCCCATATTAAATCAATTTCCCAGCATTCACAGCGATTTTCCAGAATTCCCTTCTAGGTACCAGACTAAAAAGATATAGAAATCTGAGTCAGACCAGGATGACTATCACTGAATGAAAGAGGCAAGGGTCTATCTGGAGCCCAGAAACCTTTTATGTTCAACATTGATTTCATGCAAACAGGTCACTGGTGAGGACGGTTACCTTAACTAGCCACTCAAACCCTTGGGAGTCAGTTTTTGTGCATGTGATCACAACAAAATCACAAGTGTAAACTTTTGAGCAGGGTCATTTGGAAAGTTTGTGACTTAATGGCTTCACCAAACCACTAACTATGAGTGGACAAAAATATTTTGCGTAATCATTAATATTTTTTGAAAAATAAAGCTTACGAGCACAAATGTATGGCCAAGAGTCTGACTTGGTCACTTCCGGGTCATTTTTAATTGGAAATGGGAAGAACATAGCGTTAAACAAACATGCACAAACATTTTTAAATATAACTTACGCGTATCATGAGGGAACAACAGTGAAACATGGTAGAAAGCTCTAAAAAGTCAAGTGTGCATAACATGGATCTTTAAATGCGTAGTTCTGTGTATAATTGTGATGCATTGAGTGAGAAACTACAATATAAATAGATATTGAAGAAAAACAAATATTAAAATAAGAAGGTGTGTCCAAGCTAAATACCACATTAATCATTCGTACAGATCAGGAAGGCGTGTTTGAGTGGATGAAAGAGATAAACAGTGATCTGTCGTGTGGTGATCTCTAAGTGATTCCCTCAATCCTCCAGCAGCCCCTGGTCACGGGCCATGGTGTTGCTGTGGCGACAGGCCGTGTGTATGATGGATGATTGGTTTCCTCCCACGTTGCCCCTGCGAGATGCTGTTACTATGATAAATGGAACCCTGGGTAACAAATCTCTACACGTCCGGATGGCAGCGGAGCAAAGAAAAATACAAACACCACTGCAGGATGGGTCAAGGCCCCTCCCCTCATCTCTCGCACTGAAACATCAAACACTCTGATACGTACCAGGCAAAGACATTACTGCGTCCGCACAGTTTATGTTGTTGATCTAAGAGACAGTCCACCCAATAAACAGCTTTTGTTCAAATAATAACAAACATACAGATTTCACTACTAACACATGGAAAACATTTGTCTTGTTAAATAAACCCCTTCAGACAACTGATATTCATTCCAATTAGTATATGCTTGCTTAAGAATCTACCAATCAAATTATACCTGATTCTATATATAACAGTTGGAATATACAGTTGTGCTCATAATTTTTAACATTTTCTGATTTCTTGGGCATTTATATAAATAAATAAACCCATTACTACGCAAATGCCACAACGTTGCTCACTTACAATACGCCAAACAACACCAGACTTCTGAAACAAAGCAAACTTTTCGGCCACAACAAGTGACAACATTTGGAAGAGGAGTGAACAAAGTCTATGATGAACGGAATACCATCCCCACTGTCGGTCACTGATGTTTTGATGCTTTGAAGTGTGCTCATCGAGTCCTCTATGCGCCCTTCAGCGAAGCCCGCAACGGTGATGGCTCTATGCACTTTTACAGCGTAGAATCCTTTGCGAATGGCCAATCAGACGACGGTATGTCATCAACATGGTATGTAAAGCACAAATGAATGAGGTCTAGCTGCAGACTGCACTTTTAAACATAAATACACTTTAAATAGACATTTAGTTTTTTTTATTTGTATTATTTTTATTTATTTATATATTCAAGCACGTCTTTCTGTGTGCCTTGTGAGCTGCTAAACAAAATGTAATTGTGCCTTGAATAATGACCATACAGATTATTGAAATGGCATCTATTTAATTATTCCAACTCTCTTTCAGCAAAAGAAATGGACGCAGACATACAAACATGTCACCAAATGATCACAAGTCACTTACAAAGGCTGGCCAGGAGGGTTTCCAGCACAGTGTTCCTCTAAACCTCATTGTTCTTCAACTTTCAGGCTAAAAGCACTTGAGTTAATTTCTCAACACCGCTTCTCTAAAAAGTGTGAAACTCCCCCAGGACAAAACTTCAGCATGAGTGCACTAAACGGAGACCTGTCCATGGTGTACCCCCGCCTCTCACCCGATGTGAGCTGGAGATAGGCACCCGAAGACCCTCATGACCCCGAAAGGGAATAAGCGGGTTAGATAATGAATGAGTCAATGAACAAAACAGACACTGCTGCTTGTGTCCAACTTTAAGTCCAAATAAAAACATTTTGTTTTCACAGGCTAAAGATGAGTCTATAGTTCAATAAAAACAGTCAACGTGTGTTACTTTCAGTAAAAGAGACATTCATTTGGAAAGGGAATGAAACGAACAAAGACTGGAGCTTCATCTTCTGAAACTCTGATGTTAAAAGCACCAGACCTCGATGAGATTCACAGAACCAAACAAAAACTGAATCCATTAACCTGTCACTGCTTTATAAACAGTTCAAATTCACAGGTCAACAACAAAAACATCCTTCCTAATGTTCTTTGGCATTATTCAAAAAAATGAAGACAGACAAGTTTCATTGGCTGACCACTGCACTTCTGATCCTCAATGATTCTACAAAAGAGCCGCAACAGCAAATCTTGCTGGACCTTGTTGATCCAGTATAACTACTTTGTGTCTTGCTGCTTTGTCTTAAAACTTTTACCAAGTTTTAAGCCTCATACACAGCTGTTTCTCTTTCAGTTATGACTGGGTATTTAAATATAAGGCTTAAAAGGAAAGTAGAATAAAAAACAGTTGTCACCAATGGCAAATAGTGATTAAAAATAGAATAAGGGAATGTTAAATGTGTTTTGTTCTGTTGTAAAGTAGGGCACTTTAAAATGAAGGGTCTATAGGCTATGCACCATTTTGGTACCAGCCTCTTGATACCTCTGTATGTGAAAGGTCACCACTTAGTTGGTACAGACTGTATCAAGGCCTGTAGTCACTCAGTCAAATGTGTCCCTGAGAAATGTACAGTAACCTCAGCAAGATGAGGTGAAACCAAACGAAACAAAACTGAACAAGAGCCAGACTAAACCTGATGTTCCATTAGCACAGCCTGCTGGGAAATCAACATGCCTGCTTTCTAGAGCACATCTCTTCCCTAGAGAAAACACCATGTGTATCAAGGTGTGTGTGAGACAGGGAGAGAAAGAAAGAGGTTCTGAGTGGGACTTTAAGGCCACGTCCAAACGAACACAAAGGTGGCTTTTTCTCACACCGTGTACTAAAAAAAAGTTTGTCTGCACATGCTCCAAAAAAAACAATGTTTACATGACAATACAATGCTGTAGACTAAACAAAACCAACTGGTATTTTCTTTGAAGTAATATCGACCAATCAAAAGTCTGCAAACAGGTTTCCGGTATACAAGTTAATTATTAAAGTGACCTGGATATGTTTGCAGCATGGTGTCTATTGTTATCCTGTACATGCCGTAAGCCACAATAGCACAGCAACGCTGTCCACGTTTCGTCTGCCAAAGTCGTCACTGAACAGTGACGCCAAGAACAGGGCGGGACGACAATAAACAGACATACCTTCAACACCCCGAAAACCCCAAAAACCTGTCTGTCTCAAAGGGACAGGGGCTAATGATGAGCTTTAAACCCAGTCAAACTCTGCTTTCAAGGTGAGGTAGAGACGGACAGTTTCTTGTCAAAGCAAGATTGATCACAGCGACAAGACAAAAGCTCATTATACTTTGATCAAAACAGTCTTGCCCAATAAAAATTTCGTCCTCCAAATCTTAGACTTTGTAAACAAAGCAGAGGCCGAACAGTGACGCAACCACAGGGCATGACAACAATAACCAACCCCATCTGCGAAAACCCTTTTCCCAGTTTACACTTAAAGGGTGTTCTCAAAAACGATGCGGTTACATGAAGACGATGCTGTTTTTACATGTGGACAAAGAGCTTAACCGTGTAAAAATATACCTATGTTGCATAATTGATTATTGAACTTATCACAAGTATTTTGGAGGTATAAATATTCTTACTCTGACTGGATAGTCTGTTTTGTTCCCCCCAAACATGGCTGTAGTTATATAACCTCACCAGCAGTTCTTGGCGATTGGAGGGCGATGGTGCCTGAGATGCAATATTGATGTTTGATAAACAATGCAATATGGATTTTTTAAATAAATAAATATTCTACTCATCTTGATGAAATAAGTTGTGTGGGGTTTAATTCTGTAAGCATCCCCACAATCAAATAAAACAACTAACCTCAGGAATCAGATTTGTGTTTATCTGTAATGTTTGTAATATTTATTTCTATATTTGTTGCTTCTCCACTTTGCAGCAAGTCCTCATGACATGCTGGGAGATCATGCTAAAGACCCCATAGAGATAAAAAAAAAATCCAGGTCTCACACACAATGAAGTCTGAAAGTCTGGCCTTTCATGACTGCAGTAGTTTGACGGCTGGATAGACTGAAACCATATGCAGACTTGCGGGAGAGTGCATGTGTGTGTGAGAAACTCAGAGAGTAGATCTCTATCAGAGGGGTGGCATGACTGATCCAAGCTCTCACAGAAAGCCCAGGATTCAGCCATGAGTGAAAGTTCAGCAACCCTCAGGTCAAGCAGAAGAGGCTAAAAACGTCTGTGAGAAGCTTCTGCATGCCACTGAATCCGAGGCTACAGTTTGCAGCACTCTCAAGAAATGTTTAATTGTGGTATTACTAATTATTACAGTGTTTAAACATATTCTGTTTTTCTACTTATTTGAGGTTTTTACAACTATGGGAATTTTAATTTGTTTATCGTAAAGAAATTAATTCAGCAATTCCTATCACCTTTTGGGGCATGCTCCTAACCTCCTGTAGGTACACTTGCACAAAGTCTGGGATTTTGAACGATTATAATCAGGTGAATGATCAACTAATTAAATGAAACAGATGCTCAAGATAATCAATGTCACATGTAGGTTGAAACAAAGTCATGAACTGAAACAGAAACAGCTGTTTATGAGGTTTAAAACTGGGTGAGGAACCGCCAAATCTGTGCTATTTAAGAAAGGCTTTTTGTTTACAGAATATGTTCACTGGACATTTTTGACCTAAAACTTTTACACAGTACTGTAAATTGTGATGCAATTTGGTTTTATAAATTGTTCCATGATACATTCTTACACTCCTACACTAAAATGGTAATAGCATTTAAACTACATATTAAATAAGAATCTTTTCAAATTTCTTACCTGCAAAAGTTCAGCTGAAATCACCTTTGGCCTACAATTGAGCAACACATGTTGTGGCTTGAGCCATCGAATTAGAGAGGTAAAATGTGTGAGATTTTCAATGACTCAGTTTTCAAAATACCAGTATTACTATAAATTAAATTAAAATGCACCTTGTTATAATATCTTTTAGATGCGTTATATAGGTCATTATTTTATTTGTGAACACAGTCTTGCATCCATATACAGTGATATTCACATGTTGAATTACCAGTGTGTCCGTGTTCTTCTGAAAGTTTTCATACTTAACTATTTTAATGTAATTCCATTATTCAATCTATTTAAGTTCCTCTTTTGTTTACTTTTCTTCCACATTATATTGTAATTCTTTAATTTATCGACAAACTCAGCAACTGTTTTTACATCCCCTAGCAAATCTTGCTTCTAACAAAAATAACAGTTTTATCCTGTATGATACACACATTGAAACACTGATGCTAATTATTTCCATAAAACAAATCTAATTGCAGTGCTTTATAGAATCGTGTTGAACTGCTTGAATATAAGCATAAATGTGTTTTTCTAACACAACTCTCATTAAACTAGGTGTTTTCAGACTATGACGGAGTGCAGTGTTTGTGCGTGAGGTCACTCTTTGTCAGGACATTGTGTGTGTGAATGAGGCAGAAGTAATGAAGTGTTTGAGTGTTTTCACCGAGGGTCGCTCTACCATGCTATAGGTCAGCGTGAGTGTACGTTTGTGTGTGGCTGACCCCATGTCCTAATTCCACACCAAATTTTCATTCACATATTTATCCAGTCACTGCTAGTTTTGTTTCTTCCCCAGGGTGTTGAACGTTTTCATTGGTGAGCTTACTCTATTTAATGATATATGTGAGTGATTCTTATAACAATATACTTGCATTACTAAAAAAACAGTGGGAAAGTACAACTTCCAATAGTAAATACGAAACAGCAGCCACTTCCCTACAACCTGTGCAAACTCTTCGTCTGGCCAATTGCAACATGAACAAGGAATTCCTTTTGATTTGAACATGAAACTCAAATGAAATTCTATATTTTATGTATTTTTCCACTTCTCTCTGATTATATTCAAGGATCACTCTCACCATTTCTGAATTAGCTGCACAGCAAATTTCTTAGCCATTTTTCGTGGCATGTGAATTATCTAGATATGCCTTGTTTTTTTAACAGAACTGATTATTATTTCTGCATGTCACCACCTGGTTTGTCGCATATCCCTGGTTTGATTACACTTCATATTACATTTCTACTGGATTGGATATCTCAATTGGCCTCTTAATATCCAACTTTTTGACTATAACTACTCATGAACTGCTACACTTACATCTTTTATGCAAAAATTAATACAGAATACTAGATTCAGAGCCCCGTCAACTCTAATCTCCCAAGAGAAAGTGAGTTCAAATGTCTAAACTGTTAATGAAAAGTTGTTTTTGTACTGGTTGATATATTTTAAATTAGCAATTTGCATATTTAAGTACATTGCACTACACCGAATGTGTACATTTGTTATAAGGAATAACAATGAACACTATTTACCAGTTTTGCCTTCCTTTGAAACCAACAACACTGGTTTTGGTAGCATGTTTGATGATTGACTGGCAGGCATTCAAGAGTATTTCCATGCTGTAATGTATTGTACCCCCACATCTTCAACTAAATGCCCTGGCATACATAGAGTCAGTAGAAGATATATGTAGACATCTTTCAGCTTAAGACTGTTTCTCATCTTGTCAGCAAGACTTTGTGTGCGAGTGATTTATCCAGCCTCCTGTCACTCACCTGCCACTCCAGAGAATCCGGCCTGCTGTTATTCCAAGATGATCGCTTCGCTTCTGCAAAATACAAGCAAACAGGCACAAACATCACAGATAGACCTTGACATTTCCACTGCCAATCACAAATGTGAATGGATTTTATCAGCGGTGTAAAACAGGGTGGTAAAACTAGTAAGAATAATATATACTTTTTAAAATTATGAAACCACACCTTTAGGAAAATGGCCTATTGAGCAAAACAACCACAAAATATGCCAAACAAATAAAACGTCAGAAAAAATCTAAATAAAAAAAAATACAATGCTTAGTATTTTGCTCTTTGTGTGTGTTGGTTTAAGGGGAAGAACCACACGAAAAGAAGATTGAAGTATACATATTTCACTTATCAAGAAAAAAAAAACAAAAAAAACTAACAAGCATTACAGAGTACTCTGAGTTGTACGGATTTGTGATTAAATGCAGCTCCCTTTTAAATAAGAAAACCAGTAAGGTCATTACTATGCAGCAAGTAGGTCAGCTGCTTTTGCATTTCAAGGTTTGTTTTTGTCATACTACCATCGGAAGTCAAACAGGGCTTGAAGCTGTATATTCCATGAATATTCAAAACATGACCAATCAACAAGCCGAGCACAAATCCTTCCAGAGATCATGTTACTCATACCCTCAGACTGTTTTCAGGGCAATTGTTTTTAAAAAGCACCGTGAAAAAAAGCATTTTCTTTAACCCCCCCCCCCCCTTTTTTTTTTTTCCAGGGGGCAATATGACCCCATTCAGTGTTTAATGTCTGTAGATGTACATGGATGAATGACTTTTCTCAATTTAAGGGGGAGAACTTGGTAAACATAAAATTAGCATATTATTTATTCATTGGTCTGTATGCATTTTGTCACATCAGTTTTCTTTAGGGTTAATTTGACCCAAAGGTCATTTAGATGTTTAAAACATGAGAATATAAAACATTTATTTGAAAATAGTATTCAGTTTTATATGTTTGAAACTGAAAGTATGAAAAAATAAAAATAAATGAAACAACCATACCTGTAGTATTGCGAGAACCACTGACACTTGGCATGACAAGATGGAGGGGGAATCCTAATTCTTGGGAGAACTTTGATATTTCCTGTTTTTTTTTTTGTTTTGTTTTTTGGCGGGAGGGGAAAACATAAATCACCTGGTTTACAGGGGAGGTGCTTTCTAAACTATTTCTCTTTGTGCCTTGTGACCTCTCTCTTTATGCTCTCTCATGTGAAAACTGGCCTCTAAGCAAAGGTTTTCTGTCAGTGAGATTTCTGTTACTGACATTTTTAACAGTAAAACTGATCAAAAGGAGAATGTGTCTGAGACAGTGCATAACCTTGAGGACGACCCTGATTGTGAGGCATCCTCCTCAGATGAGAAGGAGACTCCTAGTGTTGACCCCTTTGTTGTCTCAACCACCAGCAGACACATTTACCTTCCAAAAATGGAAAATTATTATGTATTCGCTCCCCACTTGAAGGACAGGGTAGACTTAGTGCTGCTTGTCATCAAAATGGTTCCAGGCCTCGACAGACATGCTGTCAGTCATGTTCAAGATATAAAATTAGAATTTCATCATTACACCATCAATTGGATACTTTAAATACTTGAAATGACAAACTTAGGAGTTTTGTTTGAAATTGTTTTTTCTTTGTGTCGAATTGACCGCATTCGTAATTACATTCCAGTCTTTGCTAAAAACAGAAATATTTACCAATAAAACTAATAAAATGACAAAATTACATATACTTTATTTTTCCAATTTTGGTGAAATAGTAAGTTTTTATGCTAATTTGTAAATATGCCTATAGTAATGCAATAGGTTATCTCTATGTATATGGGGGGTGTTGTTATGTAGTCAACAAAGACATCAATTACCCGATGCCAATCTTTTAGCAAAAATTGCTGGGGTCATATTGACGCCAGGGAATAAAAGGTGTTTGCAGATTTTAGGGTAACAGGAAGGTTAATGTAAAAGTGCATTATCCTCATATCCAACAGTTTAAGAAAAGAGCATAACAACCCCTTAACTCAATTGATTCTGTATATATTTCCATTCAATTGTACAAATGAAACTACAAGTGGCGAGCCTTAGAAAACCTTTATGTTTCAAATGCACTTTCTTGCCGCTCGCTCTGCCAATTCATTTCCCTGTTTTATAAGTGTGAAATGTATTTTTCCTAAATAAAGGCAAGAATTGAAAAAAAAGGAATCTGCAATGGCCAAATTTACTCAAAGGGATCTCTCTCCCCCTCTCTTTCGTCTTGCTCTCTTTGTGTCTCAAGTGAAGTCTGAGCAGAATACTGATGTCATGGATTTGTGCTGTGCATTATGACTTTCTGGCCTCTTTTTTTCCCACCGAACTGCCAGCTCAGAGGCTGTTGAGAGAAAGCAGGCCCAATTACGAAAGAAGAGGGCTTACTGAGCGTCAAACACATGGAGTCATGCAAAACGGAGACAATCGTGCAGAAACCTCATGCTACAATCAAGATGAGAGCTTAAGAAGGCCTTATCCAGGTTGTTTAGCATGATGGCAAAAGACAGTGTGGGAACAGCCATAGGAATGCATGAGGAGAAAGAGGAAGGAGGAGATGTCCGATCGAAAGGATCAACGCTGCATCAATCACTCTGATTAACATGTCAAGCTGTCAATCAGGCGGATTAAACTAGGGTGGTTCATGCATATTCATTGTCGCCTTTGGGGTGGGATGTGAATATGTAAAGATGTCTACAGAATACAAGACAGTGAAAGAGGAGGAGGTAATTAGTAGGCCACCATTCACCCAAGACAAAGTCTGGGTTGAAATGCTGTTCTTCAGAGCCCCTGAAAGCCAGTTTTCGAGATGTTTTCGACTCATTTGAGTGTGCTGCTGATGTTCTGTGATTTTGGTGAACAAGATGTACAGGGGTCAAAGGGGAATATGACGTGTTTTTATATACATATTTGAAATGTAGCGGTCTAACGCAGGGAACACACATTCATAACGTTCAATAATCAATCTAAAAGCATCCTTTGGAATATGGGAGGAAACCAGAATACTTGAAGAAAACACTATAAATTATGAAATTCAGAGTACTTGTTAAACAAAGGAATTTTGTTAAGTAAACCAAAAAGTGTAACCATATGACTGCTCAATAATGAAGGATCAGACAGGAAATACAAAATTAACTGATAATGTCATAGCAACAACTTGCAACAGGTTTTGCACAAAAGGCACAACAGGAGCAAAGAATACAAGTCAGAGTATTAGATTGTCATTTTATTAACTGCAAAAATCTAAAAAAAAAATTAGAACAAACAATTCTTTTAACAAGGTAAAAAAGGCTCAAACAAAGCTAAAGCTTATACACTGTTGCAAGCACATTTTTGTGCCACTGTGCTTTTTTTGTGCCAAAACGTTGAAGAAAAAAAAACAGGTCATATTACAGGTATTATACTTACATGGATTATCACTTATTCCCACCACTACATGGCACTGATGGCACCAATAAATATCATAAATACAAAAACTAATAACCTTTTTGAATTCTGCAAATTTTTTTTAATTACAGTTAAACAATAGGTGGGTCAATGTCATTCCTACTACAGCCGGTGTGATTGGCAAACACAATTCATGGGTTAACCAGTGCATGGTGGATGTGAAAGAAAAACACAACACCAAGCATATGAATCAACCCCGACGCTAGAAATTACAGTACTGCGATTCAACATTTCATATTGAGGGCTCCGATGCCAGATCTCTGCCATTAGATAAGAATAAATATGACAGGAATAAATTGGTGTTGGTGTTCATGGTGCACAGCACATATTGAGTGAAAGTCAAAAATATTTAAGATTTATATTCCTTATAATATATTTAAATAACATTTACTAAAAAGAATGATTTGTTCATTGAATATACATTCCTACGGCACCAACACACTCCAGCTTACGATTATTTTGTTTCTGGTGGCCTCTTCTATTTTCATTTGCTCTATTATTAGTTGTACGATGATTATATAGCAAGCATAAACAAAAAAAATGACAATAACCAACTTCTAACCTTTAGGCTTGGTTCACCATTCAGTATGGCAGTAAATTAATGAACAAAGATCAAGTGTTTGGGAAGAATGATAAACAAAACCTACAAATAACTTCAGCTGAAATGCAGATCTCTCTGAAAAAAATGTGGTGTGGCTGTTTCAAAAAGAACAATAAGGAGACCTTTGAAGAAATATGGGTTGCATGTTTTCCAGAAGAAGGCCATTGACTTGTAATCAGAAGCTTTTAGGAAACTCCATAACTAGTATTATGCCTGGTTGTGTTTGTGTGCATGAGGCAATCGTGAATGTGAGGTCTTGGTGAGGTTTAGCGGTAGCATGGAACTCTTTTTGACTTCTGGGAATTATATGTCTTTAGATCTCTTGTCTGCCTTTGATACGATTGCACACGGCACATTGCTCAGCGGTCTTGAGACGAGTTGGGTTTCAGCCAGTCCGTGTTAACTTGACATTGATAGGAAGCACACGTTCAGCTGTCACTCAGCTTCCTGCCTCCAGCAGCGAACCTCAAACACTGACCCTCTCAGAACATCTCAATTTCTGTCAGTCCTTCAGATTCTCCAAAAAACTCTTTTGTGTTTCCTTTCATCCATAATCACCTACTTCTTCCCTCTTCTCTTTCTCCATTTTCTGTCTTTTCGCATTGGCTTGCTTCCTCCTCTCTAGCTCTGTAATTGGCAGTGTGTTGAAAGGAGCCCCACACAGAAAGAAAGTTAGCCACTGTAGATTAAATTAAACCCCATCAAGTTGAAAGCAGACACCAAACACCCAATGCAATATTAAAAGGCTGCACACAAGAGAGAGTGTGTGCATGTCACTCTCTTCAGTTGCTTGAATCTCTGACTAACGTGAATCAATGGTGTAAAATGGCTGCTTCCCTGACTGCAGCTTCAGTGACAGCAAACAGGCCTGATCGCAGACCTGCTGCCGCCATATTGATGGATAGGTGAGAGAAAACTGATAGAGAGGCGGCTTTCATCTCCCCCTCTGTCTATCTGTCAGCATTTTCCATGTGTCATGATTTCTCTCCTCACCTTTCTTGATCTCTCCTTCTATTTCTGTGCCCTGGGTCCCTAATGGAGTGTTTGAGGGAAATAACACTTAGTAGAAATGTGATATAACAAGCTGAGAAAGATTTCTTCTGGCATGGGCACAGGAATTACATCAACAAGGTAATGCTACTTCCAGACTACACAACAAAAACAAACCAAAACAGAAAGAAGATGAATTTAACGGGAAATAAATTAGCCAATCGTAGGGGTTGAAAATGAATATAGCCTCTTATGAGCGAATGGTGTGAAGTACCTCATCTTTTTAGGGCTCAAGTATTTTCACATGAAAGAAGTTGAGGCTGAATTTGCAACAGAACTAAGGCTAAGTGGCAGTTGGCTAAGTTCAATATATTTAAAAAGGCAGCCAATGTTTAGTGGAAAGTAATTAAGGGGTCTTGCACACTTGCAGTTTAATGGAATCCCATCTTTTAAATACTAACTTGTTTAAAGCACTTCATTGTTGAATTTTTAAGCTTTCAACTGTGAAATTAATTCTGGTTTGAATGGAAACAACCACACGCCAACTACCATTAGACATAATTTACACAAATCACCAGTAAGCTGCATGATGTAATGCATATTGAGCTTGCCATTAACAAGACAAGAGAGAAGCAAAGCAAATACATTGCAAAAGGCAACAAAATTGAAAACAAACAAATAGAATATAGCGATTGCTTGTGCAGCAATTAGATAAATTTAAAAACAGTTTATTTAACCATTTATTAAAATTTTTAACCCAGATTTCTTACAAACTAAATTTACAAATAAACAAAAACCAGACTAAAGAAAAAGACTAAATAAAAAACAATGAAGAAGCAAAAGCTGCAGACAATACAGTTTAAAGGTTTTATCTGAAAAGCAAATCATAAAGCAAAAAATAAATAGAAATAAAAATAATAAAGATTAATAAATTATGATTCCATATTCAGAGAAAAAAAAAGATTTTTTTTTTACTGGAAGGTTTTTCTTCCGCATAATATCTTCACAATATCTCAGGGTTGATAAAATCTCTCTTATCTTGATTTCTTGCATGACCTTCAACAATGAGTGAGACAGGCAGCAGATTGGGGTAGACACAACACGTGAGCCTCTCTCTTTTCACACAACCCACTACTCTGCATGATTTATGTCTCATTCATATTCCATGTGAAGCCCTTTTAATCACCACGCAGCTTGCTAGGGCCTCACATAACTACTGCAACGAAGCTATTAATTCCTGCCGCTGTACAACCTTCTCAACAAGCAAGAAATTAATAAGATGCTTAATAAATACTGACTCATGTCTTTGAGAAAAAGCAGAAGAAATCCACACAGCAGCATCTTGAGCAGTTCCAAGCTTATTAGCTGGATGGGATTAATGTGCAAAGTCTCAAACGAAGATCTAGATGGTCTCATGCAAATCTTTCATCTTTGTTATGTAAGCAAATTTTCTAGACATCAGGTGTGGTTTATATTAACCATTTTGGCATATCACTATCTCAGCTAGGGAAAATCATGGGGTTTGGTTTTATATTACTCATTTTGGCATGAGGAATTTTGTATGATGTCAGTGACTTCTCCATAGCAACCAAAAAAATCTACCTGGGCAACCATTCCATTTTGCTTATAAAGATACTTTTAAATGCTACTTTTACTAGCCAACATCAGTTTATTGCTTATTCTCAGCTATATCTGGTTCTTCTTTCTCCCTGACATCTGAAAGTTTCTCTTCTTTTCTAACTTGACTGCGTGCCTGTAAACCAAGCCTCCTGTGTGTTTTCTAGTTTGTTAGCAGTTCTCAGCTCGGCTGTCTGGAAGTTTTGAGCCATCCCTGCTGGGGTACTTTCTGTTCCAGTTTGCCTTCTGTCTACGGTGGAGTTTTTGTTTTGAGTGCCTTGTTTTTTTACCTAGATTTTCTCCTCACCCTCTCATAACAATAAAGCAAAGGTTTTCCCAAAATAACAATACAAATGTACTCATTCCTGCTTGATCAATGATAGACTTGTGTCTTCAGAAGATCATGTTTGTAAGTAATGTAGGTGATGCATTGCAAACCAGAGGCTACTAATGTCATGATAACCATTAACACCATTGAGGTGAAAACAGGAGTTAATACAAACTCAGTGTGGACTTTTGAGAGGTTCTGTCATACATTGACAGATTTGGGAGGTGCTCTTTGTACTTGTTTTTTATGAGGTTTAAAAATGTTTCTGCAAAGAAATGTTATTATTCATAAACAGCTTAGTTAATCATCAAAGGTCTATTCCAAAACATTTTCCAGAAAAAAAAAGCTGCTTCTCTGAAACCGAACCGCTTTTAGCCCTTGGTTCTACAGTCTGTAGTGAGCAGACAGCAAATGACCAGAGGAAGGAGTTGGATCAGGACTTGATTAGAGACGGAATTGAGCCTCCATCTTTCTCATTGTTTTTTTTCTCTAAAGCACAAACCACAAGACCACTGTTCCAACTGATGTTATATTTATAGGAGAAAAAAGAGATACAAAGAAAATGTCTGTTAAGCTCAGTCTTTCTGTCTGGACAGGAGTCCTGTCTGGCCTCTGGGGTTTGTAGTGATGCCTTCATGCTCCCAGACTTTAGATGAATAATTTAGATAGTCGCCGAGCTTGGTAAGACAGCTGATGGGCGCTGCGACGCTGTCATGGTATTGGAACATATTTTAAAGCATCAATGTGTTCTCAGTCACTGATTTGAAGTGTCTTTTAAATGCTTTAGGGATGCAAGGGATGTTAGCAAACCAAAAAAAGCACTTCAACCTAACTTTCTGATATCAAATTGTGATGGGAGGTTTTATTCAAACTATATTTGTGTGTAAAAAGTTTTAGGCAGTATAAAAATATGTAAAAAAAGTTTCAGAAAGTATGTTTCAGAAATATAAATATAAATATTCTTTTTTTTTTAAATGTGTGATCGTAAAAAAAATTTATTATCAAATCAATATTTTGTGTCACTACCTTTAGCACCTATTTTTATAGGTACCAAACAGGTGATAGTGATCAACAATAGCCATGTTTCCATCGAGAGATCCAAATTAAATTTATGCGAAAAACTGGAAAATCGCATAAAATATTTGAAAATAAAGCACTGTTTCCATTCAACGACTCCAAAAGAACAAAATCACCACTTCCTGATAAACTGGCACCAAATATCAACAGAAAAAAGAAAGTTGCTTACTTTAACACTTAGATTAAACGCAATACACATATGCAATTCATCGTTTTTAATTCACATTTTCAAAATCTATATGCATCTTGGCATTTCCATCCAGAATTCTTTATGCAATATTCCAAAATGCGCAAAAAAGGTTCTAAAGCTGCTATCGTCACAAGTAAGTTGAAACCCAGTTAAATTAACTGAAACAAAAACAGTTGAATAAGAGGCTTCAAACAGTGTAAAGAACAGCCAAACCCTGACAAATACACTTACGCACCAAGACACAATGTAGTTATATTGCATTAACAAGGTCTCTCCAAGACAAAGATTTAAACCACAATTGGGTATCCATATGTGCTGTTCAAGCCCACTGAAAATGTAAGAAACGGAAACAAATACGAAGATGTTCAGTAGCGTCATCAGCTCAGAACTGGCTGAAACATGTTGGTCCCAGATGCATCCACCTACTATCTGGAGTCTAGCCTGAAGCAGCTATGGAAGAGTTACCACCAAAAAGCCATAGTCATACAAGGTCAAGTGACTCAAGAATGCATGAAAACATAAGAACCGGGGTGCAGAAAAATGGTAGCGGGTGCTCTGGACTGATGAGACCAAATTAGCAGCAGATTGCGTCAAGATTAAAAGTGTTTAGCCAGATTCTTATCCTTCATATATTATGAAGCATACAATCAATGTCATTGAGAACTACAGTTAAGAACTAGATGTCTAAAGTTTGTGCACGTTTATAAGATTTTTAATGTTTGGTTGCTATGGAGAAGTCAGTGACATCATACATTCATCACAACTTCACAATGATCAAAAATCAATATGGAGTATTTTCCTAAATGATTTGGTTTCAACTGAGCCTCTGAAGTGTCAGACCAGCTACACTTCAATCAGATCAGAGCCGAAGAGTCATCAGATTCATAAACAGCGATAAGTGATATGATTCAGGTCTCGAGTCACATGATAATGCAGCACTCCAACCACAAGTGTAATTCATCACATTAGAGACTGACATAACTCTCTAATATCTGGCAACCGCATAGTGTCAAAATACATGCTTGTGTCAAACATTATATATAGATTTACCATCATATCTTGTATTATGTGGCTCTAAAAGCCGTGTACTTTCAAATCTAAAACACATTAAACATTTGAAGCTGAGGTGAAAATAAATAAAAAAAAAACAATTCCAGTTTAGGGTTGTTTACCAACCACTTTCCCCACTAAGCCCAGAAATCAATTCAAGAAGAGCTGGCAACCTTCAGGCAACACATAGTTATAATCCCGTCTGCTTCATTCTTCACTATTCTGCTCTTCATTCCTTTTTTGAGTCAATTGATTCCAGAGGCCTCTAAAGCACCCAATTAATCCCCGCTGGTGTAGTTTGGTGAGCTGGTTTAATGAATGCCAGCACAGGCCTTGCTACATTTACCCCCCATTTCCATTTCGCTCCTTCACCGTAAGCTTCAAATCACATTTTTGTCTAAATTGAAATTCATTGATCAATCCATCGTGTAGCTGTGCACCAACATGAAAGAGATAAAGAAAGTGAGTGAAAGATTGTAAATTAGCTCGGCAAAATCCAATCTCGGAGACATTCCACAACTGCCAGGTCGTATTTAAAAAGCAGGCGCTGCGACATCGACACTTACTCTGGGAACAGATGAGAATGAGTGGCGGGAGGGAGGGGCAGATGAGGAAAGAGGGGATAAACAGTGAAGAAATCCCACAAGAGCAATCATCTTACTGACCTTCAAGTGCCCGACCACACATACACATGAGCCAGGCAATCAATCACATGGAAGAGAGGAAAAAGATCTGATTAGCATAAAGCTATAGAAAAGTGTGCGCTGATGGCATTCCGTGCAAAACCCAATATAGTGAGTCTTGTACAATTTTCTCCTGGTCTGAAAACAAGCACAAGGGCAGAAAAGGTCCTGGGTTTTAACAGAGTTCTTGAAACTTCATGAAACCACAGTCATTCATTAAAACCTTTCAATAGATGCTACCAATTTTCTAAAGAATATTTAGCGTAAATAATTTTTTTTTTTTACTTTTAACTAATTTTTAAACTTCAGAGAAAGATTGTTATATCTTATAACCATTTACAGTTTATGGCTCTTCATACAAATGCATCCACCCTTCCATCCATATACATTATATTATATACACATTTTTGGTGTAATATATAGTTTACTGCAATGTATAAAGTTGTTTGTATATTTTTACATTTATTTAAATGTATATTTGCATGTTACTTTTTTACGTTTCATATTTTTATCTATAATAGTTTATTCTGATACATATTGTGATTATATATAGTTTTTTCTTCGACTTTTAAAGCTGTTGCTAAAATGCAATTTCCCCACTGTGGGACAAATAAAGGTTCTTTCTTGTTTTTATGCAATCACTCAGCCCCTCCTCAAGAGAAAAGCTCACCGAATCACTATTCAACATTTTACAGCAGTTGGACAACAGTGTAATATAGATAGATAGTACCTAGTCATTTTTTAGCTTCAGTACAAAAAGGAGGTCTGGGAAGTTCCCCCATATGAAAAAATAAAATGGTAAAACTGTATGAGAGACATAATCCTTAATCCTTACATTCATGCCATTTTGAAAGCATATTATTGAAGTTTTTTCATGTACTATAGGTACATGAAGGATCTAGAAATATCTTATAAGATGATTGACAGGCTTAAAACCAGTGGTGTAAAGAAATGAATGGAAAAAATGGGATCTAGCGAATGTAACCAATCCATAACAATCACAACAATGCAATCAGTAGAAATAGAAAGTACTTTGCAATAGCAACTTGTATATTTTTTATTTTATTAACTATTTGCCACGACAATAGTTGAAGGTTTAATTACATAGCAGTTATTCTCTCTTGTGCTCTTTTTTCTGTCTTTCTACTGTTTTGCGCTCTCTATAACACTTTCATTCTCTCTATTTTGCTCTTGCTCCTCTTTTTTTCTCCCTCTCTCTTTAACTAAATCTCTCTTACTTTCTTGTGTTCTCTATTTTTCTCTTTCTTTCCGTCTCTTTCTTTACTTTCGCTCTCTCCTCATTCTCCCATATTTCTATCTTTTGTTTTCTTACTTGTTTCTTTCTTTCTCTCTCTTTTCAATCCATCCCTCTCTTCTGTTTCACTCTCTCGCTCTAATTTCTTTTTATCTCCATCTCACGCTCTCGCTTTTCCTTCTCTCTATCTCTTGCTCTATCTATCTGATTCTTTCTTCTCTCTCGCTCTCTTTACCTCTCCTCTGTTTCTTGAGGAGAAATAGAATATATAAGGTGAAATAATTCGTCAGTGTAATACTTAAGAGCAACTTTTCACCCATATTTTGAGTCGCACCCATATTTAGAACAGATACTTGGACTCTACTTTCATTTCTTTTTTGGCAAGAAGTGGTACTTTTAGTTGAGTATAAAATTTCAACAGTCTTTAAACCACTGCTTCAAACAAAGCAAATGAATTGTTTCATTTTTATGGAAATTGCGCATCTTTACTCTTCTGAAAAACGCGACTTTTTTCTCATTTTTTAAGCTTTATGTGCACATGTGCATAGGGCGATTCCTCTCTTGAACATCTCAGTTCCAGGAAGAAGGTGTCAACACAAACAGACCACACATCTACAGATCCACATATTCTTAGAAACCTGTGGTTTGATGTGCTTTTTTAAGACCTTTTTATCAGAATCAAGTTTCGATGTAAACAAATTCTTACATTTTGGTGAAAGGTTTCTTTAAAAACTCATTTGCAAATAAACCGATGCACTTTCTTACTACAAAACATTGTATGATCATCTTCCTCGGAAGATCTAGTAAGTGTTGCTATTTTCACAAGGTGCGTGTTAACAACTTACAGCCTTCCTTTGAAGAATTTACTCCTCGTTCACCGAGGCTTTCGACATGCCCTGCGGAGGACTCTCTGAGTGACGTGTGCATGAGCAAAAGCGTATCACTGCACTCTAACTTTTGCTCAACTGCTTCTTTCATGTTGTGATGCTAACAAGCCGAGAGGTGATGCTGGATCTGTTTTCCTCTGAGCCATATTTACTGGAGTGTCAAGTCACTGGTGTACCGCCTCAAAGACTCCTTCAGAGCACCAGCTAACAGTCAGGCTTAGCAGGAAACCCTGCTCTAATTACCCAAATCACACCACGTTGCCCGTCCTTACAGCTCTAATCCATGTCACTCAAAAACACTCATTAAGCCGAACTTTTTACTCATTTTGTTTCTTTTATTACGAGCTCACTTTCATCTCACACTCTTTCTTTTTATCTGCTTTCCGCAGACTTTAGCAAGCTAGACTTTAACCTGCTGCTCTCATTGTACGCTGGGTAATAAAGTCACCCTAATAAATCTGCTAAATGCAAGCAGAAGTTGTCTGGGAGCTTGAAATGGATTTGGCCAGGGAAAAGTAGGTTGCACAAATCTTTAGATGGTTATAGAGGAAATATTGATACTCCCTGCCTGAAGATGGCGTTTGTGGTCCAACATATGCATAAAGCACCACTTAGAAACACAAAAGAATAAGAATAAGACTAAGAATAAGAATAAGACGATGACAGAGAAGAAAACAAAGAACAAGAAAAAATCTTGGATGTCAAGTGGTTTATACTATTGTTGGCTGATTACAGGGAGCTATTTGTCAAAAATGTGGGGATTTGTGGCGTGTTATTTCTTTCGTATTTCCTGTACGAAGTCACTATGAAAATGTGGGAGGAGGAACACCTAATGGCCTAGTCACATCATCAATAGAGCCAGCTTTCCTTGCTTGTTCTCCTTTCAAAAAAAAAACAGATAAGATGACTTGTTTGGTCAGATGTGTGATGCCTTGTTGGCATCCATGGTTTTCGAGAATGGGTTGCTTATTAACTTTTAGTCCTTTTTAGCCTTTAGATAAATGTTCTTGGGCAGAGGCACACAACGCCTTTATTTTTGTCACTCTTTTCTCTTTAGCATATGAATGAATACCATGTTTGCTTTCTCTCTCATGCTCCATCACTAAGATATTTCACTGGGCTCCTCTGATGCAAAGACATTAATCTAAATGTCAGGGAACTCATTCTCAATAAGAGGATTCCTCTCAACTGTTTTTTTTTCGAGGTTATAGTTTCTTGTTTTTTCTCTGTTTTTGCAGCTTTGTGCCATGGGGTCTCCTTTCTCTGGCGTTTAATTAAATTAATATGATGGGATTGATTGTGTACACGAATGAGGAGCTTTTCCAGAACATGGAAATATCTGGATAACCGGCTCATAATCATAAACGGAACGGGAACAAAAATCTGTCTTGGTTTCTCTCTCTTTTTCTCCTGCTGCTTGTTATTCTCTCTTTCTCATTCTCTGTCGCAAATCTGTTCACTGTGCTTGGATAGCGCACCTTTAAGGTGATGTGTTGCACTTCTAAACCATAGTCCCTTAGCCAATCAGCATTCAGAACACAATGCACAGTAAAAGCAATAAAATCTCTGAAGCAGCGAATCCAGTAAAGGTGAACTGTGTTATGGTGAGGGTTTACTGTTTATCTTATCATTAAATGAAACTTTCTCTCAATCACAGGGGGACCTTGGGACCAACAAAAACACACACAAATTATGAGAAACCTAACCTAACTAGCCACAGAGATTGGAAGCATTAAATGACATTAGCTCTTAATAAAGACGTATCAGGTCTGGCTTATCTACCTGTGAGATGGATTTTCGATGGACTTAAACTGCAGGATGTTAAGAGAAAAGCCCAGAAAAATAAAGAGTTGAGCTGATAAGCTGGGGAATGTGTGAACGCAGTGATTTGTGAAATGAGAAATAGAGAAAGAGCATGCCTTGATAGTTTTAACTTGTTACGTTGGCTTAAAGCAATGACAGAATGAAAAAAATCGAAAAAAAAAGTGAGCGCTTACAAGATTAGATACTCAAAGGTGTTTTGACATGATGATGAAAAGCATTTGTCAAAGCATTAGCAGATTTTAGAATATACATAGCAACGCAGATGCTTTGACAAATCAGGCATCACTATTTTTACACAGTGTTCCAGACAACTTGACGGAGAGAAGTGCATACTTGTGCAAGGAGTTCCATTTTAGCTCCCAAAGGTTGAAAATGTATACAATTATAATTTAGAAGTAGATGTATTTTGGTAAGAGTTCTACCCTATTACTGTTTTTTAATAATTAGGTAATAAATTAGAAATTAGCATTACTCTCAAAATCAGAATCAAAGTCACATTCTCTTTCTGAATTTTCAAATTAATCATGGTTTACAATCACCTTGCCCAAAATAGCTTACTTTTAAAATGGCTTAATAGTTTATAAGTCATATATGTTTCACATTTAGGTGATAGAAAGATAACAGTTTGGAAGCAAAGTCGAAGACCTCATACTTTAACAAACTCCTAGAGATTCTATGTGGACACCATCAAACTCTGGCAGGCTCATCCAAAGACATCTGCAATGTTCAATATGGTTCATTCTTGGTTGTCTGCTGAATTAAAATTTTCACCGAGACATACAATGTCCGATATGGTTTAACCTTGCAATTTGTTTTAAAAGTCCATATTTGAACAAAACTATTTAGCAACCTAGATTGTCAGTTATAGTGCCGTATAGTGGCCATATGGATATCTCCTTTTGTGATGTTTTGTACTGCTCTTTAAAATTGTCTTTGAAGTGCATGTTTGGAATTTGGAACACTTATTTAAGGGACCAAGACCAACAAAAAAGTCTACAAGAGAGAGCTTCAAAAGCCATCAGGAAGTCGGTAATTGAGCAAAAATACCCAAAATTGGTACTTTTGCAAATTTGTACTTTAGCAAACACCTCCTAAAGAGTGTATCTGCTCACCTCCAACATATTTTCTTAAGGCATATGGGATGTTAAATTGCAAAGCTTTTTTGACTGTGTGATTTAATCTATGTGTGCTTAAACAAGACGTTTTTATACCTCAGTCAAATAAAGTCTGACCAATCCCAAACTCAGATTTGGCATGTGTTACAAATAACAAATTTTTGCGTAACACGACTCATTCATAGCACCAAAATGCAAGATACAGTCATCAGAGGGCCTCTTTATTTAAATAAACAAATAAACACAAAAGCCCCACAACAGGGGAAATCATTAACTAAACTAAACACTGAAAAATGGAAAGCTAAACTAAAGACTAACTCTGAACAAGTTAATACAATAACTTCAAACATAATTAAAACATAAACACTCTCAGAAAATAAATGCAGCCAAAGTAATACTCAGAATCAAACTTAAATACCTCATAGATTCGGAACTATTAAAGCAACGAGAGGCAACTGGAAATGTACAGATCTACGAAGATCCTACAACAATAAACCAGCCCAGAAGGGAACAAAACCAGGCATTATAAAGGGAAACTCAGCTGGCCCGGGAGGAGGAAGTGAGAAGACACAAATGAAAACCAATTAACAATCAGAGACACGGAATGAAGACCTGTCAATGCTGACATGAGAAAACAAACACAGGAAAATAATGGGAGCAAACACACGTGAGGACTTGGGAACGGGAACAAGGACAACCGAAAGTAAATAGAAAAAAGGCCGGAAGCCACCCGTGCATGTACCCGGGTGAACACAAGCGCAGGGAGACCCCAGGGAAAAAGACACAAGAAATACAGAAAATGAAGACTAGGAAGACACAGTAATGGCAAGATGGAAACATACATGAAACAGTAAGGAACACAAGCACGGGGAAACTGAAAGAGCGAGAGAGAAAGAGACAGAGCGCACCAGTGCGGGAATGCGCATATGTGCAATATGAAACAATTGGCCATTGATGGGTGAAGGCACCTGAAGTGCAAGAGCCCTTTGATAGCTGCTTGCAGCTTTCATTTTCATTTGTGTTGAATTTAGTTTGTGCGTGTAAGTGCATGTTTATACAGACTACACATGCATTTGATGGTAAATAAGCACAAAATTAACCAAACACTGGATCCCACACTTGAGCTACTCCAGTGAACACTGTATAATATGGATGGATGGCTTTTTTGGCAAATGAAGGTGTCTCATTATCATGGATAAGTCGAACTGTTGTCGTTTGCAAAACTATTAAACCACTTAAGAAAGTTATACAACAAAAATAAAGAAAAATTGTTGTCAATAATGACTGGATGTAAAAATTTAAAGGAACTCTCTTTGGAGTCAGATCCAAAGTTGTAATGATGGCGGTAATGCCAGAGATATTGACAGTATATAGGAATGATTTGCATATGTATTAGTATGTTCAATCCACTTGAGAGCTGATCTCTAAAAGAGAAAAATAATAAAATACGAGCAGAATTGAACTAGATTAGTGAAACTGAGCAAGTGCATTGCCATCCCAAATCACATGCAAGGACTAGATGCGGCAACTGACTCAGCAAAGACCTACCTGTATCCAGTGGAAACATGCAAGATGCAAATGAAAAGGAAGCCCCCAATAACCTCAGACCCAACCCTTAGCTTTCCATATGGACAGTGTGAGAGTCTGTCCGTGTGTTTACAAGGAGCTGTAAGTGAGCGAAGCACTGCAGAACTTCATATGTGGTAAGCACAGAATATTTCAACAAACAAAGAACAAACCTTCAATGTGCGCTCCTGTGTGTGCGTGTGTGTGTGTGTGTGTGTTTGTAAGCTCTGGCAGAAATTCAGGCCCTGACTGATGTTCCAGTCTGAAAACATTTATGCAGACCTGCTAATGGCAACCATGCTGGCATTGAAACAGAAACAGGGAGACAGTGATTTCATACACACTCTCCCCAATAAAGATTCCAATTAGGACCTAAACAGCTTCATGAATCTGATGTCACTGGAGAACTTCTGAGTTCAACAAAGAGCTTGTTATCCTGCAGTTCCATCGAGCATTCCAGGTCTTTAAAACCATAAGAGAATGTTAATCCAAAAGGTCCTTGCAGTAGCATTTGACATAAAGAGTCAGAAATTGTATTCCCTAATTGAACAGAGCAAAGATCTGTTTTATTCAATGTGCATGGTTAGATTTATAACGAAGCAGTGACACACTGTTACAGACCATCCCAAAGCAGTGCAAACGGCTGGGAGCAAATAAACATTCATTTCTGTGGTGCTTGTTTTCCCTGTCCTTGCAAAGTACACACGCATCTATTAGGAATGGAAATGAGAAAACAGCTGCGATTCAGAAAGAATCTGAGCACAAAATAATACAATATTGATCTGTTACTAAACATTCTAGCTCTGCAGCCCAATGAAGCGAACCCATAACCAAATTAAAAATAAAATTGTTATCTATACTCCATTATGGCATAAAAATCAAGGAGCTTTGGTGACAAAATGCGACTGCAAATAAAAGATGTAGCATCCCGTAACCAGCACTTAATAGTTTCAGCAGAGCATTGTGGTGTAGCTGGCGTTGAAACCACTTTCTTTTCCAGAGTTTATTACTCTAATAAAATGGCTATTAAACTTGATTTTGTTATGTGTTAGTGAATAATCAAATAGGTAGAATGTGGCGCGCTGTACTTCTTCACCTGCTTGTGTCACCAGCAAAACCTGAATGGAACAATTATATGAAGCTGCAGCCCTGGTCACTCTCAAACCCAGTAGTATCACCAGTATAACCATAGATTGCAGTTTAAAATATTTGAGGTTTGATCACTTAATTTATTGTTCAATGTCACATATATCTATTAAATATAACCAGATAGTTTTCAAAAATCATATTAATTCAAAAAAATAATCTGTGTGTTGAATGTTTTCTAGTTTTATGACAAGTTACGAACCAATTTAAGGCCCTGTCCACATGTACCAGTTAATATGAAAATGAAAATTTTTCTCCACGGTTATGCAGTCAGTCCACTCATAACTGCAGCACCATTTTCGTGTAGCGGTGCATTTTTAAAATGCAAGCAAAGGAGAATCGTATATGAAATGCTCCACTCTGTGTTCCGTATGGACAGGGAAAGTTTTTTGTGTTGGGGTCATCACATCACTGCTGTGTTTACAAACAGGAAGCGTAAAGGCGGCTGACCCCAGGTCAGTTGCTGTTTAATCCATTACTTAAGATGCACGGATATGTGCGCACGGAGTGCTGAATAATAATCTTAAAAACGGCATGAAATGACTGCCAATTTATGTTGTTATATGTTATATATGATTTAGAAATCCAATGACAAAACTTGCTATTTTTCTGAACATTATAAATTTTTCTATAAGATCTTTTGACAAGCTCCCTGTTGGGAATCCCTGATCTGAATCCTATAATGTCCTCTGCTTATTTTCAAAGCTTCAAAGCATGCTCTTCTGTCTTCTTTTTTTATCTAATTGTTCTGAGTGTTAGCAATTTCACAGTCTGGTAATATTATGAGTGTTACGGTACACTCTAAACAAATGCAAGCTCACGGTGAGAAAATAAAAGAGCACTATTATTTGTTTTTATGTCAAGTATTACTCAAAACTCTACACACAACTTTACATAAAATCTCACAGTAGCACTACCTGAAAAAAGTAACCTGTAACTCTATTTGTGTCAAATATAAACTTGGAAAAATTGAGTTTGGTGAATTGTTTTTGTTAAAAAAAGGTGTTCCTGTAATTTCACAATTTTATAATGTTACGAGTAATACACACAAAACAAATGGTCCGGTAATTCAAGTTTGATGTCAGAAAATGACTGACTACTATCATTTATTTGGTCAGTAAAGATGAAATAACAATTAAATGATATAATGAATTCGATGGACTGGCAACCTGTCCACGGTGTTCCCCTGCCTCTCACACAATGTGCACCGGCAGGCCCCCGTGACCCCAAAAAGGGAATAAGCGGGTTGGAAAATGAATGAATGAATGAATTCAAAACAAAATGTGATACAGTATTAAAAGTATTTTAAGTTGCATTTCTTCAGCAATCAAGTTAATATTTTATAATAAGTGTATAATTCTGAGTGAGTAGGTGTGAGCTAGCAGGTTTGAACGAGCAGGTCTGAGTATGCAGGTGGATCTAAATGGCAGCAACTTTTAAAATCTAAAATGGAGTAAATAATATCAGCCTAAAAATACACATTTCATTCTATGTTGATATTGCTACACAATTTAAGTGTCAAGTTTCAAATTGGAAAAATTGGGTCTGGAGAATGAGCCTTTGTTAAAAATAAGTGCTTCTTTAAAAAGAACAGACAAACCAATGTTTAATTTACTCTTAAAAAAACTGGAGATAACACAAAATGTGACACGTGACGAAACAATATGATTTGAACACAAGTGTAGGGCAAGTATGCTATGAAACAGTCAGGCCACAGCTTACCACCATGATCCCAAACAATAGCTTCCAACGAATATGCCTTTCTTCAAACACAAACCCACTCAGACTCACCCCTGCTGTTGAGCAAACAGAGTGTAACAGGGGTGAAGACCTTTTGAATACAGCGCTCCAGCTACCTGCTGAGCTCTTCAGTGACATGACTAGACTCAAGGGGCTTAAAGAACAGAGGCCGTTTTCCCTCACCTCTGAACTTGTGTATAGCCAACAAAGACAAATTAAACTCCCATTGGCTAAAACCCCAAGAAACGTACCCTTTCGGAAGTTGAAATGCAGGATCAAGCCCGATCTGTTCTGCTTGAGTGCCTACGAGCTAACAACCAAGCCAGCTCATGTGTAAAGAGGGCAAACGCAAAAGTATCTGCTGATCTACAGCAGCACTAAGCACCAGAAAGGTGTGTTTTAAAAGGTCATGTAAAAATGGCATTTTTATCGAATTTTTCTTTACGTCACTGCAGGAAAGTGGAGGATTTATGATCGTAATTATGATCATGCGTAGATTTATGATCTAAGTACACAACAATGTATGAATTATTATGCAATGTGTACTCAAAGCTATGCAAAAATAATATTAAAGTTTTTTTCAACTGTCCAAGCAAGATTTTAATGCTATTTCATGAAGCGATTAATGAATACATTAAAAAAATATTCATGGGAATAACATGCTGCACTCCTAAAAACATTAATACCACATTTGCAGATTAATCCAAGCTTTTGTTCAAGTAAATGTTGAAAAGTAAGGTGACTTTTGAGTTTATCACAAGGTAAATGTGTCGCCTAAATCCTCATTTATCTCCTCACTTGACCTATACCTACAAAAGTTCTTTTGCGTCGATGCGATTGCTTTTCTTCCCTCTTAAAATATTTATGATGTTTGTGCTGTTAGTGTTCGGCACTGCTGAGGTGTGCTCTGACAACATGAGTGTGTTACAGGACTCTGGTAAGCTTTGCTCATTCTTATCTTAAACGCTATATCTTGCTTATAATTTCTTCCTAATCCTGGAGTTTAGTTCCGTTTAATTAGATACATACCCGACAAATTAAATTTTCTCAGGGCTATAATGTCAAAATATCAAATAAATGAAAACAGGACTAAATATCTTTTGGAAGGCTGGGATTCCTGAGGGGGAAACAGGAGGAGACTGAATGGCATGACTGAAAGAAATACACAGTTTTCTCAGACAAAATTAATTCCAGGGAGGTTTTGTGAATAAAATCTATAGACTTTGAGGTGGTACAATCATACATAACCCCTTAATAGACGGATTCCTGTACCCTCTAGGCTGTCAGATCCACTCTGTGACTTCCTGGTTCCACTCTTGCTTCCTGTACCTATTGCTGTATCTCTCAGAAAACTCTACACCCTTGATTTTCTTGTGCTCTGGTAATCCAGCTCCACCCAACTCTGAGTGTACTGATCCTCCACAGATCATTAACCCCTTAAAAGACTCATTCCTGCACCTCCTAGGCTGCCTGGTTCCACTCTTGCTTCCTGTAAGAATCGCTGTGTCTCTCAGAAACCTCTGCTCCACTTCACTCTCCATTAATCTCTACTGGTTAGGTCCTCTTCTGCTCTGGAAATTCTGCTCCACATTACTCCAACAAGCTGTGAACGTTATGATCCTCCATAGATGTCTCCCTGCTGCTGCTTGCCCGAGTAACTTCCAGACCAATGATAATGAACAAATTAGGCACGCACAAGTAACGACAAATCCAGTTGTGCAGGCACACAAAGGTCACATGACACATCAGGTGGAACTACAGCCAGGTCTGTAATCTAGGTATAAGGCCTCTACAGAGATTTCTACGAATCTTCCAATGGCTTCTCAGTAGGGTGCTTTTTGTCTGGGTAGAGGAAATATTGATGTAATGACACTCCCTGACTAAAGATGGCATTTGCAGTACAACAGGTACACGTCCCCTACATGGGAAAACTGGAAAGAAGAAGAAATCAAAGAACACAGAAATAATCGAGTGGATGTCAAGTGGTTTATATTATTGGTTGCTTGTCACAGGGAGCTGTTTGATAAAAGTGAGGATTTGTAGCGCGGCGTTTCCTCCATGTACTAAGTCGTTGTGAAAATTTGGGATGAGTGTTCTACTTACATCATCAAAAGAGCCAGATTTCATTGTTTGTTCTCCTTATGAAAAACGGATCCAATTTGGCAGTGCAAAACTCTTTTTTGTTGGCACCACTCGTTTGGAGAGATGTGTGATGTCCCGTTGGTGCCCATGGTATCGATCGAGACGCGTTCGGATCAAGAATTCAGATTGATGTGTAGAGGCCTTTGGAACCCTAAATAATGGAATTCATTTTTGAATTCCACAGTCCCTTATAATGTTGTTTCAGTCTTACTATACCAGGGGGTTACTCTTTCCTCGTGACTTTAAGTGCAATGTTGGCATGACCTATTGGTCGCAGACCCTTGCTTTATGCCAAGAAAAACTCATGAATACTCACACATATTCTACCCCAGAGCTTTCATTTTCTTACCAAGGTTCCTTGTTCTCAGTTTAACTAATTAGATGTAATTCCAAAATGAAAGGCCCAAACACACTTAATGAGAGTCAAACACTCGTCTACTTTAAAAAGCTTCCATCTTTCTTCAATATCTGTTGCTTTAAAGTGAAAGACAGAAAGGTCTGGCACCAGACCAGACTGTCTCAGCTCTGAATGAAACAACAAACTTCTACTTCAGTCATAAACCTTCCTTGCGTGGAGGTCAACAGAAAAGCAGGGAAGAAAAAGAGCAGAAAATGAAGAGACTGAAGACAAAAAGGAAAGAACTCAAGCAAAACGTGCCCAATTTCCTGGGCTTTACCAAATAGTGGGAATTTACTAACCAAATCTAAGCAATCAGTGTCAACATTGGCTAGACCAATGACAGCTTACCACAGAGAAACACAGTGCCAAAGTAAACGCACCCCAGCCAGCTCTCCAACTTCTGCTGCTTCACACGCTTATCAAAGGGCATTTATAAACCAATGCTAATCTTCAATGGCACGCTTGTACATTCATTACAAACCGAAATAATCAGTCTGCAGCTAAATTAGATGCTTTGAGTCAGTAGTGGCACTACCTACATTTTCTTTAAAGCCTCTCTCAGCGACTCTCAGGAGTCTTTGCCATAGCATAAAATGAGATTAGCATATTGCCGTGAATTGTTAGTTAAATCAGCAGAAAAAACTAAATCAGAAAGAAAAAACTAGGATCTGTTTCTTCGCTCTTCTTTTTTCTTTTTTATATATTATAAAAGTATAAGATCGGGATTCTGAATCGGCAGATACTTGAAATCAAAAGACTCAGACTCAAAGGGACAAAAAAACTCTCTGCAATTATCAGTGCGTGTGCCAAACACACCGACTGACGAATGACACGAATGATTATCTATAGGAATGACACGAATGATTATCTATAGTTCTAAACAAACATTACAAAAGTTTGACGTGAGCTAAATGTGAGCTAATTCAATTAAAATGTGAGAAAATGTGCGATCGTCTTTTAGTTTTGTTTTACAGACCCCAAATCAGTGCCATCTAGTGGCACTTATCAACGCTTTGATTTTCATTATAAAACATAAAAACAGTTTGTTCTTAGTTTTTGTGGTGAAAATTTGCCAATTTATTTCTCGGAATTGAATTTTTTTTGTACAATTTCAGGTTTGTTTTATAATTATTGTGTAATAAAAAAGAAGCTGGAGTTATACTAAAAAATGATTTCAAGCATTGCCACAAAATAACTGTTTTAAAGATGAGTAGTAAAAAACGCCCCAAACTTCTAAGGGTTAAAAAAGGGCCAATAAGAATAAGGTATATAGATGATCAGGGTGAAGTTTAAATTTAAAAAAGCTGCCACCTTTAAAACTATTATGTCTTCTCATTTAAAGCACCTATACAAAATTAATAGTACATAACGTGCACATAACTTCTCTACTTTAAACTCTTTACCCAGACCTCTGACTGAGATTTGGCAAGCTCTGTATGTCTCGCACCCATCATCAGCAGGTTTCCTCTGTCTGACACGTTTCTGTGGATAAGCAGGGTGTAACTCTGACCCTCCCATTCTTTCAGAAACAGACTAGTCAACCAGTCAATCAGTGAACTAATACCAACACCACCCTCATACAGTACCAGCACAAACACAGACAAATGATACGCCAAACACCCACTGCCCTTTGAGCAAGTGAAAGGCAAACAGAGTGAGAAGGGGGAGGGAGAATCTGTAATCCCCAAAGTGGAATGACGTCATAGCACTTGTTCTAGAGAATCCCCAGTGCGCAGTCACATCAGCTGAGCAACAGAAAAGAAAACTGATCACGTGACTGAAGCCTACCTCACACACAGCTTCAGGTTGGCAGGTGGAAACTCTTTTTCCAGCGCAGGAGACCCAAAACCAGGGAACTCTTCTGAATTACGGTGCACTTTTCCTCTTCTGTGTTGAGTACAGTCTTCCTGGACCCTACTGCACTGTTGTCAGTTGCTGCAAAGTTTGTCCAACCTTAAAGTGACTGTCAACACAGAAGTTAGAGTGTAAGAGGCTGCACGGAAAGATTTGAAAGAAACAAGTGAAAAAAAAGTCTCAATTTCCTGAAATACCTCCCTCTCTCTTTCTCTCTCTCTCTCTCTCTCTCTCTCTCAATGAACCGGCTGATTCAAAACACTAACAGCCATCTGTTAAGACATGTCTGCCTATTTTGCTTTAGTCTTGCTCTCTGTCAATCGCTGAGCAACTGGGGAAAGCAGGAGAATGGGGGTGTCAATGAAAGAGAGATAGTGAATAAGAGAGGCTGTGCTGGCTTCTGGTACCCAATCTGAACACACAAACACACATTGCCAGGCCAGCACAGGCGGAGCTAGTGGACAGAGCGAGAGAGACAGAATGAAAGGGGATAGAAAGCTTGGCTGCACTCTGTTCATGGTTATTCATGTGCCTTCTGCCTTCTGGGCTTAACCAGAGTGTCTCAGCCAGAGTGGAAGGTCTTCAGAAACAGCTTCACAAATCATGATCACCCACATTGGTATGATGCCCCTGCCAACTTGACATCAAAATATGTCTCAACCTTTCATGAAAAGGGCAATGAGTGTAAATATATAGGAAGTAATATAGAGTCCCCCTACAGGCCTGTTTGAGTAATTTTTACGACTTTAAAATTTGCTCTAATAAATCTTTAAAACAGTTTTTGTGGCAATGCTTAATATCATTTTTAGTACACCCCCAGAATCTTTTGTTAACAGATTTTTTTCATTACAGTACACAAGCCTAAAATCATAGAAAAAAAGTTAATTATGAGTATTACATTTTTTTTACTGCAAAACTGTCAAAAATTGAGAGTGAACAGTTTTTATGTTTTGGTAGAAAAATAAAAATGCACAAATCCCCCCTAAAAAAGCAAAGACAAGGTCAAAACAATGTGAAAATTGTATTTAAAAACAGGCAAACCTCTCATAAACCTTCAGTGCCAGAACTGTGAAAAACACAAGCCATATCACAGGTCTTGTGTTTCTAAAGGGTTCTCCCTTCTTTTCACCACTAGATGGCACTGATGGCACCGATACAGGTTTTTTTGTGTATTTTCTCATATTTTAATTGCCTTGCAAAATTATGTGACAACACTTGTAATGTTCATTTAAAACCCAAAATCTAAAAGCTTATAACATTTTTGAAACCTAAACATTATAATTGAAATCAAAATTAAACAAAATTTGGGTTGTGTCAATTCTACTTAATTCAAACAACAGCACTCTTCTACGGGTTAAAAGAACGCGCCATTATGCCTGGTTATAAAATACTGTACATTAAAATTAAAAGAAAACAAAGTGTTTTAAAGCTATATTAACAAATGCGAGTAAGGAGAAAGAAGCTGTAAACATAAAAAAAAAAAATCACACGCTCTGCCTCTCTTTTTACCCTGATGTGCCTGCGCCGATTGTTTTCTACAGCAGGACAATGACGTACAGCAAAAGTCAAAAAGAACCATCTTTAGTATAAAAAAAGTACAATAAATACTGCAAGTGATGGTATAGGTCTCCACAGAGCTCTGATCTCAACATAATCGAGTGTGTGGGATTACATGAAGAGAAAGAAGGATGTCAGAAAGCCACATCCACAGGAAATCTGATGTTTAGAACAATCTACCAGCCGAGTTCCTGAACAGTCTGCGTACAGATTGTATTGCTGCAGTTTTGAAGGCAAATGAAATACCGCCTTTTGCACAGTGATGTATATATTTCTTTTTATATAAGATATTTAGTATTACAAAGTAGAGAAAGAAAATTTAATGGTTGTTTGGTTTTGAGATCCTGAATACAGTTAAGTTTGTTTCGTTACGCTCTTAAATCTCATTATTCAGGATTAAGATAAAAGCACCATTCGCTTTAGCAACTTCGCTCAGTCGTCCATTTTATTTAATTGCAGGGTTCAGTTTTGACTTGTTGGTATCCGAAGGAGTATGTAAAAGGGAACCCACTCAAGCACAGGGAGAACAATTCCAATGAAGACCACTTTAAACAGCAATGCTACCTTCTGCGCTACCATTCCGCCTCTTTAATAACCTGAGTTTATGAAATTCAGCTGCAGAAAAAGTTTCCTTGACATCATTGTTAGTTTTGGCCTCATTGGTTATGTTATCAATCTCAAGATTGCTTTATCAACCCTGTTTCAGCAGCGTTGAAACCACTCAGAGACCCGTAACCTTGGGTAGGCTAACTCTAGTAAAGGCAAACACTATACTGACATTTTCTCCAGGAAAAGTGAAAATCTACTTTCTCTCTCATATATCCCCTGATAGCTGAAATCCTTGAGTTCTATTCCGGTCTTAGTTAAATCTGTTCCATGAGTCCTTGGAGGCGGTGGATAACCTTACAGGTTCACCATGTACCATTTATATAATTCGCACAGAGAATTCAATCGCGCTCCGCTGGTCTCAGAAACATCAACTCAAGCATAGAACAGAAAGCAGCTTTGTCTTCTTCAAATAGATCACAAATGCTTTTTTTGTTGTTGTTTTTACTAAATTCATGCACTTGCACTCAAATGTGGGATTTAATGTAACTTAGAAGAACTACACGGTGTGGAATTCTACAAAAATTGGCTAAAATGCATTAAGAAGACATAAATGCACACAATTGAAAGGAATTAAAGATTAGATAAAATATGTGTAGACTTTTGAATGATTTGGTGACTAGGGGTAGATCAATATTGATTATTTTGATATTTATTCAGTCACCTCAAATGTTATCTGTAACAATTCTCAAACTGTAATTATACATGTGAATATTGATGCGATTTTCATCAAAGGTAGTTTATCTTAGTCAATTATTTCACTTAAAAACAGATTAAATTGTACTTTGTGTTGCGTTTATTTGATTATTTATTTGTTTCTATGTCATACATCAACGCTATTGGGATTTTACAACACATCAGGAAAATTATTTTTCCCAATGTGATGTTGAGTGACCTTACATAAAAGTGCTTTTGAAATCAAATGGTCAATTTGTTTCCCCTAATTTATTGCGGTTAGGTGACAATATTAATGTGTAACATTTCATTCCCTCACCCCTAACTCAAACACAAATAGGTCTTGACTCCATAACCAGGCAACGGTAATATTTGGATCATGGTGTCATCAATAAGTGAAAGCAATGTGTGTTACTATCAATAGAGGTGGCTTTTATTTGGTATTGCTGTGTGTTGTAGTGTATGTTTTAGGTCAATGTCATGCAAGAGAAGTTTAAGTATAACAGGTTCTTTTCTTATTAAGTTTATCAACTTCATATGTTCAAAGGGCCTCCTTTGTAATACATGAATCCTCTTTTTAACTGGTTAAAATAACACATAAAACGTGGAAAGAATTAAAAAGAACTCTTCTTATCAGTGAGCCTCCTTAAAATTCCCCCACAATAGTTCCTCTTGTTTCTATATTGACCTCTTAGCAGAGATAGGTGAGCGTACCACCACCGGGCCAAACTTCACCAAGACAACATCCCTTAGGAGACTTTTAGAACATATAAAGGAAGGAGAACGAATGAGAACATGATGGAGAGAGCTCAGCATAGACGACAAGAAGTGAAAACATTGGAAGAAGACTTTCCACATCAAAAAATCTGTCACTACTTTCAACATCTCCTTCTTTTTAATTGATTTCTGAAAATGAAATGCCAAAGATTTCAAGAGGTTGCAAATATTCATCACTGTCAAGGTGGAGGAGATGAAACAAGTGGTCTTAGACCTGCTTTCACAGGATTAATCATTTGGAAAACATGAGTCAGGCGTCCCCAAACACAGGCAGATTACATGTGGAAGATCAGTATTTACTCCATAACCAATCCTTCTCTCAATCTTTGTGTTCAAGAATAATAGCATTTAATCTGGATTCTTTCAGGGGAGGTGTGAGTTAATTCGGATCACCCAGGGAAACAGGATAATTGAACTGCAATGCTCTCTCTCAAACTGAGCTCTTATAATCCTGATTAGATTCACTTTAATCTAATCTGGCGCATTCATATGCTGTTCTACATAGATTTTGTTACTCAAACATTAAGTAAACCTACCACATTGTTTTCCTAGATTCACATCATTTTGAAATTCAGTGACACATTATTGTAAACACTGACAAAACATTTAAATGTGTTTAGTAAAAAGAGTAAAAGTTACTGAGAATCATCCATATCTACTGAAATGTTTTTACTTCTGGGAGTGATTGTGGTTCTAGTCACTTCTGAAACTTCTTTACCTTGTTTTCTTGTTTTATGTAATATTTTTACTAAGTGACAATTATGCTTTACTCTCATCATATAGAGAAAGATTATATAATTATCACTTCCGGTAAAAAAAAAAAAAGACTTGATGACAATTAAACATTAACACTGCCACCTGGTGGATGGATGGTATCAAATGTTCTCATACAAACCAAACTTGACCCTAACCTTCTTAGCGGTCTCAAAAGGTTTTACTTTAAATTTTTCTAATCATAGTTTGTCACATAAACAGTTTCAAAAGTTCGTGGGAACAATATCGAGGTATGTATTGTATCGTCAGCAGAGTGTATTGTTACACCTCTAATATGTATGCATTAGTAAATTGAAGTGTATCAAATATCTATCTACCGGTATTTATATACATCTATTTGTTTTCATGCATTATTTATGTTATTATGCAAAGGTCATTTCTTAGTAACAATGAATAAATGCTTTTGATTTATGTCGTTGTGTTTTTTTGATCACTGAAAGTAAACTGTGATTATTAAGTAAAGCCCCATTGTCAAGCAATATGGAAACCAGAATGAAGCTGTATTTATACCAGTTACAAATGAAGGAAACAATACTAAAACAAAGCTAAATTTTGCAAAAGGTGGAAAAACACCCTGCTCAGATTTCCAGCGAGTAATAAGTGGGTACCGTCTTATAATACTACCTTTATCAGTTTCAAAGATACAGAGCTAACACAAAAGTTTATTTGATTAAAGAAAGAACCAAGATCCAGAAAGAGGAGAAATATTATAAGCCAATGGAAAATGTTCAGTGCTCTGAAAATGTAGAATGAGTGTGTGTAATTGAGCCTCGGCTCCCAATCAAAGATGTGCAATGAGTTCCAAACAAATGAGGGTTGAGTCCCTGATGCGCTCACTCAAAAACCATCCCAGACACAGAGTGCCAGCCCACGGATTTTCCGTCAATTATACACACTCAGAGTGCCTCAAATACCCTCAGAGTGAAGGAAACTAGTTTATTAGTTAAGAAACTCAACTGTGAATATTGCTTAGATCTGATGTCTAATCTGAGTGTTGGAAAAGAAATTCTGCCATCATTGTGATCAGGGCACCATGAACAATCCCAATTACCAACTCAAGCGAGTCCAAACCTGTTTCTGGCACTTCTGAAAAGTATCAAAGCCTTGTACATATTCTTAGATTGGTTTATGTATCCAAAATTGTAAAAAAAACTGTACAGAGAGTCATGCTTTTAGAAAGGTTACCTCACCTTCAAATTCCTGGGCAAAATGTTTGTATCCTTTGTCCACAATTTAAGCAAAAAATATGATAACAATTCCAACGAAAATTTGTAATTTCAATCTTGTCTCGATAATATAATGAAAATTCACTCCATCCTATATAATTGTTATCTATTTTGGCTCTTTTGCTGCATTTCCATCATTTCTTTGTGTGCCATTGCTCATTAGATGCAGCTGCTGCTGTCTAATTAGAACACACCTGTCACTAATTGGATGCTCTTCTTATATCTTTTTCGCTCTCTGTCCCTCAGTAGTCTTGCTGCATCCTTACCTATCGATCCTTTAATTTCAGTCAGAGTCTTGTCCTTGTCTGGGGGGGGGGGGGCATGGATATCTCTCTTTCCCCCACTGTGAGTTATATCTCTATTCCCTTTCAGGAGTCGGGGGCACACTGCATTACTCAAGTTTTCCTTTGCGATCCTGAAATGTATGTTTGTCATTCTGGCACAAATCTCCCATCACACTCATTTGCTATTACTTTTTTGATTGAGACGAGTATTTCAGGGGGGTTTTCACTAGTCTGAAACTCATTTCAGCCGCCTGTGTCCGTGATCTCATTCTTTCGGACATGACACAGAGCTCATGGCCATAAGTAAGGGTTGGAAGCAGGAGCGTAGATTGATGGGTAAATCGAGAGCTTCCCCTTGCAGATCAGCTCCTTCTTCACCGAAACAGATTGGTACATTGCATTACTGTAGAGGCTGCATTAATCCGTCTGTCAATCTTATATATCTTTAGTCACTGTATTACGAATAGTTGAGGTCAAAATACTTTTTTCTTTGTAAGACTATTCATCAGTTCCAGTCAGGTTTTGTAAAGAGTTGGTATTACGAAGGCATTTAAACGTAATCATTACAATACAATCAATATTACAATATTAGATATTCATTTAATCATGACAATATGTCAGCGCCCCATATGTTCCTTTGGGGCTGGTGTGTCAACTCCGAAGAAAGAATTGAAAGTATGGAAACATAAACTCGTTTGAGAGAGGGAATCTGTATCATATGATCACCAAAGTACTGAAGGAAGGACTCCTGCAATGCTGCATCACTGACTTATATTTGGCTGTTACATTATACACAAGCTCACTCTCTGACATGTGTAGCTTACACTATGTAAACCAACACACTTTTCCTGAACCGCTTGCAACCATCAATTATTTATAAATGTAAATGCACTCAAACACATTATCAAGCACTTAGGGAAATGTAGCGTTGTATCAACCCTTCTTCTCGGATTCTTATGCATGTGTGTGTAAAGTTAGACTTAGAGTAATGTGCCCATTTGATATTTTGTCATTGACCTTTGTCTCTTTGAGGATTTGTATGAATATGAAGGAAACCACCAGAATCCCTGATAAGAAAAAAACGTTTTCGTAAATGTGAACACATTAACCCTTAGAAGGGCTTTGGAGCGTTACTACTTGTCAAATTGCTCTAATAGATTACCTTTAAAACATTGTTTTGTGGCAATGCTTGATATTTTTCTCATTACATTACACAATAATTCCACAACAAACCTAAAATTGTACAAATAATACAATTACAAGTATTAAATATAGTAATTTTTTTTGAAGGGGGGGGGGGGTTTGAATTAACAGTTTTTAGGTTTTATAACATAAAAAAATCAAAAGTCTTGCTACGAAAAAAAAATAATGAATACCCCAAAAAAGCAAAGACACAGTCAAAATCATGTGAAAACTAATATATATATATATATATATATATATATATATATATATATATATATATATATATATATATATTAATGACACAATACAAATTCAAGTAATATGTCTTCTATCCTGACAAATTGGAATTGAGAGAGAAGTGCTTTTAATGAGAAAGATTTGCTGTCAAATAACAGAATGACCATCAGATAATACAGAGAACTTGGTGGTGACTTCGGATTATGACTCACAAAACATCAAAATGACCATGTGACTGCGTTGAGGAGACCATGGTTATTCTACACAAGATGCTCTGTATTTCCTTCATGTATTTTGACAATAATCGCTGCTTCTGGCATGAAATTATATATTCACTGCAATCAATCAAGCTCTCCCTCCGGATACACATCTTACACAAGCTTTTATGCATGCCATGCTCTCAGTCAGGCATAAACCAAGGACGAACTCAAACACAAGAGATGAGAATGAACTTCACGATGGGGGTTTCAACTCCATGATGGGGAAAACCCGTGATAACTGAAAAATTGGCTCCAAAAAAGTGAAGCTAAAACTAATGGTAGATACCTACAATGGGTGCTGAATAGTAGAGTTGCAGGGTGGTAAAGTAGCTGCTGTAGTAGAATAATCCCTCAGTTACTGAAATCGCATTTAAATGATTTATAAGCAATGTGCTTAATGAGCATTATACAAAACAAGTTGGAAGGTTATTAGAAGGAAAAGCCAAAGATCAGCATTGTTCTTCTCTTGAGGTAGCATTCTTTTTCTTTCTTTTTTACATGATGTTTCCCTGAATGAGCGCTGGATATTCCCAGCACACGGGCAGTCGGGAACCCTACAGATGCACCACGCTCCCTCTGGCTGCCCTTTATCAAAAGGAAAGCAGTGCTGTGCAAATTACACTGACCCCTATTCCTGACCCTCAATTGGCCTCCCCTCCTCACCTCCTTTCTGCTCCCTGTTCCCCAGTTTCTCTTTCAGAGCTGTTCTTTTTGTGCTCATGTCATGTATCTGAAAGAGGAAGTCGCCATTCGTCAGACCACCCTCACACTCAGACACCCACTGAGTCGCCATGGAAACCCCCAGAGAGAGGTATTTCTGGATCGAACAATGTAGGAAGAAGTTGGAATGGGTGATTGTTGTATTTTTAAAAACGGAATATTAAAAACAAGTGTTAGAATAGCAAAGTTTGGTCAATTAAAAAAATGTTCACAAGCAGATTTTTAAAAGTTGTAAAAGTAAAGAAATGTTCTAATTTAGCTCTAAAGCTATTTCATTGCAGAAAACTGCAATGTACACACTTTGTGCAAACATCTCAATAAACCATTGAGTGTTTTTTACTTTTGTATTAATATTTTTAGATCATATCCTTTGCAAAATGTCGCCAAAGATACATGCAATTTAGTTGTAAAGCTTTGGAACGTGGTAAAATGTTTCTTTTTTAATATGGTCTGATGGGGTTCAGTATAATTCTATTTCCAAAATAATATTAGAAAATGTACTTACACTTAAAGGCATTGGACAAAGGTGAAATATAATTTCTATTTTAACAGACGTAGGGTCTGATTGGTTTAAGTGCAATTCTATTTCCCCCAAAATATTGGAAAATGTACTTTAACTGCAATTAAACACATCATTAAATTAATGATTAATTAATACATTTTCCTAGGATATTTTTAATTGCAGCTTTGGGTTTTTTTTTATATATTTGCCCATATATTACATTGGAGTAAATGTCACAATTACTTTTTTTTAATTAAACACTAGCTTAACTTATACTACATGTATTTTCATACACTTTTCAACACTGGTTTTGAATTTTTAAGCAACTTGTATGCACATTAAAATATAAAACCTAATTATAAAGTCAGATCATTAAAGGAATATGTTTAGCAGAAGCTCTTGTTGACTATTCTAACATTATTAAATGAGACGTAATGGATCATAACAATTCCTGAAAAATATATATTTCTTTAAATGCACCTATATAATCGTCTTTTTGGTGCCTCAAGTTATAAGCCTCTTGTATTTTATACATAATGCACACCAGACTATGGCTATGTTCAAGCTGCAGCCCAAACATGTACCCATGTGGGACCTGTATCTGATTTGTTATATTCTGATTATTATTTATTTTATTTATTTATTTATTTTCAAATCTGTGCTTTTATTTGTGGTTCTACATTTGTATTCAATTGGTAAAAAATTAAAGAGGCATGCTTCACAAATATGTGTGACTAAAGAAGTCTGTTTTTGTTGTACAAGATACTTGAAGGAACTCAGAGGCATATTTGAAGAAGTAAAATGGTCCGGTCCATGGTATAGTTGGTGCATTGCATATGGACACATACGCGCAGGTGCTCAGGGCTATAAAGGTTCTGAACCTGCTGTTTTTCCTAACCCTCATTAATCTCTCTTCTACGTCTCTTCCTGTCTGTGTCTGGGTCTGTCATGGATGTTACCTCCTGGACTCCCTCACTGACTTTACTTCCTTAATGCTATGTGAGTTTTTTTACCTGTTCTACTTTTTTTTTAGCACATTCTTTCAAACATCAGGTAGAAATGTATTCCTGTTGATCGCCATTGGTAGTTTGGAATAGGAGTTGAGTTCACCTGTTAGCACCCTGGCCAGTGCGCTCCCTCGTTTCATGCCTGATGGTGCATGCACACCGTGTAATACTCACCTGTCAACATCTGGTACCTACCAGGACACTTACCTGTTCCTCCATGAAACGCTACCAGATCTGGAGCATCGTTGCAGCAAGACCCTGAGCTTGAACACCTCCAAAGTATAGTTTTAGTTTAATAAATAATTTTTACAGAAATGAGCTAATTAGCAAAAAGTTCATTTAATACAATCACCAGGTTATTTTTGTTTTTGCAAATTTCAAACTCAGATGTAAGACTGATTAATAAATGGTTCCATATCCATGAGAGAATTACTGAATCAAATAAGACATTAGTACCATCACAGATCCATACAGAACAGATTAACAATAATTTTTTCGATAATTCTGAAAGTAAAAGCAGATGTAGGAGAATGAATAATGGATGGGAGGCGTTTTGAAAAATGACTAGGCTTTGCACACAGACGGAATGTTAGCAAAGTGCAAATCTCGGAGTGTCTGGTGAATGTGAAACAAAATAATGAACTCAACAGCGAAAGTTCAGGGACACCATATACAAGAAATACAGCCGGTCTGCATTCTGCATGCTGTTCCTGGAATTACAAATCCCAGAGGGTTAACTTAATGATTAATTACACAGCCACTGCACATTTTAATGCTTATTTTCTGTCACAGCCATTTAGGTTTTATCGATGCTCGCACACACATATACACAGACTTGGCTGTAGCCTGCGGTTGCAGAGCTGAAAGCTTTTGGCCTCTTTTGATTAGTATTAATTGGACCTGTTACCCTAAGGTTGTGAACACTGCAGGCTTAAAAATATTTAATTGTGATTATTTATCTCACAGCTTGTTGGTTTTCTGATCACGTTTAACTATAATTCTGTATGTTATTACTGGCTTGAAACTGCAGCATCCAGATATTCTGTAAATATTTCCTTCAATATACCCACTAATGCACATGAGCATAAAACCATAAAGTACAAAAATAAGGCGGTCAAAATATGGGATTATAAATTTATTGTCATGAATAGAAATGACTGGCCTATTTATTGGTCTCTATTTAATACAGTGGTTGCATTTTCAAAAGAAATAAGCACGTAGCTAGTTGGGTAAGGCTGACTTATCAGTTAATGATTGGTACTATCAAAGTTGATCAAAACAGTAGTCAAAACAGAAATATGAACTTTACAATCAGGGTGAAAGGTGGAGAGTAGAAAATTAGTGGGGCAAAACTAGAAACAGGTGACAAGACTAAAACTGGTTAAAAATACTGAACAATGCATGAAAATTAAATAATAAAAACCAGTTTGAATATTCCATCTTGCCACTAGATTGTTATAAAGATTTGTTCAGACATTGCCTCTTAACATGCGTTGCAAATCTGAACCTGATCGGACATTGCATGGCTGAGTTATTGATAACTTCCTGTTTATGGAAAATATTTGATTTTTGATGGCTGCTGTATGCACATTGTTTAAAATAATCAAAAGACCCTCGCAATTTAACATCGCATTTGCCTTAAGAGAAGGCTGATGGAGTTTGGAGACGAACAGAGAAAAAGTGGCCATTTTTAGAGGTTTTTGCAATATAGTGATTTCCTGTCAAATTTGAAAACACAATACAATTTAATGATATTTAAGTCTTGGTACCCTACAAATGTGTGCCAAATTTCGTTCACATTTGAAGAACTGAGAGCAACATAAGCTGAAACATATTAGGTGGCGCTATAGATGGTTTTGCCACACCCACTTTTCAAACCAATCAGATGTAAATTTTCTCCGTTTCTGACGTGTTTGCCTTTAACACAATTAAAGTTTATCATCAATTTGTGAGTTAAAGGCTACCATCAAGAGCTTCTGACTGAATGGATATAAACGTAGATCTCCTTTTCTACCAGCTCTAGGGTTTTGAGGCATTGGATGTGTTTGCAGCGCTGCATGTCTCAACTATCAAATTTTGGCCGCAGGGGGATTAACCATCTCTGCCACAAAACCAGCAAACAAAGTGGGTTCCACAAAAAATGTACAGGGTGTAGTTTCATGTCAAGTACTACATTTTTTTTAAAACATTTTACCAATGTAGAGACAATGTACAGTATTTTCATAAACAGTATTATGTGTAGATAGCATTCACATTCTGATTTATTCATAGCAAAATGAATTAGTGTCATCATCAGGTTTATGCATGAAAAAGCTCCAGTGACCTTATCTGAGCTGCACATCATTCAGACTGAGCTCCTGCATTAAGAAGAGAACACAATAGACCTGAGTGAGATGCAAACCGGAGACATTATGAAAAGTTTACACTCCCAAAACCTCACTTTTATTTCCTAAAATATGTCTTGGCATTTTCCAATCGTGTCTGCCATGAGTAGAAATTCTTCCAAAGCTTATTTTAACTGAAGAATAGAAAAGAAAGAACCTTTATTTATCCCACAGGATAGCTATAGTTGTCGACTGCTTAGTGATACAATTAAAACACTTTGGGTTATTAGTTTAATAAACCATTTTGAAACCCTCAAAAAATGTAATCTATTTGTTTAATCCATGACTTCACTTTTATCTTCAGTAGAAACGTGGGGTTGATGATGAAATACTCCATGCCAAGCAGCAGACGATTTTCTTTCTGAAAGTTTGTCACTATGGTCTCCCAAATAGCCAACTCAACATATCTAAGTGCCTGCCAGACAATGAGGCAATGTGAACCCAATCTTTGTCTAAATACATTTTAGAAAAAGGCTTGGTGTGAAAACAGCTATTTTGTTCGTAAGCCTGTACTTTTGTACATAAACACACTATTAACAAGACTGGCATGTGAGGGCACTATTATTAAATCCACTCTATCACTGCATTGCCAAGAGGATTGCAATTACCGGTAAGTCCTTCAGTCAAATACCATATGCCTTCGTCTTCAAAGGATCACTTGTCGACCTTTGAAGCATAGCTATACTAAGAAATGAACAGAAAGTATTTTTTTATCGGAGGAAACAATCATGAAATGGCAGTATCTGAGATTTTGTGGATTTAGCTCCACAATTTTTTTTTTGTCAACACAATGACAAAACATAAACTCAGCAAAAAAAGACACATCCCTTTTTCAGGACTATGTATTTCAACAATAATGTTGTAAAAATCCAAATAACTTTACAGATCTTCAATGTAAAGGGTTTAAACAATGTTTTCCATGGATGTTCAACTAACCATAATCAATTAATTAACATGCACCTGTGGAATGGTCGTTAAGACCTTAACAGCTCACAGAAAGTAGGCATTTAAGGTCAGAGTTCTAAAAACGCAGGACACTAAAGAGACTTGTCTACCGACTGTGATAAACACCCAAATGAAGATGCCCAGGGTCCCTGCTCCTCTGCGTGAACGTGCATTAGGCATGCTGCAGGGAGGCATGAGGACTGCTGATGTGGCTAGGGCAATAAATTGCCATGTCCGCACAGTCAGACACCTAAGACAGCGCTACAGGGAGACAGGAAGGACAGCTGATCATCCTTGCAGTGAAAGACCACGTGTAACAACACCTGCACAGGATCGGTACATCCGAATATCACACCTGCGTGACTGGTAGAGGATGAGTCACACCAGGAACACACAATCCCTCCATCAGTGCTCAGACTGTCCGCAATCGGCTGAGAGAGGCTGGACTGATGGCTTGTAGGCCTGTTGTAAGGCAGGTCCCTACCAGACATCACCAGTAACAACGCCCAGAAATGTCCAGGAACTTACAGGTGCCTTGGTGGAAGAGTGGGGTAACATCTCACAGCAAGAACTGACAAATCTGGTCCAGTCCATGAGGAGGAGATGCACTGCAGTACTTCAAGCAGCTGGTGGGCACACCAGATACTGACTGGTACTTTTGATTTTGAGCCTCCCTTCATTCAGGGACACATTGTGAAACATTTTAGTTTATGTCTGATGGTGTTGACTATTTTAGTGTTCATCCAAATATTTACACATTAAGTTTACTAAAAGTAAAAACAGTTGAAAGTCAGAGGACGTTTCTTTTTTTGCTGAGTATATATATGAATAATTATATATTAATATATAAAAGTAATCAGCACAGTTTCAAGCACAGGTAAAGGTTATCTCAGTTTTGCAGATTTGTCACACTCCGTTCCTATTTGTTTTACCGTCTTGTGTGCTAGAGTACCTCTTTACTTAAACGTCAATATTAGTGTGAAGTTTGGATTGCTTTCAGTATTTATTAAAGGAATAAAAGCACAAGATCTGAGTGAAGCTCTGTTTCTGCTAGACAAAGGCATTGATACTATTTTTGGAATACAAGAGAGGAAACTATAGTTGTCATCATGGATCATGTAAATTTTAGTTAAAATCTTTAGAACTATATTCTGTAAAAGGTTCATTTACTCAGAGACAGACTTCAAATATATATGGATATATATAACAGAGACATATATATTTATTTATACAGTGTGTGTTGACATGTTTCTTGTGACGTACAATCATAAAACGCCAGCAAAGAGGAATTAGGTGAGGCATGCAGTTCTCTGCCTCATTCTAGGAGGTGCTGGTGGTTCCAAAGATTACAACACCTCCGCTAAAGAATAATAGAATTAGCAAGCTACAGAAAATAGTTAGCAGGCCAAGTGCAGCCGTCCAGTTATTCTTTCATAGTTTTTGGAGGATTACCTGTCTAAACTCAAGAAATTTTCTTAAATGGACTTTCACTCGAAGCAGGAGATAATTATTAAAGGAAGAGCAACACTAGAGTCAGGTTTGCTACAGACAACAGGACCGGGACAGAGAGAGACTTTTAAACCTGAAGAAAGAAAGTAACACTTCTACAAACAAGAATTCAGCGCATGGACTTCATCAATAGGTATAGGCGATAATAACGTTTTTTTTTTTGCCGTTTTACTACAATTTGTTTATAAGAACAATGTGAAATTAAATTCTATACCAATTTAATGGTGAATAAACTGCTCTGCAGGGTTCATATGTTGCCTTACCAAAGGCACATGCCTGGATTGGGGCTAATGCCCCTTCAAGAATTGTAAGGGGTTTTGTAAAGTTATGAACCATGTCAGACACCAAAGCATTGGTGAATTTGGCTAAATAAAGCCTAATGCTAAAATGGCAGGGAGAGTTGAAGACGTTTAAAAAGGTGCTAGATGTTCAATTGCTAAATTGATTAAAATCTAATGAAACGTGAAATACCAAAATAATTAGAGAACCACATCTAGATAATGCTGTAAACCATTAATAGCTTTGCTAGAATAAAAACTGGATTACATCAGATCTTATGGGAGTAATAAAAAGCAAGAGGGTTATTCAAAGCCTTTGTGTGTTTTAATTGCCCCCGTTAGTCTCAAACAACAATGGGCTTCTAAATGTTCTTTTATTTTTGTAATAAAAGCTGCAGGTTCCTTCCTTTGCAAAAACTTTAGGCAGTGTAAAATGCACAGCACATTTCTCAAGCTCTCTGCCCTTAATTAAGAATATATCGATCTTGGGGAAAACATTAATGGGTGTGCTGTTGGTGTTTTGAATTGTGCTGCTTATGATAAGCTTTTCTTTTGTTTGGTGAGAATGCATTGTGGGAAACTGAGAACGCATTATGGTAAAGCCACTAGAAAACTGAATCACATGTGAACAACAACATGATTCATGCAAACACTCTAAAATAGAAATTTAAAAAAAGAAACACCATGCATTCACTGCAAGGTGCAGGCGAGTGCTATTTTTCAAAAAGCTGCATTAAATGCGACAGAATGCAGGAACTTTGGGTTGAGTATCTACAGAAAGGACTGACTTTCCAAATAAATTTAACTAGTTTCTAAAAAATTGAAACAAAATATATCTAATTAAACATTACAAGAGCATACAAAGTCTTACTGTAAGATCTTAATTACAGCTGTTTTATTTCCATTATCAATTATTCAGACTACTGTTCATTTAAATAATTGACGGGCTATTTGAAAGAGAGAATCTAAAGAGCCAACCAAATTATACAGAGAAGCAAATATGAAAGCACAAGGTAAACAAGAGAGCACAAAAGAAAGATAGAATCTTCCAGGAGTTGATAAAGGGTGTGGTTTCCAATCATTCTGATTGCTCCCAGCTGTTGCTCATCATGTGATCTGCATCAAACACACACACTTACCAAAACAAATTCTCACTCTTCACAAAAACATTACAAGCACTATCACTTTAAGAGTGTGCCAATTACTTTCTTTACTTAAGATCACATATTGAAGTCATTTTATGAACAATATTGTGCCTGAAAGTGGTACATTGCTGATACATGAGTTTTAAAGAAACACTTGCAAAGGTTTTCTGACGCCAATAAAGCTAACCAGTTCAAAAAAGTAAAATCCTCCGATTAAAATCTGTGGGTTTATTTAGATTTTTGTTATTTTGGTGTCAATGATGTTCAAAAACCCAACACTAAATGCATTAAATGCATATGCATAAGTGTTAACACCGTTGAACTATAACCTGACATTTTAAGTATGTTATTTATTTCCAATGACCACTATTTAATGCTCCAGTCACTACTACGCTTCAGAAATGGAACAATCTTCATGTTCTCAAACTACAATGAATGTCTCTTGCATGGGTGTTCAGTCAGCATGCAAATACGGCAGTATAAAGAAGCATTTGTGTGACGAGAAAATGAACATGTGGATGGAGAATTATGAGATCAGTTCAGTTAGTCAGTTACACAAAGAGTCTTTTTCTGTTCTTTGTCTGGTATGAGTGACTCAAATTATAGTGCTTTTTAAAAGAACTGAGAGACTGTACCCTTTTGTTTCATTAACATGTGATCAAAATCTGAAAATTATTGAAAGTTGGGCAATTTAAATCAAAAAGACTTGTCTGAATGAATGCATGCGCATGAAAGCCACTAAAATATATCAAAAATTCCCTCTTGAGGTGTCTCCCGCATTGTCTTTGTGAGTCTACCCAGCTGTGTCTACCTACCTACGTTTCTCTGAATCCAAGGATAAAAAGTAATTTATTCGTGCCATCTGAGTATCTACGTTTTCAACCACAGTTAAGGACAATATTTTTGCTTTCTGTACTGGTGCCACAGCCTGGTCACTAGCTACTGTTTCCTACCCGGAGTCGTTAATAGAATTTAATTCGATTTGATGTTCATATGTTTAAAAACGCTAGGAGTGATAGATTTGCTGATCTTTCAAAACCATTTGACTGAAGAATTCATAAATGGGAATGAGGCAAGGCTAGAGAAGGAAATTGACAGATGGATTGGAACATCAACTGGTCAATCTGGATTGCTACTCTCACCAAAAGTCACTAACTGGATTTAAGAATCTAAAACGAGAGTACAATATAGGGAGACAAAGCACTTCTTTAAAGTTTGGGAGTTCTGTCAGTAATGAGAACCCTACAAGGAACCTTTTTGTTACAAGGGGGGCGGCGGTCTCTGGGTTCTTTACAACAGGTCAATATTCATGGAGGTATCTATATACTGGTGGATTGACAGAAAATAGACCAATGGATATATGAAAAGAAAGAAGATGAGCAGGATTTTGTTGAAGATATTTTGATAATTGAAAAGACACTTTGAAGCTTAAAAATGAAATTTCCACTGAAAAAGAGAGATGGAGGGAAAAGAGGAGTTTTATTTAAAATCCATGAGCCCCATCATCATGATTTTAGTACAGCCATACACTCTTCCTAATAGACTTTAGAATCTCCAGCAAAAAAAAAACAATGTTTATGATGGATGAAGATGCGACAGGAGAAGAAAAGTGGACAGATAAAAAAATAAGAAGACTCTTGAACGTCAATGTTTGTAGAACCATGCTGTTCCCGTCCCGTTCAGATAAAGATCTTTCAGTGGAAGACTGACCTTGTATCAGCGCCTCCCAGAGACCTCGATCAATGTAGACAAAACAATCGCAGATCAGACTGAGTCAGTGGTGTGGGTATGAAGTAGCTTGTCTGGGATGGGTTCACCAGGTTTATTCGTTCCAAAGCACTCGACACTATTGCTTACAGACTCTTGCAAACAGAGTGCAAGTGGACTATATGATAAGTATTTTTTGCAAAGTGCTCTTCAGTCTAAGGTGGACCAAAAAACATCCCATAACCCAAATGCATTGTAAATAAATTTCAGCCAAACAGGCACCACAAACAGAAATTATTTAAATTTATATTTTATTAATAATCAAAAAATAGAAAGTGTCTTCCAAGCAGAGAAAATGTATATATTTTAGAGTGGAGAAGGGACAAGAACTCAATAAGCGGATATTTTCCTCACAAGGCAATTTATACAGGTGTGTCAATACACTTTCCCAAATGTGGGAAAATGTTGGCCGAAAGACAAGTGTACAGGACAGGTCACATGGCAAATAAATCCTTTGTGTAATTGCATGTATGCATTGTAGGTGAAAGTTATTCATAATGGCGGAAAACTGATTCAGTTGCTTGTTACCTTAAATAGAAAGCAATAACTCGAAATAATAAAGAATTTTTCTTTTATAAAGTAACTTCTGGAGTCATGTGCTCATTCAAGCTCCTAACCATTAAACCCTTAACACTTAGCCAAGATTAGTAGTGTCACGAATCAGAGTGAATGGGATTATTGAATAGTGGTAAGAGTGCAGGGGCTGTGGAGTCACTCGGAGGGATAGATGAGTATCCAGAAGAGAATAGCACACTATGGATGAGTGTCCAAGGTGTACAAAGGATGAGCTCCGCTTGTAAGTCACGCCGACGGGAACACTCAATCCTCTGCAACAGGAGAACTAGCGAGTCCAGAAAGTAACCACGGGGAACAATGCATTGCCATTGGGATTTATTTGGTAAATGCATTTGCAATTTTCCAAAATGCGCAAAAAATAGGTGAATCATCCAATTTCTGGCCAAATCTGGCAGGGATAGTATGAAATCATTAGAATAACTCAAAGCTCTTTTACCACTTGTTTTGCTACTCAGTCTCAGTAAAAGGCCGAGTGGAAAAATAATCTCAATGCAAAGCCTCTTTTGCACCTATAGCAACTTGCCAGTTGAGTAGGAAATAAATCATTTGTTTTATGCCTTGGTCTGTTTGAATACTGGATTCTGATTGGCTGGCAGGTGTTGATTCATTTCTTATAATCAACAATCAAAAATTTCACATTTACGCAGGTTCACTTATAATATCAATCTGCCATTATTGGTAACCACAGTAATTCATGGCTTCCGTTATTAATGAGAGGACAGCAGGAATTACATTTCCAGATTCGCTGAACTAGGATTACTGGAATATTTTAGCGTTTTCATAGACATATACCATCATTTATTATGCAAAAGCCTGATTTGTAGAGTGCAGATACTGTCTGATCTGAACATGAAGAGATCAACAGAGATTGATCCTTATCCTGCCCAACTAGGGACATTTGGCAGTAGACAAGTTTATTCCTATACACATAGATAAGATTGACCCACCTCTTCCACCTGTGACAAACACATCGTTGGTGCCCTTGACCAAGGCACCAGATTGCCCCGCTGCTCCCTGGATACACACAGTGTTTGTTTACTTGGATGTATAAAATGAAGAGCTCAATTTCCTAGTATGGTTCACTGTATACCTGGTTACTTTCAGTCAGTCAGTATTTTCCAGTGTTGCCTAATTATTATGCCAGAATGAAATAGAGGCACTAATTAATGCAGAAACATTTAAGACTACTATTTAAATCACTAATTGTTTAAGTTTAGTCAGCAATATGAAAGAGTTGGATGTGATCTATGTTGCTGTTACCTCTTCCCAAGGAGAGCGTCTTTTGTAACTGTTATTTATTTATCTCCAGACTCCATGCTAATGGAAGAGTCTTGTAGCAAAATCGGCCATGTCATAATGTTCCACTTGTAAACACAGCACCAAGCTAAAGATAAATCCATTAGAGTTGAGCAATATCAAGAACGAGAGAAAAATAAAAAGGGGTTGAAGAGGTAAAGCAGAACTGTAAAGAAACGCAAAAACATTCGCTCCAACTTGCTTTTGTGCATGGCTTTACTTTATCCCTGACTGGCATCTCTGGCACTAATCTGACCTTCATGGCCAATGACTGGGAATTGTAGTTTAGTGAAGGGGGTTTGTTGGACTAGCACGCTTTCCCACCATATTGAAAAGAAGTGCTTGACAGCTCAGTTGGTGCTGTAGCCACGACAACTGATCAAGACAAGGTCATTCACTTTGACCTCCATGTTTCTCCCTCAGAAGGGTGCTTTAGATCAGTCATCTGTTGACTAATTAATGAGTGTGTTTGTAGTCATGCTAGTTAGAATGGCTTTGACGGGAGCTTGTCTTTATACTAAAAAGGGTTTTTTGTGTCATTTATTAGCAGCTCTTTTGTGATTTGTTCAGACAGCTGTTTTCAGACGTTTGGTGAAAAGAAGCAGACATTTATGCAGCGTAAACACAGCCATTGATGTGTTTATAATGTCAAATTAGATCAATGCAGTGAAAAGACAGATGTACGGCATTGCTGTCCAATGAACAGTCAGCTCCAATATGAAAGGAAACACCTCTGTTAGGATCAAATTGCTTGCCAATCATCACCGATCATCAAATTGCCATTTAAAACAATTTTTCAGTTATATACAAAATCTGGACCAGCCCTATGTTTGTGAGAATGCAGGCCACAGGAAGAATGGCCCAGTTTATATGCAAGAGGGTTAATGGAATAGTTGGAGTGGGCGACAGCTCCAGATTGACTCCTCCCATAAAACATTTAGTAAACGGTCTAGGAGTGATATCAACTTTACCTCATTTATCAAGGATTTTCCTAAGCTGAGCAAGATTTTTTAAATCGGTTGCTAAGGTAAACAATTTCGTTCCTAGGTAGAAACTAATGATGTCATTAAAAGGTATCCTTCTCACTATGAATAATATATACCAAGTCCTATGTTCCTAACCTTTTCTGAAACAATATATATATTTGCTGATATTGTTGTTAGGCTAAAAGGTTTAGTTGCTATGGAGAAGTCATAAATAATAGTATGTCCTTGTGTCCTTATAAGTAAAATAAACCAACCCCTATTTTTTGAAGTTGAGATAGAGATAGGTTAAATTGGTTGCTATGGTAAATGGCAAGGTTGCTATGGAGGACTCAGCATAGCAACTGTGTCAGTGACTATGATCTATTCTACTTAATAATACAATTCATCATTGATTAATTCATTTTCTTTCCCTGCTTCTTCCCTTTCTTAATGCATTTATATATGAAAGTGCAGTTTCTGTCACACAAGGACGCACACAGAAACCAGGACAAAAGTAATACGGTTGGTAAAAGAGCAAAACTATGAAGTTACAGAGAGTAGACCTGTCTAAACAAAAACTTTTTCAGACTCTCCAGGTCAAGACAATTCAGTAAAGAAGTAGGCAGTGCAAAAAGAAGCTCACATAAAACAGCTTCAACCTTAAACAAAATTGAATTTTTGTATTTTTGGTGTAATTACAGATTTTTTGTTCCCCATATTAGACACTTAGTTTGTTCTCAAAACACAGTTTATTGAATTTATTTCTCATAAATGTATTCAAAATGAATAAATTCATAATTAATTTTATGTTATTATAGCAGAAGGTTAAAATCTCTGCAGATCTTACTGTGAATTGCTATGAACTGAGCATTTTACCATTGTTAATAAAAAACATTTTAAAATTCAAGTGTTTCATTTATATGCCATAATAGAAAGAGCTATTTTTGGCACATTTTACAGGAATAGCATTTGTCTCCATGGAGGTGGCTCGCAAAGCCTGAAAAGTTGGTAGTTATCCCTTGTTTGATATTCTGCACATTTATACAGTAAACTACTGAGTACTGCATATTCATCCTGAATGTTTTGCTCTACAGCCAACTTTTAACATGACACAACACCTCACTCTGAGTGCAAAGCAATGAATTAAACACAGGAAAATGTCAGGGAAATGTCAATGTCATCTTCATTTTATTTAATTTATTTAATACATTCTTGTATATTAATATTTTCAAATCAAGTAAATTTCTATATATATATATATATATATAGATTTCTATAGATTTTGTTGTAACATTGTTTAAAGCTTTAGCAACACAATGTATTTTGTCATGCCAATAAATCTCAATTTGAATTTGAGTGAGAGAGAGAGAGAGAGAGAGAGAGAGAGAGATCATGCAAGCAAACAGAATTTGTTATTGTTTGAATGCTGATGACATCACAGAGCTTAGAACAGTAGAGCAGTGACTGTTGCTTAAATACCTATGACATCATGGAATTTTTTCAAGGACTGACACGTCATGGCTGTCATGTTTAGAAGGTGATGACATCACAGAAGTTAGAACAGCTGACAGAAGTGCAGTGCTTAGCAAGGATCAGTGCTTGTTTGCAGATACTCCTGATCAATCAGAGGCTTCTACTCCAGTAAAGATGGCTCAAGGAGAACATCCTAACGGAAACATCCCTGATCAAGACGGAGCTGGTAACTTAGACCTGGGCCCAGAATATAGGCTTTTTGTAAAAATAGTGCAGGGGGATATTGAAATGGTTCTCCTAGAGATCCGCATCCCCCGTTACTTCACTGCTGATTTCCCAGAGTTCTTCATCAATTTAGTGCAAGAAGTTCTCGAGGACTTGTCCCAGTATCCTCTGACACCTGGTCCTGAATTTAATCCACTGGTAGACATGCTGGACCAGAATGCAGATTACTGGAGCATTGATGTTAATTCAGCAGGTGATCCTTTGGAAATTGCATTTTATCCGGTTTATGAAGATCCCTCTTCGTCAGATTCTGATTCATCTTCAGAATCTGACTCTGATTCTGATCCGGACTATTTTCCTGATTCAGACTCACTTTTTGATTCCGACTCTGTGTCTGATTCAGACTCAGTTGATGATTCAGACTCACTTATTGATTCTGATTCAGTTTCTGCTTCGGATTCTGAGATGTTTTCTGCAGATTCACTTGGAGAGAGATCCAGTGATGCAGAACCTTCTGCAGCTGCACCTCAGCTCAACAGAAGGGAAAACGGACACAAAAGGTCCAGAACAACCACCGACCAAAGTCTGGCTGAAAGAACGGTAGACGGTAAAGGAAAAAGAAAGAGAGATGAAAGTCTCGAGGTCACAGAACCTAAAAGAAGAAGATCAGAACTTTCTGAATCAGACTCTTTAAATGGTTCCCAGAACTCAGTGGTTTCATCTTCAGCATCAAGTGATGAAATATCATTTGATAATGAACAACCCGGACCTTCTTATCTTCACAACAGCGAGATCCGGGCACCTTCTGACCAAAGTGCTGGGAGTCCGACAGGTGTGGGACGAGGTCTTAAAAGAAAAGCAAAATCTCCAGAGAGTGAAGGATCTAAAAAGAGGAGAGCAGATAACCTCTTTGATTCAGATCCTGGGAGATCCAGCTCCACATTGTCTCCTAAAGCATCACATGAAGAAGCACCTGGAGATGATGAACAGCCTGGATGTTCTCATCAGGAAAACACCCGAGAGCTCAGAGGATCTGATGAGCAGAGGAACCAGGATGAGTTGGGACGGCGGGGCAAAAGAAGCAGAAAAAGCTCAGGGGGATCAGAAAGCAGGAAAAGGAAGAGATCGGAGCAGGATTCGGATTAAGCTCAATGGCATTCCATCATTCGAGAACAGAAGAAATGTAGACTTGATTATAAAACTGCGACTGTTGGACAATCAGAAAGTACACTGTGAAAAAGATTGTTTAAAAATGACTTGTTTAACTGTGATGGAATGTCAAATGTTTTATAACAGGTGCATTTTCACTGCTATTTAATTGAGATCAATGTATTGTAAGAGAAATAAAGTGAAGGAAAAAAATGAGGATTGAGTTTGTGGTTAATAAATGTTCTACATGTGAAGAATTAACATCAACGTAAAGTTTACAGTATGGTTTCGAAGAAAAAAAGTTTTCTAAATTAATAATGGAAGATGATATTGTTTCTTTGATTGAGTCAATTAAGTTTGTAAGTTTAATTTTCAGGGTTGATTAGTTATATATTGGTGGACAGCTAAATTAGTTTGCGTGTTTTTTGACTTTTGTGGGATGCAATTCAACTCAAAAAACGGGGATACATTTACTCCACCAAAACTAATAAAAAAAATATTGATTTTCAAACTGAGCTAATGGACTTAAACTTTTACTTGGACTACAATCACATTTCACATTTGCCCCCTCTCTCTCTCTCTCTTTCTCTCTCTAAAGAAACAGATCATGATTTTGTGTTGTAGAACTGGTTTGTGAACTCTTACATTTTACCTCTTTATCAAAACATCTAATTAAATTTCAGTTCAATCTTATGGGTTTGCTATATTTAAACTAATATTTTCAGTATATTTAATCCAATCATTGGATTCCTCTGCAGCTGACAGAATAAATGGTTTTAGACATTTATAAAATGTGAGCTGTGCACCACATTACACGGTTTCTTGGTGGCATATCTCAGCATTAGATAAGATATGATAACAATGATATCAGCATTATCCGTGCTTCTGAAGCACACTGAATATAGCAGCTATACTTTTCACCTCACATCTAACACTACCAGAATATTCCTCATAATAATTCCTCATCTCAAATGTCTTTGAGACACATCCAAGTCTGCAGAAACCCCTAGAGGAGTGTTTTCAGGTTTGAGAGGCAGATTTATGATTTTTCTGGAGGTTTTTTCTCTCTGCTGTGAGAGAAGCAAAAAGCCAGATGTAATGTTGACTTATCTTATTAAAAATAATAATATTTCTCAATAAAATTGGCACCTTTTTATAAAAAAATATTGTGATAGTAGTTTGATCTCTCACACTCTTATTTTAATAAGGACGCAGATGAAAATAGGAAAAATGTAGGTAATTGTAGAGACGACTGTCACTCTTATCCAGGACTGTAACTAAAGCCTTTAACCAAAAAAATTTAACCCTTAGAAGTCCAGGGCCATTTTGAATGTTTTTGACTACTATACAATGTACAATATTTTTGTGGCAATGCTTAATTTTAAATTCTCAGTACAACTCCTGCTATGTTTTTTACAAATATTGTATTCATTAGCTTACACAAAAAAATCCATTCATTCATTCATTTTCCAACCAGTTTATTCCCTTTTTGGGGTCACGGGGTCTGCAGGGCATCTCCAGCGCACATTGGGCAAGAGGCGGGGGTACACCATGGAGAGTTCGCAGTCCATCGCAGACAAAAAAAATCCAATGTGAGTGTTACATTTTATCAGATTTTTACAGCAAAAATCTCAAAAATTGAGAATGAACAGTTTTATGTTTTATAACAAAAATCAAAAGTATTGAGACAAAATAATATTGTAAAAATCTCCCAAGACAAGGTCAAAACAATGTGAAAATGCTATCAAAAATCTAGACAAACCTTTCCTAAACCTCATACACTATTCCTAGCACATTTTGTGCCAGAACATTGAAAAACACAAGCCATATCACATGTATTGTACTTCAAATGGTTATCCCTTCAATTCGTCACTAGATGACACTAATTTGGAGCCTGTCAAACGAAACTGAGCTAATAACCTTTCTGAAACCCACACATTATATTTAAAATCCAAATAAAACTATGGGTGGGCCACGTCATTCATACTTAATTCAGGACATCCGGTGTGGTTGGTACACGCACTGGTGCTGCACGGATTTCTAAGGAAAAATATAAAAATGTAATAGAATTGGAATATTGGGGTCATGCAGTACCCATGGGGTTATGCCAATGGCTAGTACATAATGTGTATTTTTATTTATTTTATTTTTATTAACAAGAGCAGTATGAGTTCAGAAATGACACGGTCCAACAGATTACAGATTTTTTGTCCCCATATTAGACACTTAGTTTGTTCTCAAAACACAGTTTATTGAATTTATTTCTCATAAATGTATTCAAAATGAATAAATTCATAATTAATTTTATGTTATTATAGCAGAAGGTTAAAAATCTCTGCAGATCTTACTGTGAATTGCTATGAACTGAGCATTTTACCATTGTTAATAAAAAACATTTTAAAATTCAAGTGTTTCATTTATATTCCATAATAGAAAGAGCTATTTTTGGCACATTTTACAGGAATAGCATTTGTCTCCATGGAGGTGGCTCGCAAAGCCTGAAAAGTTGGTAGTTATCCCTTGTTTGATATTCTGCACATTTACACAGTAAACTACTGAGTACTGCATATTCATCCTGAATGACTTGCTCTACAGCCAACTTTTAACATGACACAACACCTCACTCTGAGTGCAAAGCAATGAATTAAACACAGGTCAATGTATATTAATATTTTCAAATCAAGTAAATTTCTATAGATATATATATAGATTTCTATAGATTTTGTTTTAACATTGTTTAAAGCTTTAGCAACACAATGTATTTTGTCATGCCAATAAATCTCAATTTGAATTTGAGTGAGAGTGAGAGAGAGAGAGAGAGAGAGAGAGAGAGAGAGAGAGAGAGATCATGCAAGCAAACAGAATTTGTTATTGTTTGAATGCTGATGACATCACAGAGCTTAGAACAGTAGAGCAGTGACTGTTGCTTAAATACCTATGACATCATGGAATTTTTTCAAGGACTGACACGTCATGGCTGTCATGTTTAGAAGGTGATGACATCACAGAAGTTAGAACAGCTGACAGAAGTGCAGTGCTTAGCAAGGATCAGTGCTTGTTTGCAGATACTCCTGATCAATCAGAGGCTTCTACTCCAGTAAAGATGGCTCAAGGAGAACATCCTAACGGAAACATCCCTGATCAAGACGGAGCTGGTAACTTAGACCTGGGCCCAGAATATAGGCTTTTTGTAAAAATAGTGCAGGGGGATATTGAAATGGTTCTCCTAGAGATCCGCATCCCCCGTTACTTCACTGCTGATTTCCCAGAGTTCTTCATCAATTTAGTGCAAGAAGTTCTCGAGGACTTGTCCCAGTATCCTCTGACACCTGGTCCTGAATTTAATCCACTGGTAGACATGCTGGACCAGAATGCAGATTACTGGAGCATTGATGTTAATTCAGCAGGTGATCCTTTGGAAATTGCATTTTATCCGGTTTATGAAGATCCCTCTTCGTCAGATTCTGATTCATCTTCAGAATCTGACTCTGATTCTGATCCGGACTATTTTCCTGATTCAGACTCACTTTTTGATTCCGACTCTGTGTCTGATTCAGACTCAGTTGATGATTCAGACTCACTTATTGATTCTGATTCAGTTTCTGCTTCGGATTCTGAGATGTTTTCTGCAGATTCACTTGGAGAGAGATCCAGTGATGCAGAACCTTCTGCAGCTGCACCTCAGCTCAACAGAAGGGAAAACGGACACAAAAGGTCCAGAACAACCACCGACCAAAGTCAGGCTGAAAGAACGGTAGACGGTAAAGGAAAAAGAAAGAGAGATGAAAGTCTCGAGGTCACAGAACCTAAAAGAAGAAGATCAGAACTTTCTGAATCAGACTCTTTAAATGGTTCCCAGAACTCAGTGGTTTCATCTTCAGCATCAAGTGATGAAATATCATTTGATAATGAACAACCCGGACCTTCTTATCTTCACAACAGCGAGATCCGGGCACCTTCTGACCAAAGTGCTGGGAGTCCGACAGATGTGGGACGAGGTCTTAAAAGAAAAGCAAAATCTCCAGAGAGTGAAGGATCTAAAAAGAGGAGAGCAGATAACCTCTTTGATTCAGATCCTGGGAGATCCAGCTCCACATTGTCTCCTAAAGCATCACATGAAGAAGCACCTGGAGATGATGAACAGCCTGGATGTTCTCATCAGGAAAACACCCGAGAGCTCAGAGGATCTGATGAGCAGAGGAACCAGGATGAGTTGGGACGGCGGGGCAAAAGAAGCAGAAAAAGCTCAGGGGGATCAGAAAGCAGGAAAAGGAAGAGATCGGAGCAGGATTCGGATTAAGCTCAATGGCATTCCATCATTCGAGAACAGAAGAAATGTAGACTTGATTATAAAACTGCGACTGTTGGACAATCAGAAAGTACACTGTGAAAAAGATTGTTTAAAAATGACTTGTTTAACTGTGATGGAATGTCAAATGTTTTATAACAGGTGCATTTTCACTGCTATTTAATTGAAATCAATGTATTGTAAGAGAAATAAAGTGAAGGAAAAAAATGAGGATTGAGTTTGTGGTTAATAAATGTTCTACATGTGAAGAATTAACATCAATGTAAAGTTTACAGTATGGTTTCGAAGAAAAAAAGTTTTCTAAATTAATAATGGAAGATGATATTGTTTCTTTGATTGAGTCAATTAAGTTTGTAAGTTTAATTTTCAGGGTTGATTAGTTATATATTGGTGGACAGCTAAATTAGTTTGAGTGTTTTTTGACTTTTGTGGGATGCAATTCAACTCAAAAAACGGGGATACATTTACTCCACCAAAACTAATAAAAAAAATATTGATTTTCAAACTGAGCTAATGGACTTAAACTTTTACTTGGACTACAATCACATTTCACATTTGCCCCCTCTCTCTCTCTCTCTTTCTCTCTCTAAAGAAACAGATCATGATTTTGTGTTGTAGAACTGGTTTGTGAACTCTTACATTTTACCTCTTTATCAAAACATCTAATTAAATTTCAGTTCAATCTTATGGGTTTGCTATATTTAAACTAATATTTTCAGTATATTTAATCCAATCATTGGATTCCTCTGCAGCTGACAGAATAAATGGTTTTAGACATTTATAAAATGTGAGCTGTGCACCACATTACACGGTTTCTTGGTGGCATATCTCAGCATTAGATAAGATATGATAACAATGATATCAGCATTATCCGTGCTTCTGAAGCACACTGAATATAGCAGCTATACTTTTCACCTCACATCTAACACTACCAGAATATTCCTCATAATAATTCCTCATCTCAAATGTCTTTGAGACACATCCAAGTCTGCAGAAACCCCTAGAGGAGTGTTTTCAGGTTTGAGAGGCAGATTTATGATTTTTCTGGAGGTTTTTTCTCTCTGCTGTGAGAGAAGCAAAAAGTCAGATGTAATGTTGACTTATCTTATTAAAAATAATAATATTTCTCAATAAAATTGGCACCTTTTTATAAAAAAATATTGTGATAGTAGTTTGATCTCTCACACTCTTATTTTAATAAGGACGCAGATGAAAATAGGAAAAATGTAGGTAATTGTAGAGACGACTGTCACTCTTATCCAGGACTGTAACTAAAGCCTTTAACCAAAAAAATTTAACCCTTAGAAGTCCAGGGCCATTTTGAATGTTTTTGACTACTATACAATGTACAATATTTTTGTGGCAATGCTTAATTTTAAATTCTCAGTACAACTCCTGCTATGTTTTTTACAAATATTGTATTCATTAGCTTACACAAAAAAATCCATTCATTCATTCATTTTCCAACCAGTTTATTCCCTTTTTGGGGTCACGGGGTCTGCGGGGCATCTCCAGCGCACATTGGGCAAGAGGCGGGGGTACACCCTGGAGAGTTCGCCAGTCCATCGCAGACAAAAAAAATCCAATGTGAGTGTTACATTTGATCAGTTTTTTACAGCAAAAATCTCAAAAATTGAGAATGAACAGTTTTATGTTTTATAACAAAAATCAAAAGTATTGAGACAAAATAATATTGTAAAAATCTCCCAAGACAAGGTCAAAACAATGTGAAAATGCTATCAAAAATCTAGACAAACCTTTCCTAAACCTCATACACTATTCCTAGCACATTTTGTGCCAGAACATTGAAAAACACAAGCCATATCACATGTATTGTACTTCAAATGGTTATCCCTTCAATTCGTCACTAGATGACACTAATTTGGAGCCTGTCAAACGAAACTGAGCTAATAACCTTTCTGAAACCCACACATTATATTTAAAATCCAAATAAAACTATGGGTGGGCCACGTCATTCATACTTAATTCAGGACATCCGGTGTGGTTGGTACACGCACTGGTGCGTGCAGGGATTTCTAAGGAAAAATATAAAAATGTAATAGAATTGGAATATTGGGGTCATGCAGTACCCATGGGGTTATGCCAATGGCTAGTACATAATGTGTATTTTTATTTATTTTATTTTTATTAACAAGAGCAGTATGAGTTCAGAAATGACACGGTCTGCATTTTTGTGCATATGCTTGCCTTTAGTTCAGCAAAAATGTAGCTGGTAAACTGCACACAGGTACCCAATTCAATGCCATATCTACTTCATCATCACTAACCAGTCAAATCAAGATCACAACTGACAGATCACCAAAGACAATGGAGGATTTCTAGATCTGCACACAAAGCATCATGAGTCAAAACTGTGATGCCTTTCACTAGCACATATGTGGATTTTCTGCTTTAACAAATATTAAAATAAAATATCAACCAGATTCCGCACCCTCAAAGAGATGGTACTTGCTTTGCTAAACTATGCTCATTATTCTAATTTAGTAGGATCTTCTTAAGGTCATTAAATGTCACAATGACACCTGTGCACTCCACAATCAGTAACAAGTATAAGAAGCAGCAAGCACAAAACCAAAAAGCTGTCAGAAGACACAAGGGAAAAAGATGTTGACCTTCACAATGCCGGAAAGGGCTATGGGTCAATTGTCAAGCAGCTGGGTAAAAAAAGAACAAATGTTTGAGGAACTGTAAGAAAATGGTCCCTTGGACTGGAGTCTCTCCTAGTGGGGTATCAGTGATCTTAAGAATGGTGAAGAATCAATCACCCCTGAACTAAATGGGAGTAATTGGCCAATGCCAGCTAGAGAGAAAGTTCTGTGGTAAGATGAGACCAAAGTAGAACTTCATTCGCCGTGTTTGGAGGAAGAAGAATGATGATTATAATCCCAATAATACCATACCTACAGTGAAGCATGGGAATGGAAGCATCATACTCTGAAGACAGGACAATGGCTGCACTGTATTAAGGAGGAGAACTGGGTCATGTACGGTGAGATAGTGGGCAAAACCTCATTCTTTTAGTCAAAAGATTGGTCGTGGCTGGTTCTTCCAACATGACAATGAACAAAAGCAGCACAGCCAGCAAAACCAATGAGTGGCTTTGTAAGAAGCATATCAAGTTTCTGGAGTGACCTAACCAGTCTCCAGACTTAAATATAATAGAAAATCTTAGGAAGGAGCTAAAACTCCATATTGCTCAGCGACAGCCTGAAACCTGACAGATCTAGACCGGACCAAAATCCCTCCTGGAGTGTGTGCAAACCAGGTGAAGAATTACAGGGATCTTTGTAATTGTTAACAAAAGCATCTTATTTATACTTATTTGGCCCAGTAATTTACAAATAAATTGTAAACAATAATACATGACATTTATAAACTTATAGACCCCTTCATGGTTTCTAAGTAGGAGAACTTGCAAAATCACAGGGTGATCAAATACTTATTGACCAATATAAATATATATATCTGTCCTGTGTATGAAATAGCATGGAAGAAAACTGGGGGAACATGTTGCTTTATAAAGAAAAAATATGGTTTTATCATACCCGATAAAACCAGTTTACTCCAAAGTATATCCATAAGACAGCTTTAAAACCAATCAGAATTTTAAGTGGGCTAACAAAATTCAATATCTTCAATATTCCTTTTAAAAACTAAATTTAACTTTGAACTACTGTCAGATGAATACGCACGGGAACATGTTGTAAAAATGAGGGTCAGGGTTCGTTAGCAACTCTGAGTGTGGGATGGTTGGAGGTGAAGTTTCCGTGATCTGCCTCAGTTCCCTTGAGACGAGTCTGAAAGTAACTGCAGACTCTCTCTGTGGATGTGTTCATCGGCTTCAGTGTGTAACAGAGCTGAAAGGCCTTCTGCCGAATATCTCCAGAGAGAAAGTTATATTGAAAGAGAGGACTATAATTGGGTATTTGAATAAGCAGGGATCGGAGTTATGGGGGATGCATTAGATGTAAAACATATTAAGGTACATAAAAAAAGCAAAGATTGCACACTGTTAAAAATATTAGCAGTAAATTTAGCAGGTAATTTTAATAACAATATGGTATATTATTGTAAATTTAACAAATTTACAGATTTTGGCAACTACGGCTATAAATTTTACAGTTTATTTTTTTAAATACCACTATAATTACAACACAAACCAAAGAGACAGTTATCAGATGTAAAAAAAAAAGTAACTGTAATTATTTCAATACAAACCTAATGTTTACCGTTCTGAACTGTATAAAAGACATATTATGATTTACATCCTTGAATTGTAAAGGTATAAACAGTTTTCATCGCAACATAAATATGTTAATTAAATAGATTTAAAAGTAAAATATTTTGTAAAATTTACAGTTCAAACCTGTACCAAACCAATAATGGTGCTACCGTATATTTGATGGTAAAGTTCTGGCAACCACATCTGGTGTTTTGTTTTGATCCTAAAATTTACAGGGTTTTTTTTACAGTGCACACACTATTTGATATTAAAAACTCATTAAAAGCCAAGATAAAATGTGATGCTACATACAAAATGAGTCCAGTGCAAGCTAAATTAAATTCACTTCAGAACTCAAAAATCTTTAAGTTGGGGATCATACCTATGGAAATATTTATATAATGTCAGTTATAAATAATACATAATCTAAGCATATTTTATCTTCCCTTTCTTTTAACACAGCAGCTTTAATCTTCAGACCTCGTCTAATTGTCCTTCAGCCCAGGTTGAATGCGTAGACGTGTTTGGTTTTTCAAAAGCATCTTTGTTAGTGGCTGGGTTCGGCTAATCATTCCCTGAGGACTCTAAGCAGAGGGAAGCACTGTTTTAGAACCATCAAACACAACATAAACATACAGAAGTGAATGCAAATGAGCATCTAAACCAATAGGAATTCCAATGTTCAACCACAATAACAGGGACACCACTAATCAGACTCTTCTCACTCTTGTTGTTTAATTAGTCAAATAGTTTTAAAGCAATCAATTCGGATTGTTTGGGTTTTTTTTGTAATTCAACTGGCCATTATCAAAATAAGCACTAGACATTGTTTTTACAGAGGCCTTCTGAGACTTTGTGCTCAGAAATAATCTGACATTATGCTGAACGCTATAAGATTCTATAAGACTATTATATGAGAAAAATTATGTTGTTGTTTTTTTTTTTATTGTTGTCCACAGTTGCTATGTACAAAAATTCCATTGGTCGCGTGATGCGCCTTGAGCCGTCACATTAGTGAGATTAGGCCCGTGAACTTTTTTGATCCCTCAATACGAAGCAAATTTTTAGGACATCAGTATTGTTAGAAAGCAGATTAGAGTTTTTATAGTGAATTGTTTCATTTTAATGATGCTGTTTTGTGGGCGAGATCATAACTCAAGCAACCGTGTGCTGTAAAATTCCCCGTTGTTCTGGAGTAGTGTGACTGCCCCGAGTGGCAGTTCTGCGCATGACCAAGAGAATTTACTATGATCTTGTGCCTGTAAATAGTATCTATTTTATTTCAGTCACTGTCCATTGTGTGGAGTAGATAAATAACAGAATGTTTGTTCTCAGTAAAATACTTACATATTTCCATTTTGCAGGAGCCCCGCGTCCCGCACCCCAATCCACTCATCAAATTTGAATCCCTTGGAATTTAATCCAAATTAAGGAGACGGATGATGGTGAACGGCAGAATCTTTTCACTCATTTTTTGTAATAAGTCAGTCTCACTGTGACATTCTATAACCAACAATTAATTCACACCAGAATGATAAATAAAGGCATTTAAAACTAGTGCACTTTTTAGTGTGAAACGGCCAAATAAAAACAGGGAACACAAAACGATGTGGTCCGCATCCCCAAGGTGAATTAGTTTAGTGCAATAGATGTTTAATGCAAAGTGCCAAAACTAGTGATGGATGAAAAAGATAAAAGCCACCTTCTGCCCAATTTAGGGAAAAACAGAAAAGAGGAGGATAAACGATATAAAGAAAAGGGGATGTCCTCATAGCCACAACGTTGTAGACAACCTGTCTAAACACAGCCTAAACTGAAGTAGGCCTAAATGTAGTAATCGGCTACATTTAATGTAGTAATTGTTTTAATTTCTCCTTAAAAATACACTATACCTTTACTTGCAGCACTGAAAGCTCTTTGTGACATCAACAGTAATAGTAACTCTTAACACGTGTCGTGTGTCTGCTAAACCGTTTTATTGTATAACTAGTTAATAAATGTGTAGAAGGTTAGGATCTCAAATAATATGAAGTTTATTTACAAAATATGAAAAGTGTAGACAAGTAAAGTAATTATATATATTGACTGAGGAGTTGGGAGTCCAAAAGAAATTAAGGGATCCACTGGACTCCTCTATCCAAATTCATTTCATACATACTAACCAAAATACACAAAGAAAACAATTTAACTTCCTACCACCAGTATTTACAGTCGCTCTCTGAGCCAAAAGGAATGAGATGAGATCGTTTCAATAACAAGCTAGCACAAATCTAGCAAGCAAACCAAGCAAACAAACGATGACTAAATTGCAAATAAATAAAGAAAATATAGCTTTGAATGAAGAGGACCTTTAAATGAACCAGATAAAATGATTTTCTCTTATTATTATAATTACTAAGAGAAAGTTCATCCTGTCAGGAGCCACTAGTTAAATCAAAAAAACATCTGGACATACATACTGATGATCAGCAATGACCTTCATAGCAACTACAAATCTTCCTAGACACTGAAATGTCTTAAAATTCCTCTGGCGTTTTTGCAGGGCTAGTTCATGTCTGAAATGTCAGGGTAATTAATGGATAGTTGGTCAAAGGTGTAAGGAAATGTCAAGCTGTAGAGAGGGAAGGAAATGGCAACATGTAACCTTTCAGTACACCCATAACATCTAAACACCAACACCAAACCCTGTAGAAGCTGCCTTTTGGGTCATGTCCATTGTGATTTGAATTTAATTCCACTGTTTACCCAACTTTTGGGTTCCACTGTCTGTAATATTCATCTGTAGTATTATAAAATGAGGCTTTGGAAGCATCAGCAAACCCTGAACTTCAAAAAACCATATCTTACACACGTGGTAGATATTTTAAAGACATACAGAAATTTTGGTGGTTTTAGATTTTACAGCCGAGTCAACACTACCCCTCACAGTGGCGTCCCTCAGGGTTCAGTATTGGGTCAACTACTTTACCTCTTCTATGCTCACCGGCCAATTTATTAGGTACAGCCATCTAACTGCTTATTTACACACATTTCTAATCAGCCAATCACATGGCAGCAACGCAACGCATTTAGGCATGATCAAGACGATTTGCAGCAGTTCCAACCGAGCATCAGAATGGGGAAGAAAGGAGATTTAAGTGGCTTCGAATGTGATTCTGTTGGTGGTGCCAGTTTTACAGGGATTTTCATACACAACCATCTCAAGGGTTTATAGAGAATGTTCCAAAAAGTATCCAGTGAGAGTATGGTAACGTCAGAATTTGGCATCAACCACACGAAAGCATGAATCGTCTGAAGGCTACTTCCAGCATGAGAGCTCAGACTTGTTTCTTGAACATGACAATGAGTTAGTTCACTGTACTCAAATGGTCTCCACACTCACCAAATGTCTATTACAAATTTAATTTTGAATTTTGTTGAATATTTTTTGTTTGCTTGTTAGACAAATCACTGATGAAGGAACTATAAATATTTAAGCTAAAAGAACATTTCTGAACTTAGCTCACCCTTTCACTGTTGCGAGCAGAATCCATCATGCACATTTCTTCAGACATCCAGGACACATCCATTACAGAGTGATGTTTTCTTTGGCTACCCGAGAGGCCTTTTCCTCATTTTTGTCATTCCAGAGCCAAGAGCGTTGATCTCCATCCATCTCCAAGTGAAAAGTGAACATTTCTACACAAACAAATATGACAGGAGTGATCAAGGTACTCTGAGTCTGGATCAGCAAAATATTTTATTAAATGTTCCAGTTCATTTGAGCCCGTTTCTCAGTTCATGAACAGTTTTAGAACAAACCTCTTTTTCATTTATCTAAGATTTTGTACCTAATAACATTTACAGTTTATTATTATAAAGTTAAGTCTTGACCAATCAGTGTTTCCCCTGCAATTATCTTAGCGGGCACACCGGACTGTAACCTAACTCTCTGTCCATTGAAAAAAATTTGATAAATCTAAGAAGCACAACTCGATATGCGCCACCATTTTGTTTGTTATGTTTCATTTTCACCTGCTTCACAAGCTGCTTGCAGAAATTACCTGTCTTCGTTTGCTTTCTGGCAATGAGACCCAGAAACCCTGTACTGATTGGCTGCCGCCCTTATGGTAGTGAGTTGGTTGTTTCAGTTCTTCCAAAGAAGTGCCAGGGATATCTCCTGTGTGTGAGAAGGAACAATGTGAACTCAATAGCAGTACTGAAAAAAAGTCACTCTTTATTAAATAAATAAACAACATAAAAAGCCCACAGTAGAGAAAACCTCAATAAAATAAGACTTCTGCGGAGCTAAACTAACTGCAAAATAAACACAAGGATATCAGCACAAATGAAGATAAATACATGAACCAACCAGAAGCGAAAATGTAGAGCTACCATCACAGGTACTGTCTCAATATGATCCCACATTGAAAGGAAAGGGAGACAGCCTTAAGTAAGGAGAGGAGAAATCAGAAAGAGAGGAGACCAGTGGAGGAACAGGTAAAGAGTATGAGGAGATAACGAGCACAGGAGACGGAGCACAGAGAAGGGGAGAGAAGGGGTCAGACTATGGAATAGGAAGAAAGAGGACAAAATATTAGGAATAGGATCTCTAATATCAGGATTTTATAATATATTGGATTTTTTTATTATTATTTACAACGTAGTTCACCCTCAAATTTTTCACAGTAACTGTTCTCACGTGTTACAAGTGAGAGATGTTTGAATGGAGGGTGCATTACTTGATTTTAAAATATTGGAAGAAAATGTAGCGGGGTCACGTGACTCCAGGCGGTAGTGTTTTTAAAAGGAGTCATTGAAAAATTGACCTACAAAATTTAAACTTCAAAACACTTTCAAATTTACTAACAACCTTTTATAAACCATAAACCCAACTTTCAAGTGTATTTTTTCCATGTTAATTAGTAGGGTGTCATTTAGAAATATGAACAAAATATTTGTTGGATACTCTAGTTTACCTCATTCCTGCTGTTCAACTCTTCTACTGTCATCTTTGAAAACACCTTTGGATCTGGCTTTACATCTGATGTGCCCTCTAGAGTGGCACAAAAAAAATAAAAAATATTACAAAGCTAAGCACTGCTCCCTTCAAGAGGCTTCAATCTTCTGTACTGTTGCCGAAACAGTGTGTAAATAAACATGTACGTAATTGGTAATTCTGTATCTCTTCTCCTTCCTTCCAGCAAACGTGGCAGTATAAATATTGTGCGAACTTGCCTATGTTCGACTTTGTGCCATATTTTAAAATCGATATTTAATTAACGGACATATTTCACAAAAACCGGAAGCGCTCCATCGGAGTGTAAACTTATTTCCGGTGAGCGTCCAGCCATCACCGAGAGCGCTAGTTTAAACACGGATTATGGACGATATTCTACCCTTCACACAAAGATAATCATCTAGAAAATTAGGCTAGACGATGCATTTCTATCATCCACAAAGGAAAAGTTGATCCTTTATTATTATTATTATTATTATTATTATTATTATTATTATTATTATTATTATTATTATTATTATTATTATTATTATTATTATTATTATTATTATTATTTAAATGTGAGCATGTCTTATTCTTGGTTTCAACAGCATTGCTTTTATAACGGACAGATTCGCCGTTTATTCTTTCATTATTTAACTGTTACTTGTTATTTCAAACCCCAAACATCGTTTTAGGTAAGTTATGTATACAAAATGTTTATATTTGAGGAAGTAACCCCTTTAACCATAAAACGATAATATGTAAAAATGTGTAGTTGCAAATTTATTATTTTACAAATGTCAAAGTGATTGTTGGTGATATTGTACTTTATAAACTTCTATGGTGTACCAGTTCAATTCATGCAAAATTGTTGAGGTGTATTTTTATTTTTACAAAGAAATATAATTTAAGTCCATTTCGCTCAACATTTAATCAACCATCATTACAGTAAATGGTGTACATTTTAGTTTGAGGGAGAAAAAAGAATAAAAATTAGTCCCTGGCCAAAAATATATCTTAGATCTATAACATTAATTCACTCTTTAATATCAACATTACAGCGTGTAAACTATGCAGTCGTTTAGTATCAAAAACATTGGTTGTATGCTTTTTTTATAGAACAGCAGTGAAACTGAAGATGTGCCTCTCTTTCTCCCTTCTCATCCCACTTTCTACCAAAATTCAGAATCGTGCAGGTTTTTACACCTAAATGTTAAAGCATCAAACTAAGTTTACACTCAGACACTAGAACCGTTAGAGACAAACACAAAGTCTTTGTTGACTATTTTTATTTACTTTGAATTAATAATGGAAAAGAACTAAATGTTTAACCAACCTTCATCCCATTTTGAAGCTGAGTTAGGGCTTCTGTGAATAAATTCAAATAAACCCGAATCTGCAGATTTAGTGGCATATAACAACAACTTTTCGACTCAAGTGTCTTTTATTGATTCTTCTTTGAAGTAATGAATTAAGCTGTGTATAACATATGTACTTTCCCCACACTCACACAGAATTTAGGCCCAAAAATATATGAATGCTAAACCTGGTCCGGCTGCTTCAATGCTTGCAGCAGTTCCCATGTTAGTAAATCCAATCTGGACTTTTTGCTTTAAGCTTTAAACAAAGGCAAAGAGATTGTGTTTAAAGCAAGCTGAGCTGGCACATAGCCGCATAACGGCTAATTATACCCACAGTAATTAGCTGGCTCTATAGGTTTTTATCTGCATGGCTCTGGGCCATATTCTTTCTTCTGATTTCTGCAGAAGCTGTCAGTCTAAAAGTTAGTGAATGAAGCACTGGAGAAAGGCTAGACAGTTGTAAATGTACATGGTTCGTTTATTAATTCTTTTAATGAGACATTCTTGCCAATAGGTGATAAAGTATCAAAGAGTGAGGATGAGGTTAGGTTCATGCGTTCAAAAGCTGCAGGCTCTATTTAAACCTTGAAACTTATTATAAAGTAGAGATCTTTGTACAAACAAGGAAACTTTCCTAAAAACCTGCAAATCTCTGCAGAAATGTTTTACAAAATCTTGAGAAATAAATTATTTCTGCACCTTTCAGGGGGCATTTCTTGTTCAAATATGTTATTTTAAAAGTAAATAACTGAAGAAAGGTCTTCGGTTTAGGGACCTTTAAACTTAAAATACCAGTTATAGAACTTCTTTTATGTCAATTCTTAGAGTTTTATTAAAAATATTCATTGTTTCAGATAGAAACTTAGATTTCATCAAAAGATCTTGAGCCATTGAGCTTTACTGTGAGAAATGCTCACAGAAAAGAGCCTTTGGGAAAGAGAGGTGAACATTATGAAAAATATTGAAATGAATTGCAGCCAAGGAAGACCAGGTGCAAAATGAATTTGGTATGATTACGAGATCCCATATAACAAAATCAGATCAGTATGATCCTCCATATCTCTAAAGAAAGGATACTTCACACCTCCGGAGTGCAGGAATGGGTCAGTCTACATCAAAGCAATGAATATCATGAATATTCTTTCCAACTGTCGACCAGATGAAATGGAAAAGACAGAAAAAGAGAGAGGTGTCAGCAGATGGCCAGGTAAAATCAGCACAGAGCCAATTACTCCATACCAGTCATCCCTCACTCCTCCTCCTCCTCCCAACCACCTTAATTTCCACCTCTGAGAATTCATAAATGAAATCTTGAACAGAATGTGTGTTTATTAAAAAGGCTATTCATAGACCCAGGTGGCACTTCCATGGCCAAATTAAAATCCTTTTCTGTCTAATGTTGAGTTAAAGGCTTTAGAAAGTAAACTTTCATAGCAAAATGTAGAAATTGGATGACTTCATCAAACTACACTTTTATAAGTCCATCTGGAATCAAAATATAAGTACTGTTATTTTTAGTTGAAACATTTGCAAGGTAGTTACAGTGCATTACTTAAGTTGTTCTGACTTTCAAAAGTAAGTTTGAAGCTCAGGTGATATACTTTATGTCTGAAAAGGTTTGTACTCATTCCATTTGACATGTTTTGTAGTTCACTCTAAAAAGCATCCATTAAAGGGGTCATAAACTGTAATATTTAGAGTGGTATTGTCTGAGATAGATAAGTCTAAGTTATGTCACAACAGGAAGTTACAACAAGTTTCTTCAATGCGGCAGGACAACTATGCTCTGGCTCTTTTGCTCTGCAGACCCTGAGAGACAAACAGCTGCTCTCTCAGGGACTTACCCTCCCCTGAGCTTTATCTCTCTTTTTTTAAATACAGAATGACATTTGGCAACCACAGTGTTTTAAATGTAAATAAAGACACAAGACAGATTGAGAATGTTTCTTTTCAAGATTAAACACAGCCCCAAGTCAAGGTAGTTATACTGCATCATCAAGGTCAACTTTTGCAGTAGATGCAAGACACGTCAAACTTACCTTTCATTTCCATGCAGCAGTGCCATCAGCTCAGAACCGATTGACAAATAAAAGAGAAATAAGAGCATGAGGAGAGAAAGAGAAAGCTGGAGGAAAAAGAGAGGAGAGTAAAGAGAAAGTGAGTGAAATAGAGAAATATTGTAAAGAGAGAAAGTGACCGAACAAAGAATAGAGAGAGTGACCGAACAAAGAATAGAAATGCAGGGAAGAGGGAGGGAAAAAGAGAGAGGGAAACAAAGAGGAGCAAGAGCGAACGAGAATGGGAGAGTGAAAGAGTGATATAGAGAACGCAAAACAGTAGAAAGAGGAGAGAACGAAAGAGAATAACTTACATAATTAAAGATTTGACTACTTTCCAGGGGATTGAAACGATAAAAGACCATAAACGAGCAAAATATTTTCTATTTCTACTGATTGTATTGATTTGATTTCATTTAATAGAGAAATCGCTTCTTTATGCACAGTTTTACTGCACACAACTGTAGGAAAAAATATATTTGTACAAAATATAAAGTAATAATAAAGTAGTTAAGGCAGGTTGAAGAAAAGTGTGAAAGGATCAGCAAACAGAACATGTCCTAGTTTTGATTGGCGACGGATGTGTGATATACCACCATCTGTCAATCACAGGTTGCTGTGGGACTCTCTCTCTCTCTCTTGAACATTCCAAACCAGAAACACTTTCTTTTCCATCACTACTAGCTTTGAGTTTTTATTTCTGACCATTAACCAATATGAATGGACCAACACGCCTCTGTAGTTTATTTACATAATCGCTTTATGAATAAACATCCACCTGACCACTCACGACAGGCTGTGTTCAGGTGGTAATAAATATTCATGCGGCTACTTTGCGTTTGCTTGTTCTCCATGTTTGCTTTGACCTTCAGCGTTTGATGAAACTAGCAATTAGCAATTTAGCTTTCAAAACCTATCATCAGCGTACAATATTTTAAAATGTCTTTATTTGTTTACATTTATGACATGATTGTTAAGAAACAAGTTCCTTTTATGGAACACATTTGATGCATAATGATGTGTGCCTTTTCAAATGTATTTTCTTAAGCGTTTTACATTCTCGGCATTACTAAATTTTAGAAAGAAATCTGACAAAAGATCTAGAAGGACAAAAAGTAGTAAGAGTTTACCAGTGGCAAGCAACGATCGGGTGTTGGGCTGATTTCTGGTAACTTTGCTTACCGGAAAAAGGTTCCGAAACATATCTATAACAAGGTCCTGCACGAATACAAATCTGCTAAATCGCCAGTACCCCAAATAAAGTTTTAATGAGAAAAAAATGTACTCATATATTTGTTTGGATTCACTTACCTCACGCACCCTCTCTCACTTTTCCACACAATCAGCATTTTAAGTATCTGATCAAATAGTCAACATTTGTAGTGTAGGCATAATAGTTTTTATCTCGATGGCCACTTCTTTAGAACTTTGTTGTTACCCCCTTTGGCGTAAATATATGTTGATGACCACTTCTTTGTTGTTTTGTACCTATTGTTATCATAATGGCTTTTATCTTTATGACTCCTGTCTATTGTTTGTTGTTGAGACTTTGTACCAATTGTTTAACTGGCCCTCCTATAGAACTGTCTTTAAAAAGGATTGTAACACATGTTTAGATTTTGGATGAAGGCAGCTCTGAGCATTAAACTTGTTCTGTTACCCCAAAATCTCCTGGTCTTCGATTCTGAGTTTCCTACAGTAGATAACAATCATGTGTGACAGCGAGGAGAATTTAAATGTCAGAAATAAATCGTCTTGTAAATCGTTCATTCAGTGGAATTCAAAAATTGAATGCATGCACACACACAGTAAACAGAGACAGAGACACACAGACAGGTGCATTCATTTACTGCCAGGGGTTACTGACCGTGTCTGCAAGAGAGAAGGAGCAAGAGACCGTGTCGAAAGGATCTCACCAGGCAGATGTATCTCCACATGTGTTGCCTGAGATGCCCTGGAGGAGAATCACAGAGCCTATACAGATGAGTGCACTGCTAATTATGAGGTTCATGGTCTATGTGTGTCTCTATGCACGTCTCATTTCTGCGACTGGTCTGTGGAGTCAGTTCATGCACTGTGAAGTCTATAAAAGTTGGTCGAAACAGGACATTTTTTCACTATATTTTCCAACACATTGAAAAATTGGATCCATATTTGAATAATATCTATGGCCTCAGTAGTAAAATAAAGCACCTAAACAGGCAGACTGGAGAAAGTATGGGCCACTCTCAGCGAATTCCATTGAGGTACTTTGATCGTAGAACTTTAACAGGAAGATTTTGCAGCTAGAGTTTGGATCCCTTAATTCTAGCTAAAGGATATACACTCAGCAAATTCCGGGTTAAAAATAACCAAACTTGGTTTGATTGTGAAGCCAAAACTGGGTAAAAATGAGGGCTGGGGTTTTTTTTTTTTTACCAAACAAGCTAAGTAGTAAGTTTTTTTTATTAGTTAAAAATATTTAAGTGACCATTGTATAAGGAAAGGGAACTGTCACCTATCTATCCATCAGTCCAGGGTAGTATTTAAACTTAGCTGGTCTCCAGGTGACATTGTGCGATCTTCATCCTCCTCCCTCCCCAGAACTCCTCACTGGGGTTTTTAAATGGATATGATGTATGTCCGAAGAGCTTGGCTTGTACGCTAGTACTCGCCACTTCATACTCCTACTATAAGGCAGGCCCTGGTGGTGAACTCGTGAAATGATGGGTTAAAATAACGGCACTGCTGGATAAATGTTTCTTTATTGTTCCCAATGCTTTCAACATTTTTTCCTTGTTTAAATAATGAAAATGAATATCAATACATAGTTTAATTTTCAAAATGCAATTTTTATTGATAAAAAAAAGCAATGCATTTGTTCAGAACAGAAAGAAACCCAATTTGACTGCTCTTCTATTTAAAATACATGCTTGTATCCTAGCATGAGACTGACCATTGGATTTTGATTGGAAATGCAAATAAGACTTAGATGGTATTTCTACCATAAAGCGACAAGTTATTGTTGAGCCTTTGAGTGTTTTTGAATTTACGTACATCTATGCTAGTGTCTCTATGAGCATTTTAGTCTATCTGTGAGGTTGTTGCATCTGTCTGATTTTTTTGTCTGTACCCATGTGTGTGTGCGTGTGTGTGTGTGTGCGCGCACTAGAGTTCTAGCGCCAGTAATTAAACCTCAGTTTGCTGTGGCTAGAGTCAGACAGTTTAACAGCCAGAGCTTCCTCTGCTCACATCACATTACCTTCTCTGTGACTTTCACATCTGAGTGGATTCATGCTGGTATCGAGCCTCAGCTTCATCCCTCTGTGATCCATCAGCTGACCCCAGCAACAGCTTTAATTGTGCAAACTAAATTTAAAAATGTTGCTAGTCCTGCACACAAGGTTCAAGATTAATGCATTTTATTCTCATTTTAATAATAATAAACCATTTAAACAATATCTTATATATAAAAAATGGCTTAGGTTTTTCATTCTTTTATTCATTTTCCAATATTCACTCACACATTCACACCTAAGGGGAGTATAGATTAATCTATTTACCTAAACGCATGTTTTTGGAATTGTGGGAGAACGTGGAGAACATTGGGACACTGGTCACTGGAGAGCCTCGAACTGACAACCTGGAAGGCCTTAGTGCTACCCACTGCACCACCGTGCCGCCCTGTCTTAGATTTGTGTTCTAAAAATTAGTTTATACTCTTAATGTTCTTCCCCACGGAAATCTTTAGTAAAAGGCGAAAGATTTATACGATTTGAAGAAAAATGTATGACCGTACTAGAATTTTTACAGTACTTTACTGCCATTAGGGACAGTTTGATCGTACAAAGACGATATAGAATGCATTTTCCTATGTTAAATCATTCAGAATGATTTCCCTGTGATGCATGCAATTATTTCTCTCAGTACATTAAAGCCTGGAGGTTCAGCCAAAAGCAGACATTTTACAGCCAATGTTCATGTGACAAACTGGAACCACTGTTCCCATCACTGCCAAAGGAACAGCATATGATTCAAGAATTAAACTCAGAGATGAGGCCCAATTTCCAACAAAGCACTTTTCAACTAAATCCAATTGACACAGATTATAATGAAATCAGGGAGCCAGAAACAACTCTAATCTTTGGCTCTCCTTGATTTGATGACACTTAATCAGCCTGAATTATATAATCAGTGCAAATGTATAGCATAGAAGAGCTCTGCTAATGCGCTCGCATAATGGAGACTGTTTGAAGTGACCTCAGAATCACTTTCTTGAGACAAAATTAGATATTTTCACACAACAATAAAGATGTACTTTGAGCTTTTATTTATATATAACCAAAAGATAATCTTTCTGGTTCAATTGCTTATGATGTTTTATAATAAGCTCATGTTCTACAAGCTCAAGTCGTCAAGTCACATTTTTTAATATGGGGCTTTTAATTGTAGTATAAGTATGTGTTGTGGAAAACCCACACTAGCAATTCCAATTCATGTGGGGAGCTACATGGGAAAGCTATATGTAGCTTTTTTTGTTCTGTGGTTCATTGCAAATATGGAAAACAACCAATTATGGTTGTTTTATATGGATGTACAGTGGAACCCTGAGATACGAATGCGTCGAGTTATGAAGCATTCACATTTAATACACTAACAATGTGTAAATTTAAGAATTGAAGGAACGTAACTTGATTTTTCTCTGGTTTTCCATTTTTTGTCAACTTATACTAACATGTAAAGCTTGCTGAGAGATACGAAATGTTCGAGATACGAAAGCCACCCAAGAACGGATTAATTTCGTATCTCGGGGTACCACTATATTTGGAAAATGAATAACGATGTGCTTCATTTCTCTGTTTGGCAGAGACATATCCACTTGCAGCTGCACCACTCACAGAATACCAGTGTGATGCTGCGGTCACACTACAAATTCCATTAACTTGAATGGGATTTTGTTTGCCAATTCTGGATTCGGCTCCAACCGAAACTTCAGCAGGGAGGAGCTTTGACCTGCGATCTCGGTAATGCGGCTTGAGCCACCACATTGGAGAGGTCAGCTTTGTGAGATTTTTTGATAACCCAATATGAATAAATGTACATTTATAGGACGTCAGTATTGCTATAAAGTAGGTTAGAGAGAACCTTGTTATATTTTTAGAGGAATTTTAGAATGAAGTTTTGAAAATGACTATGTTTTGTGGGCGGGATCCTAGTGGAGGCATCCGCATGTGGTAACGCATCTGTGTTGTTCAGGATTAGTGAGACCGTGCTGTGAGACTAGTGGGGCAGAGTCAAAACAATTAAGACACTCCTCACTGTAGAGTGTAGCGCGGTGACGTAATGAACATACATCAGGTGTGTGTGAGTCTAACCATAACCCTCTTCCCAATCCTAATCCTAACAAATTAGGACTAGTTTTCCAAATGACTCAGATGATGTCTGTCATCTCATATTCTGATTTTGACGAGACTAACAAGTTTGAGGAGAGGAGGCTGCTAAAAAAATGATAGATGGCAACAGCGAGAATGGAAAGATAAACTGACTGATGGCAGAAAGAATGAGTGAAGGATGAGAGAGAGAAAAGAAAGGAAGGAATTAAGTAAGTAGGACAGGGAAGAAGAATGTTGATGAATAAATATAGCACATGTCTGTGCCAGTACTGAATCAAGAGAGTGCAGCTCAGAGAAGATGCTGCGATGTGAAGCTGGCTCTGCTGATGCCCTCAGTGGGCTTTAGATAGGATCCATCTCTGCTTCTTGTTTGAGCTTCTCGTTCCCTGTATACTCTCAGCACTCCACTAACTCCCTGAGATGAAATGTATTATCTATTCTCTTCAGGATGATACAGCTGCCTCAAAGGCATCTAGACTGCAGATCGATAGTCAAAGAGAAGCCTTTGTGCACTGAGGAAACTCTCCTAAACACAACTGCTTAGAGCAACCGCACTTGGTTTTACATTTATTTCTTGCATATTTTAAAAACTGGTTATAATATCCAAGAATAAAAGTAAATTAGAAAAAAAGCATTAGTTAAATGAATGTTCTTCCTCCATGGACAACTCAATTTCACGTTAGCCACATCTCCTTGAAATTGTATTGCACTACCCAAATATTGCACACCTTTCTTATTGCACCTTTATTACTGCACCTTAATATACTGCACATTCAATATTTGCCCATTTAATACATTTATTGCTCATTTTTATTGTAAGACTTGTATATCATGTTCATAGTACAACCTTCTGTAAATATAATAGCAACTGTATATATAGCCTTATATCCATAGCACAAACATCTGTAAATATTAGCAATAATCTTTCTATTTTGCACATATCTTTAACTTATATCCTGCACTTGCTGCTTTTTGTTGCACTACTGGTTTGACATAAACTGCATTTCGTTGCCCTGTACTTGTACTTGTGAAATGACAATAAAGTTGAATGTAATCTAATCTAAAAAAAAAAATTCAATTCAGTTTAAAGACCATTCAATGTCTATAACTATGTTATGTTATGTTACGTCTATAACTATGTTGCTTTCGCACCTCGATCTTGAAAATTAATTTCCATTTCAAACAAATGTTAACATTTTTCTTGTTGAAAATGAAGAAAACATTTCAAGTCAGTCATTAGCAGACAGAGAAAATGTATCCTGAATAACTTGAACAATGTATCTTGAGCATTTCACTTGAATAACTATGAAAATAAGTAAGCTACTACACTTTAGATGCAAAAAAAAAACTGTGGGCTTAGGTCTGAGACTCTGAATCATGTTGTCAGTCAGGCATAGCGGATTAATTTCCTAATTTATCATTTGTTTGATTAATGAGTGGAATTTTTTAGTGTATGAAAGGGGTTTCGTTTTAGTTTCTTGAAGTTTGGAGACTCTAAGGTCTTTTTACAGTCCACTGAAAATAATGTGTTCTCATTATGTTGACTTGTTCAAGATATATTGGTATATACCAAGATATATACCAATATATTGGTATTCGTCTTTCACTTTGGACAAAAAAATTTCTAAACACATCTCCTCCCAGAAAGCTCACTAAACTTTGCCGAGATATCCAAATTGGTCTGACTCGGGTTGCTATATCTTTTCAGACTGGCGCCACTAAATGAATTCTGGGAAATTTTCCATTAACCTGGGGTCCAACTTTGTAAAACTGTAACTCAAACGGAGAACCTCATAGAGACTTTAAACTTCAGTCTGTGCCAGAATATGACAATCCCGGGGAAAAATTATTTGAACGCCATGCTCTCGAAGGGGTTAAATATTTACCTCTGGCCATTGAAAATAAATGGGAAAAGGCAATGAAAGATGTAACATCATATAGAAATCTGCGTTAGTTTATGCTAATTTTACAAGCCAATATCAAAGTGCACAAACTTTGGCCATCTAGTTTTTTATTACTGTTAGAAAATTCTTTATTAGAAATAATCATGAGTCAATATACCATGACTTGTGTTTGGACGTACTAGATATTTTCAGTGCTTCATGAGCCACGTTAGCTGCATCTCCTCCCTCCTTTTCAAAAATCCTCCGCTATTGCCTCATGTGACTCAAAACTTTATTTTCACTCACAAAAAAAAATTAAACACAAACTTGCATTAAGGTTAACATTTAACTCTTTGATGCAAATCACAATTTGCCAGTTAATTTAACAGACTCATTAAAATCCAAATAACACAGAAGTTAGTCTCTGAATTAACCACTCTGCAGGGATTAATAAAACAAATGTCCTGTACTCTTGCTCCATTGAGCATCTGTCATCCATTGCTATTCTTAGGGAACTGAGTGATGACCACTGTGTTATTTTATCTGGGCTGAAAAGTAGGCTAACTCCAAGACTTCCTCGGTGCCCCCAGAGGCCAACACCACTTTTGTTTCCGACCTCCTCACAGAGTGTTGAGACGACAAAATATTTCACAAATTTTAACAGATGTTAAAGGGTTTAATAAAATTTGCACATGAGATCTAGCATTTGATGATGAGCAAAATCTGACTTTTTTTTTTATTTCTATCAATTATCTCTTTTGCATGCACTTGCCAAAATCATCCTGCTCTGAATTATTCAAAGCCCTTGCTTAATTATTTACCTGTCTGGTATATTTGGATCATTTGTCAAGAGTCTGCTGGATGGGATTGTTGGACTTCCATGAACACTTTGCAGAAGTAAAAAGTCATTAGCTTTTCAGATCAACATTCATACAACGCAGACATCATTTAGGCACTCGACTTTCGAAAGCTGGCTTTTACTATGAGTATTATACACCTGAAAATGTCTGACAATCACAATGCATACTCATTAAGGGATATATGGTGAAGATATAGTGAGTTTTTAAGGCCTCCACGCTAGATAGCGTTCAAAAACAAAAGGCTTCTTGGGTAAACGGTGTACTCACCTTTAATGCCTCTACACACCTATCTGCATTTTCGATCCGAAGTTTGGATCTGAAGTTTCGTGCAAGAATGCGCCTTGATGGAAAACCATGGGCGCCAACGGCAACTCACATTTCTGACCGAACAAATGGATAGATTTTTTTGGCAGGAGAATGGCCAATGAAAGCTGGCTCTTTTGATGACGTCCATAGAATGTAAAAAAGTGGTGCTCAGGGGTGCTCATCCCACATTTTCATTGCAACTTTGCAAAGGAAACAGAAAAGAAGAAGAAGAGCAAGAAGATGAAAACAACAGAGAATAAAATAAAGATGATAGAAATAAAAATGGATGTCGAGCAGTTTATACTTGTCACTGGAAGCTGTTTGACAAATGCCATAAATAATTTGTATAAATGTGGAGAAATGAGTGGAAAGCATTTGTTGTACTGCAAACGCCATCTTCAGGCAGGGAGCGTCATTACATCAGTATTTCCTCAATTTAGAGGAAGAGCACCCTGCCCTCTGAAGAACTGAAGCCATCTGAAGATTTGTGCGATTCTCAATTTAGGGATATGTGATCGAGGTCTTGATGACCTCACACTAGGTCATGAACTGAAACAGAAACAGCTCTATAGGAGGATTGAGATGCCAAACTCTGCTACCAAGCTGATGTTGTTTCCAGTGGTCATCCAAAATTTAAGGATATTTAAGCAGCTTTCGCACGACGCATCAAGAAAAATATCCTTTGAAAATGGAAGAGGTCCAGCATGTGTTGTAGAACTTTAACAGCGTTCATCTGACAACAAAAGAACATTCATGATGCTTAATCATTGTATAATATGAGTTTAGCCACTGTTGAAGTCTGAAAACCACTGGTCAGGAGGAACTGGCCATGTGTAGTAGCCAGGATGCTAGTTAGCTTCCCAATCATGTCCAAAGCCATGTACCTTTGTTGAAAAGCTGGACAAAAGACTTGACATTTTAATTATTCACCCCGAACACAAAACTTTAACCCCACGGCCCTTCAGTGGACATTTCTACTCACTCAAAGTAATTATTTCACTTATCATCACAAAAGACTGCTTCTGGCCTTCGCTGCTATTCAGCACACCATAGGGAAAGAGCCAGGCAGCCATTAACTGCTGAGATCCAGCCAAAGATCCATTTAAAGCTCATTTTACAGAGATGTGAGTGGAATTCTCAAGAAGCAACGGTGACAAGAAAAAGCAACAGAAAGCTTTTTAAGGCATGAAACCCTCAGTAACTAAATCCATTATCCTGCGCTCCCGCAGTGACTAGTTATGCCGGTGTTTATTATGCTCAAGAGTCTGTCAGTCATACGTGGTATGCCTGAATACTAGATACTGATTGGCTGACAGGTGTTGTTTTCATTTGTATAAGCACACAGTTAGCTCTAATTCAGTTTGTTCACTTTCTGTGTAAATGTACTGCACTGGTAACTATAGTAACTCAACTATCTTTGGAGACTCATAAAGAGTGAGACGCTCTATTATAGACATATACTCATTCCATGCATCATTTCACATTCAGAGAAAACATGGAGTTGGATCTTGACTTCTGATTCTTGTTTTTATTATTATTATTATTATGATTAAATACCAGTGAAGAACACTAGTGACACCTTGTGCCTAAAGGGAGGATTGCAAGGTGGATCATCAAGCTTCCGCATAACAAAAACTAAGCGAATACTATTTTCTTGTTTGTTGAAATGAACCCCAAAACATAACTTTTCGCACAGCAAATATATTATGTTTAGCCATTATTAACATTTAATGAGAGGGTTAACGAATAAATACATAAAATATTATTTTCAAACTCACGTTCACAGATATAGTGGACGAACAGGCTTTCGCCACTCACTGTTCGACTTTCGGGTACTGTGACGTCATGTGCATTTATGCATCTTTTTTGTGTCTAGTCTATTTTTTAAAGAGATATTGACCGTTATTATGATAACAAAAATAAAATGATACTTAATGTTGTTAGGGAAAGTTCTAGTCTACCACAGTCCAAAATGTTTTCAATAGAAATTGAACATCTTGAAACATCTTTCTTTGGTACAGGTTAACAACAACAAAATATATTATAGTGTTAATATGAAGAAATTTGTCTATTAATATATTCACCCTTTAACATTTCTTTAAGTAAAATAATTGTAATAGCTTGATAATACAAATTTTATATATTGATTATACATTTATTTTTTATTATGTATCTTTATGATTATTTGTTAAGGATGTTAAGTTTGTCTATGTTATGAGAGCTTCATCTTTTTTGATGTCAGGTATCTCACTTGGAGGGCGGACCCCCAACACATGGCTTGTTACAGAACTATTAAAACAATTAAAATAAATCTTTTTTTTTTTTTCAATTAAAAAAAAATCTTTCCTTGGAAATTACGTTATATTTACACGTACAGTCTCCAAAATGCAGCTCGATCCTGTAGGTGGCGGTGATGCATTAAAATGGAATGCCAACCGGGCCCTCCAAGCGCAGAAGAAGAAACTCAAACGCGGGAAGCGGTCTTTACATAAACACCACGAGAAGAAGAAAAAAGATCAGCTGCGTCCTATTTCTAAAAATTTTTTCATATAATGCAACACACGAAGCCTCAGAGTGTGTCAAACAATGAAAAGTCAACGTTAAGTGACTCGAAAAGGTATGTTATCATCTATTAAATGCCTTTATATTTGTTGACATTGTTATATTCCGAATCATTATTTCTAACATTGACGTGACGTTAATTGCCTTCGTTATATATGTAACGCTATCGCTTATTTTTTTTTTGTAGTGATTTTTTTTTTTTTGCAAATTATAACCTGTACAAGTAAAAAAAACACGTTCACAAAAGAATGGCGTAAAAAATAATCTGTAATGCATCTATTCACTTTGATATGCCCAATTTGAGTTTTACTGTAAACATATATAGTTTTCTGTCCTTAAAATTATAATCAATGGCTTTTAAACCAACTGTCAAAGTTGCATTTAATCTGATATGAATATAATGCTCATTAACTTAAATTGGGTGATTTAATTATGTTGTATATGCTTTACACAAAATATTTACTCTACTTCTACCTTCAATCATTTTAGTTTAGTTCATATAGGCATTCATTTATGGTTTTTATCCCCAGCTTGTTGACTGATGATGAAGTCGCCAAGGGAGATGGTAGCGGAGCAAAAAGGAAACCCAAATGTAAGAGTATCAGATGCTGAACTCTGTATAATAACGTTGCAATGCTATGCTAACTTTTTAAATATGCTTTTCTTTCAGCATCCGGGACTATTGTAAAGTCAAGATACATGCAAATAGATGCAAAAGTGTCATTGAAGGTAAACAACTAGACAATTTAATTTTATGAGAGGTTTTTTTTCTTCTTCTTTCTAAAGATGTGAATATCGCCTACCCTTATCGTTTAGTCCTGAAATCATAAGGGATCTTTTACCTACGGAAAAAAATCTTTATATAAGTAAAATACTTGGAACAAATTGAGCGCTAGTTTCTTTTGTGACTGGATTTCTTTTATGTTTGTCAGAGCCGTGTGCAGGAACAGTCGATAATGAGGCCACCCAGACCATCCTCTCCCAAAGTCAACATACGAAAACTGAAAGATGGCCTCCCATCCCGTCGAACAATGGGTCCTCTGTTGACCAGTGACTGTGAGTGGTTAGGTTTGGTCTGTAGATCTCTTTTGCTTGGACCTTCTCTTTTGCATATACAGTAAAGTGGTTTATTGAAGGTTGGCCCAAATTGTATTTAACAATGTGGTACTCGAGAGTTCTGGAAGGTACTAGTGTCAACCAGGAGACAGAAAGTTTTGTACATAAGTGGGTTTATTCAGTCGTTCTATAACAAAAGCGCATTAAATCTAAGCAATAATATACAGTGGGCCTAATATACAGTGAATGAAAATAGTACATAGTGGCAAAACCTCAGCCTAATGATGATTTGTGCAACGATTGCAGTACAACAGATGCACTCTGTGGGGCAACAGGATAGAAGAAGACGACAACAGAGAAGAAATCAAAGAACACATAGAGAAAATACTGGATGTTGAGCGGATTATATTGTTAGTGGCTGATCACAGGTAGCTGTTTGACAAAAATGTGGACAAAAGGGTTTTTTTTGTACGAAGTCACTATGAAAACGTGTGAAAGTGGCTCTTTGTGTCCTGCATATGTCATCAAAAGAGCAAGCTTTCATTTGTCAACGAGTTTCTTTCTTCTGTTGATCAAGTTATTGAGAAAGTTGTGGTTTGAATACATTTTTTTTCTACCTTCAGTGGGCTCAAGTTGTCTGGAGTCCTCAAATTTGGGAGGTGTCTTTCATTCTACTGTGCTGGATGGCCACTCGATTCATCCAGATTGTCCTGATATCTCCGTCATCAAAGGTGTAGTTCCTGTCCCGTATCATAGCTCTCGAATTTGATCTGTTGCAGTTCAAATAGCTGTAAAGAAGGAGTCAAATGCGACCCTAACAAGGTATATTTGAGGACTGGGACTGTTTGGATTATGATCTTTTTATATCTACAGATGAAGTGTTACCAGCAAATGAAGAAGAAAGGGAAGAAAGGGACCCAGCAATGCAGACCTTTACCTTTATTTTAGCCTTTCTTACTGCTAAGGTATGACCTCAGTGAACTAAAAATGAATATTTTGAGAGTGTCTAATACTGACATGGTTTGCTTAAAGATATTTACTGTGTACGGTGGGGTTGACTTTGAATGTTTGTCCACAGACAAATAATAAAATCATGATTAATTGAGGAATCCCATATGGCTTGATTTATGCAGTTTGTGACCATAAAACTTTCTCCCACTTTTTTCTGAACCATGGGAGCAAAAATGCTTGCACATGTATTAGCCCTCGGATGTAAACAGCCAATAGTGAATCTCTTTAAGTCGATAACAGCCTTTACGTGTCTACTTTCGTTCTTAACAAGTCTCTAGAAGAATAATGACCCATTCTTCCTGAGCAGATCGCTCAAGCTCCTCCAGATTAGTTGATCTTCTGACATAAACTCTGGACTTGAGTGCGCACCACAGATTTTCTTTTGAACTCAAGTCTGAGCTTTGTGCAGGACGTCAAGTTCACTCTTTTGGAGGTAGTTGGGTTAGGTATGCTTTGGGTCGTTATCATGCTTGAAGACAAAACAACAGTCTGAGGTTGTCTTTCTAAAATATTCCTTCAGCCTTGTATTCCCCTACCAAATACACTGACACATCCCCATAGCATTATTTTCCCACCACCATGTTTCACTGTGTGAATGGCCTTTCCTTTTCTGTAAACAAAACTCTCTCCAAAAAGCCCTAGTTTTGTCTCATCCTACCAAAAAAAACATTTCCAGTCTGCATTACTTTTCCCCAGATTGGCCTAGTTTGACTTTTGAAATGAGACTTCTAGTGGACGTATAGTACCATCCGATCCCTCGTTGATCTTTTTATCTTTGCCGTTCTAGATCGAGCATAATACCAAAAAACTGAAAGAGGAGGCTGAGCGGAAAATACTGATTGTGATGGAAAAAGAGCAGCAGCTTCGCTCTGAGGTCAACCAGAAGAAACGGAAATATCTGCTGCAGAAGAAGCAGACAGAGCTCAACGCTGTGCTGGATTTACAGGTCAGTGGTTTAATCCTTGTCGTGACTCTGGTGGATCTCAATTCTTCATCTTTCTCATGTCAAGTCTCTCTTTTTATGCAGATGGAGGCTTTAGGTCCTGTTGCTTCTGCTGCAAAAGCGTTTGCTGATGAGTACAGTTCTTTTGCCACTGCCATTGATGCCACGAGGCACAAGCTTCCTGTGAAACATGTGCACATTGGAGAAGACGCAGAGCAGTTTTTAAGTGAGACCGGGAAACACAAACTCCTTTTTAGAAAGATTACCTTGTTTAGATTCTGAAAATATTAAACAGAGGGTGAAATATTCCAAATAATTATTTACAGATTAAATAAAATAAACTTTCACGATCAGGATGTGACTAACAGTGATATGTGAATTTTCAGAGATTATTATTAATATCAGTATTCATGATCGCTAATGAATTATTCAAATTTCAGGAAGTAAAGGTTGGAAATATTACACTCTCTGTGTTCTGAATCTTAATGTATGCCATTTCACCTTCTTAAATGTGTGACAATATTTAACTTTTACAGATTTATTCACATGGCATACACTGTCCAGCTTCTCCGTTTATAATTGTACTTTACCTTTTCATCCACAATGTCTTATTGGTCTTTCAACAGTAGGTTTTATTTGGTTCTATTGCTATGGATAATTTCATATTCTAGTGGCACAGTGGGTAACACTTCTGCCCATTACTTAGAACCAGGAGTGTTCTTTCCATATAGCTAATCATTTATTTGCTTTACTTTAATGTAACATTTAATCTAAATTGGCCAGAAGTCTATTGGAAAATACAGTGCTCAGCATAAATGTGTACACCCCCTTTAAAAAGTAGGAATTTAACCAGTGGCTCAATTAACAAAAGAATAATTTCACAAGGCTAAGATTTATTGAAGTCCATAGCATGTAAAGAATGTTAATAACTGCATATATTGCAATCTGTGGGAGAGCTTTAAACCCACTCGCTTTTTATGCTGGTAATGTTTGAAACCAGGGCAGATTTGATCATGACGACCTCTTAAAACTATGTTACAACTTTCATCATTTTCAGGTGATTTCCAAATGTTTTTCCTTCTACAGATGATGCAGGTACATACCTGAATGCCAGCAAGCAAATTTTAGAGCAGTATACTGAGAGTGTCTCCAGCGACTGTGAAGCATTAACCACAAGTTTGGAAGATATGAACAAAATGGCAAATGAGATCAGCCTGGACTTGAAGAGGTACCAGCAACTCAAATGGAGCCTATGAAATGTAGCACACAGGTGTAGGGCACCAAGACTTAAATATAAGTGATATGGATCGCATTTACAAAATTTGCCTTTTATTCTAGTCCTCTGCCTTATCTTAAGGCAAATGGGATGTTAAATTGTGAAGCATTTTTTACTTTAAACTTTTTGCACCAAAATGTTAAATTTTGCCTTTAACAGGAAGTTGTTAATTACTCAGCCATGTCCAATTGGGTTCAAAATTTCCAGCTGTGTTGAGAGTCCATATAGCAGCCTGCATTGTCTGTTATTGCGCCACCTAGTAGCAACATGGAATATTCAATTGCTGTTTAATTTCAGACCATGTTTGAATTTTGGAAGAGTTTTGTAAAGGACCAATCCTTCCAAAAAGTCAATTGGAGTGAGTCAGGAAGTCATTTATTTTTTATTTTCCTGTAAAACTTGGTCGTACAGTGTTCGATTTGGATCTATATAGCAAACTACGGTGGATGTTACAGCATCACATAGTGGCCACATGGAATTTAAATTTTATTTATTTATTTTTTTGTAAACTTGTCCAAAAAAACATGAGCTACAAAAAAGATTGTCCAAGGGGTGATGGTGGTTGAGGTGCTTGAGCTTTTTATCACTGCTTGCAGCTTTAATTAATTAATGTTTTGTTTGTTTGTTTTTTTTCTCAGAACTGTTTCAGATCTTCTGGAGGTTTCTTCATTAGTGAGCCAGGAGAGTGTTTTAGTCCAGCAGTCACTGGAGGAAGAGAAGATGGGACGGAACATGGCCCAGATGCTTTTGCTTCCTGGCTCGCCTTAATGTGTTCTATTGAAATGAATAAAGACTGTTTATAATCATTAAGCTCCAAACACTACTGATGTGTTTGAGTTGTTGGTTTAAGGAAAGGAATGACCTGATAATGCAGTGGGTAGCCGTGCTGTCCCTCTAAAAGTGTGTTTCTCCCTGTGTAGCTGTTTTTTCCCACAGTTCTAATGCAGCCATGTCAGGTTGACACATCAGGTTGAATGTGAATGCGAGTGGTCACTCCTTAAAAAGAATTGGGAGTCTCTGTGTGGTGTACTCTACTCATGCCATGGGTGTTACTGGTTTGTTTGTGACTATTCGTTACATTGAACTGTGATCAATGGCCATAATAAACCTATCTGAGATTTAGTACGATCCAAACAAGCCAATCTCTGGTTTATGCATACTCATCTTTATTTGTTGTAGTAATTTATTAATTACTGTTAAATTAATCAACGTTTTCAAGTATCCGTGAGCAGGGCTCTGTGGGGGCCATGTGCCCTTCTTTCCAGTACTTGATCTTTACACTAAAGGTGGTTCTTAATGACTTTATCTGTATGTTTGGGGTTAGCCCTTCAGCAAACAAGGTGCATTCTGCTGTGTCCCAGTATTTCAATTTTTTCCCCTGCTTTCATATTTGTCACTCTTCCATGAAGACCACCTGCCAGCGCTTGAACTGCACTTCTTGAAACACTGGTTTGCTTTGAAATCATTGTCTGAGAGAGACTTTGTTAGTAGAGTACAGCCACTGTATGTCACGTTGCTGTACCCGCTCATGACAAGAAACTCTTCCTCAACCTCGCACTGGTAGCAGAGTTTGGCTATTCCTCATCCAGTCCCCTTATACAGCTGTTTCTGTTTTAGTTCATGACTGGGCTTCAACCCATTTGTAATTACCGTTAGCACCTTTTTGGTAAAATTGGTTGATCACATACATGACTTATCTTATACAACATCAGATTATGGGCAAGTTTACCTAAAAGAATTGATTCTTGTCACACCAAATATTGATTTGATTCATTTTCACTGCATTTCTTTTAGTTTAATAAAGTCTAAATTATTACTACGTTATTTTTAATAAGTAACCGAGAAACTAAAACATTTCTTTCAGCCATATACTGCACTAATCATCCGCACCAGGCGGTGGCGGTAATAAACCCACATAAGGCAAGCTCGATAAACAATAGAAGAGGTGGCGTAAGCGCAATAAACGAACTGCTATGAGCAACGCGTAAGTCCTTTAAAAACTTGTTTTTTGGGCTCAAAGTATGATTACAAACGTTTCCCCATTTAAATGCTAGTCAGAACCGGTTCGGTTTTAATTAGCTGTTTTAGGCATTTATTTTTATATGGCAAAATAGGTTATACAATATTAGATTATAACACGTAACGTTATATTTAACTACTAATTTATCATAAAATTGACTTGACGTTTGCTTTTTGTACTAAATTTTTGTTTTAAAAAATGTGAAATATTCGCCTGGAAGCCATCAAAATTACTGATCAACACAATTATCATACTTTAGAAGCCTCATGTTACCACATTTGCTTTGTTGACAGCACTGCAAGTGGTTTTCCCATCATAATTTGTGACTTGTCATGGTTCATTAATGGGATTTTTCACCTTCATGGGATTGGGGCCATCACTTGTGATGTACAGAACACAGTTGGTACACAGCTGTCAGTCCTTATGAATTCCTAGACTGCTATTCAGATTTGAGCCTGGATTAATCCTCCATTTGATATTTTGGTTTCACCTTTCTTAGTGAGAATCTACAAATAAAATTGATATTGGCTAGTAAAAGTGCCATTTATATGTATTTTTATTAGCATAATGAAATGGTTGCCAAGGTAGAGTGTTTGGTTGCTATGGAGTAGTCTATGACGTCATACAAGGTTCCCCATGCCAATATGAGTCAATTATAGCAACTAAGTGTTTCTATGATTTTTCTTAGCTGAAATAGTAATACCGTGGTTGCTATTGTAAGCTGTCAGGTTGCTATGGAAGGTTTGGTGACATAATGTAATTAGTTTTTTGTCACTATAAGCTATATAAACCAACCACATGTCTATCATTTACTAAAGCTGAGATGGAGTTCAGATTTGGTTACTGGGATAAACAGTTTGGTTGCTAGGGAGCAGTCAGTGGTGTCATAAAAAAAAATTATTTATTTCTGTACTTATCATTATAAGTCATTATTGGCCATTAAAAGACGTTGATAAATATCTAACCCGATCTAGAGCCTGGGGTCCTCAGTGGTTATTATGTTCTTGCACAACTGATAACCTCCAAAGGTGGGGTCTGTTTGAATCTTAGTGATTTTCCAGAATTCATTTAGTGGTAAAAGTCTGAAAAGATAGCAACCCGCGACCAGTTTGGATGTCTTGGCAAAGTTGGGTGGCTGTTGCTCAAACGGTCTAGGAGGAAATGCGTTTAGAATTTTTTTGTCGGAAACAAAAGACGATATAAGAATATTTTGGCTTTTAGAATATAGGGATTAGCGGCCATACACTAGTTAAACTACTCTAAAAATGGTCTTTCGACTCTTCTGTGAATACTTACTCTACTCTGATGTCCAGGAGGCCTACTTCTCGGAGGGGTGGAGGACGAAGGCGTGATGAGCAACCGGAAATCAGTAGGAACCAAGTGCTTGAGCAAAGAACCACAGACTCTGTGCCTCATGGCTCCTGTGAGACCATGTGCCCTGTTTATGAGTTACGCCAACGTGAAGCTCAAAAGCGTCTACATAGATTTGAGATCTTGCCTGGCACAGAGCAGGACCGTGTGCCACGAGCCGACCCATCTCGAGCTGTGAAAGAGTATTCAAGACCTGCTGCCGGGAAAGACTCCACCAGAGCCAGTGAGCTTCGACCTCCGACTGTGCTACTACAGACGGTCCACTATCTTGTGGACCATGTCGCTGCATCTTCTACTTTTCAGCCATGGACGGAGGTATGATGTAGGGAAAATTCTTTTGTATATATGTATATAGGTATGTATATAGGTATTTTTAAATGAAAACAAAACACATTTTATTTGAATAAATACATTTTTCTGGCTGTTCATCCCTTCACTTGACCACCATTACCACTTTTCTCTAACTGGAAACAGTTTGAATATGCATGACTTCCTTATCCAATGGTCTTGTAATCCAAATATATGTGAAACCGATATGGCATTGCTAAACTCTTTTATATTGGCACCACTCGTTCGGTCTGATGTGTGTTGTCGCACGAGACTTTGCAATGAAAATCGGGTTGTGGGTATTGGCCTTTAATCGCAGGATTTTTAAAAATCTGTTGACTGCAAGTTTGTTCCTGTGTGTAAGCTCAGATTTTTTTTTTAAAGATTATATTTTGGCCAGTTTTGCATTTATTAGAATGAACAGGACAGGAAGTAGACATGAAAAGAAGTGGGTAGAGAGAAGAGTAGGGTTGGGAAAAGGTTCTGGGTTTGAATTTGCGTTGCCTTCGACAACTGTGGTTACATGTCAGGTGCACAGTCCACTACACCATGGGGCTGGACGCTCTGATTTTTTTTTTTTTTTTTGCAAAGATTTGAGCAAAACCAGTCTCCATTTGATCCTTTTCTGAAAGCAATTATGCTCTTCCAAACACTTGCTCGCTTCTAGCTTCTTGTTACACTTTTTTCCAGAAAAGGCTCTAATTGTAGGTAGAAACAGTTACATGACCTGGAACAGAGAATCTTTTTGTAATTCTCATGTTCATCTTATTAAACTTATTCTAGCTCCTGTGTAGTTTGACTAATAGCGTTAACAAGATTGAAGACCGAGCTTGTGTATACCGCATTTTTGCCTTTATTATGAACATATAGGATAGTACGGATACAGGAAGAGAGAGGGGGACGGACTCGAAATGACACCCGGACTTGGGTTGTGCTTCTCAACTGTGCTCTTAATGACAATACTCTTAATCATGCATAATGCTAATATTAGTTGGGGGAGGGAAAGAGAGTAAAAGTGCCATGTGCCTGTGTGTACACTCTCAGCTCAGAGAACCCATCAAAAGCTGTTGGTTAATGGAGCTCTTGTTTGAAAACAAGTTACGCATCAATCATGGAAAAAACAACACTGCATTGAAAAACACATTAGAAAGAATTTCTTTTATCTGTTGGTTGCAAGGTTATTCCTGTGGGTTGGGCTCTGATTTTTTAGCAGCGTTTTGAGCAAAACCAGAGCCCATTTGTCTTTTTCTGGTAAATCTTCTGTAAAATTAAGATGAAAACACATGTGATCTTGCAAACACTGGCTCGCTCCTTGTTACACATTCATTTTCAGATTAGACTCGGATTTTTGGTGCCCATTTGTCTTTTCTGGTAAATCTTCTGTAAAATTAAGATGAAAACACATGTGCTCTTCCAAACACTGGCTCACTCCTTGTTACACAATCATTTTCAGATTAGGCTCTGATTGTAGGTAGAACAGTTGTTTTATAGCTCTATGACCTGGAACAGAGTCTGACTCTGATAGCGTTTGCAAGATTCAAGCCTGCGCTTGTGTATAGGGTAAAAGGCTAAGGGCTCATGAAGCAAATTGAAATTTAACTTAAGTTTGTTCCGAAACAATTGTAGGACATCCTCCAATGGAACAGAATTCATTATGAAATTCACATTTTCATCTGAACGAAAATGTAAATCTCAGCCAATTCAAATGCTGTAATGAGTGATATAAGTCTAGTTGAAGCCTGTCTTGTCTGGTGTTGCTCCACAGGTGTACAGTTTTGTGTTTGACCGGCTGCGCAGCATTCGGCAGGACATGATCATCCAGCGTGTGTCAGGCCCAGAGTGTGTAGCAGTGCTGGAGAAGAGTGTACGCTTCCTCCTCTATGCCTCTTACAGACTGTGTGGAGAGCCTCTGAGGTACTTTGACCCTCGCATCAATGACACACAACTTCAAGAGAGCTTGAGCTGGCTACTGGAGAGTTACCGAGAAGGAACGCACCAGCACCAGGAGGAGTTTCAGGCTCTCTGCCTTCTCTATAACCTGGGTGAGGAAGTACATTTGTTCTCTTTGCTGTTCTTGAATTAAACATTTAAAGGGGATGGTAAATTCAACGTTTGATTGCGCTCTTTGAATATCCTCTTCGTGTTCTATACTATGCCCCTACCCCCCCCCCCCCCCTCATGTAATGTTCTTCTCTGTCTGATATGTGCTTGGGTTGCAATGCCTTTTCCCACCTCTGTGGGGCACTGTGTGGAAGGAGCATTTTTTTAGCTACTTTTCCCAGTGTATACACATTTCTCTGGGTCCAATTACACTGCATGTAACAGTGTATGTGACAAAATAAGGCTATCCTCCCATCCTTACGCTGTTCGTCTAACAACGTTTCATGTAACCACACATCGGTTATATGGAAAATTACGGAAAAGGTGCTGCTGGGAACTTTTAATAAATGTGTTTTCTGGAGTGTTGGAGGTGAGGTTTGTCATTGTCATCAAACCCTGAGCTTGACGTAACTGGTCAGGGTCTGCTTTGAAAGTGAAAGTGTCATCATGACCACATGGGATTTGTGCTCTGCATTTAACCCATCTAAGTGCCCACACAGCAGTGAACAAAAACACCATGAACGCACGCCTGGAGCAGTGGGCAAACACCTGTTGGTTTGGTATCGTCATTACATTGTTTTTTCACGTGGAAGCTATTTTTTTGTACACTGCGTGAGGAAAAAAAACTGTGTTCATGTGGACATGGCTCTAATATTAATAAATTAACGTTTATTAATCTTAAAGCCCGGACTCATCTTTTAACCAATTTGTTTTTTATTTTAAATAAGTTTCCAGATGTTGTTTTGAATTTATGTTTGAGGAAGGAGCTATCTCTTTACTAATAAAGCCTATGCTTTTAGGTTCAACACAAGCCGTCCGGCATGTCCTTGAGCTTCCTGTGCAGATTCGTGGTTCTCTACCGGTCCAGCTGGCACTGGCACTGAGCAGAGCCCGTGAGGAGCACAACCCGGTTCGAATGCTGCGTCTGGCACGCCGGCTGGACTTCTTACAGCTGTGTGCTCTCCATCGCCACCTGCTGCCCCGCAGATGTCAGCTTCTGCGGATCTACTGCAGCGCTCACTGCACCCGAAGCAGCACCTGTCGGTTTCCTTTGCAAAAGCTGGCAGGACTGTTGTCTCTTACAGATGTGCTTACTACCAAGCTGTGCCAGGCTCATGGTTTGGACGTCTCTGGTGAGTGGGTGCAATTCTCCAAGGGCTCATTCACTGAGATGCCTTCAGCGTCGCTTCAGTGCAGACTGATGCATGAGCCCCTGGACGAGGAGAACTGGAACTGCTCTGCTGGCTCCGCCATTCAAACTGGAGCCTGATATTTTGACTTTGCCTCTCTAGTCTGGATCATATAACCTTCTGGTTTTTATTGAGATGTGTGTATCTGTGGAGTGACTGTAAGTCTTAAAATGATTTGGCAGAGTTTATAATAAAATGTTCTTCACTTTACCACATTAATTACCATGTTCTAACTCAACTTTCTTTTGTTGACGTATCATTGTTTCTAACCATAACTTTATCTTCAAAGCAATTTTACAGAATCACTGCACCATAAAATAGAATAACACATACAAATTGAATTATTTCCAAATACTAATGTGATTAAACAACCAACTTTGCCAGTGTTTGCCAAATCAGTTTCTGCTGGTACTAGTGTTAGTTAATAGTGGCCGGTCAATAGAGAGCCGGAGGTTCTTGCCCAGCATCCACTACTCCTTGACCTAAACATGAAAAACACTTTAAAATGAAGATAATTTCTTTAGTTGGTCGTTATATTAATTATATTAAAAGATTGATTAATTTAAAAAGTTTAAAATCAGTTTAAAAAACTCTAAAAATAGAAGAAAAGCAGACTTAGCTAACTAACTTTGGTGAAGCCAAAGCTTTATTCTGCTTTCCCCGTCTCATATGTTTGACTGATTTAAAGCTCTTTTTTATTTTAGAAAAGACAATAACTGTTTTAACAGAATAGAAGGCCATAAACAGTAAAACACTAAATGTGAAGTTACTTGTTTAAATAAAAAAATGTGAATGTTATGGTACATATTTGTTGCCCTTTGGACCGTTTTCTAAATTACTAGATGGGAAAATACGTAAATGTACCAAACTGTCTCCACTTGTCAAAGCTTTATAGCAAAACTGTTAAAATGGGCGTAAATAATTATCAACCTAAAATAACATTATTTTGTTGAAACACCTGGAGAATGGGCTCAGACCGGTTTGACTGCTTTAAAGCACTTTTTTTTTTTTTTTAGAAATGACAACTGTTTAAATGGGTTAACATTACTTTAAACAGTAAAATGATGTTGTTGCTTTTTTAAACGATTAAACAGATTTCCATACAAATTACCATATAATGTATTCAAAAGTTCTTTTTCTAAATGTATGTTGAGCGAGTTTATCACCGAGTGCAGGACAGTGGTACAGTGAGTTATGGAGTGATGTGCTGGGGGTGCTGGTGGAGCCAGGGTGAAGAAGCAGCACGGTTTGATCTGCGTTAAGAGGAGTCTTTCTCCGACTCCTCTCCCGCACAAACATGGGCGAAGCTGAGACTGTGCCAGCCGAGGAAAAACCTGCAGAAAGTGCTATCTGTACAGCCGAGGAGGCGATAGTATGGAGCCAAGAGGTGGAAGTGTGTCTTTTCCACGCGATGCTGGGTCATAAACCCGTAGGTGAGACGATTTTGTCCTGCACTGACGCGAACAGCAGGCCATGAATGATGCCTGTTTTTATGATTATCTTAATTAAATAAATTAAACATGAAATACACTCGCGTGTAACACACGGTAAAAGTATTTGGTTCGCATTTTGTTTTATTGTGTCGCTAATGTAAATTTTTTAAAGGACGATACAGGGTTTTGGGGGTCATCACTTGTTTTTTTTTGTTCGCTTCGTCTTATTATTATATGATTTTTTAATTATGTTATTACATTTATAACCTTATGCATTTTATTAGTAAATCTGTAGGTGGCGTGTACAACAATAATATTGAGTATGTGGGTGACAAAGCATCTTATGTTGACGTTAGCATTAGCGCTTTTGCTAACTAGCATGCTAGGCTAATGCACATCAACACAAACATACGCATATAATATTTTTTCCATTTAACACATCAGAGGAAGCATACAGAAACACGCGGGGCTACAGATGCACTTCACGTTTTGATACACATTTCTGCAGAGGAGAAACAAAACATCTCAAAACAAAACACATCTCAACAAACATGCAAATAAAAAAAAAACATTATTATTCTCATTAATAAATCTCACCTTGGAATGTTGTTTTCCAACACTGCGGGGAAATGACCATTTTTTTAGTTCTACCTTTATAGTGTTTACTTTTGGCCTGGGTTGGCCATGTAAAAAATAAAAAAAATTTATGATAAAAATGGAGGGTCCTTTTATTAACAATAATATTTATAGTTTATTTTGAGACGCTGTTATTCACCGTGCAATAAAGCAAACAATATAAAAGATTTAGAGCAAGAACATTGAAAATTACATTGTACTTGCTAATGGACACTCTAGTTCACAAAAGGTATTTTCTGTGCTTTAAAGATTATTTTTCATGTCTACAGGAGTGAATCGTCATTTTCACATGATCTGCATTCGTGATAAATTCAGCCAGAACATCGGCAAGCAAGTCTCCTCAAAAGTCATCTGGGATCACCTCAGCACCATGTATGACATGCAGGCACTGGTAAGACTGACCATTCAACCATTAATTGAATTTGTTTTTGGACATTGATTAATTACTTGCAATTTATGCATTGATTGTCGAACCAAAGCTCGACAAAGTTAAATTGTTTTCATCAATGATCAGTTTTTTCTAGATGCTAAGTTTTTTTGTTTCTTTTTAGTATTAGTTTATTTTTTTTATTTTGGATTATTTGTCTGGTACAAAAAGATGTTTAAATTTTCAAACATTTATTTGGAAATTTATAAGAACCCGGAAGCCTTCAGTGCAAAACAGAGGTGACCCACTCATGAAAGCGAGCTAATTGTGTTTTACTCCAACCTTATACACAGAGGCTCAGCATCCTATGACTAGTGCAGATTATATTTAAAGATATCTCTACCTAATGTATTACTAGACATATAACAATTGGAGACATCTTGTGAAAATTTAATCTAAAACTAACAGTTTGTCATAGGGGAATGAAACTTTGCAGATGTGTAGGGTACAGAGACTTGAAAATATAAATAGATTGCGTTTCCAGAGTCATCAGCACTTTGGCTATTTTGCAAGAACCTCTAATAAATTATACTTTTCCACATCTATAACATCTCTTAGAGATGTGTGTTCATCTCCAAACTCTGTCAGTCTTATCTTAAGGCATATGAGATGTTACATTTTGAAGCTTTTTTGAATACAGTAAACGCATGGACTTGTCCAGGGTGTACCCCCGCCTCTCACCTGATGTGAGCTGGAGATGCCCCCCATGACCCCGAAAGAGAATTAGCGGGCAGGAAAATGAACGCATGAATAAACGCACCGCAACCCTTGGAAGTCGACTTTTCCCCATAAACAGGAAGTTTTTACAACTCAGCCACAAACTGTTTGATCAGTCTCAAATTTACCAACCATGTTAACAATTCATGTCTGACCACATCTGCAGCATACACCTCGGTTATATCGCCACCTAGTGGCCACAGGACATACAACTACTTATTTTTACTAATTTGTGACAAGAATATGAGTCAAGACACTTTATGGCGTGATTTTCATAATTTTCCTGTATAGTTTAATTCTTGCTTAAATATATCCTAAATAGGGATCGGAAATAGTGCATATTACAACAACCTGGTTATCGAGAGCCAATGTTGCAGGACGTGTGAGAGCCCTGTGATCTCTGCTTGCAGCTTTAATTTATTTATTTTTTTCTTTTAATTTTTTTTTGTACGTTAACAGAAATGTGCTCTATACATAGTGACTTTTTGTTGGAATAGAATATTTATTCAGATACTAAAAATATTTGCAATGTATCAATTAAATAGTACATCTTTAAAAACTGTTGAAATGTTTTAATGTATCGCTGCGCATCAAACTGACAAAACTGTCATTCCATACTTGATGATCATATACTTATTTTGCAGCATGAATCTGAAATACTCCCATTTCCAAACCCTGAAAAGAGCTTTATGCTGCCAGAGGAAATCATACAAGATGTGAAGGAAGGTGAGCTGCTCTCAGTTCCTGTGCCGGGAAATGTTGGGAAACCTTTGCCTTTTGTGATTAAATGAAATATTTCTATGCCAGGTAAAGTGGGATCTGAAGAAGAAGTGAAGGAGGAGTTCAAAGAGGAGAGTGATCCACCTCCAACACTTGAAGAAGGTTCTTCACCTCTACTCAGTTCTCTTACATCAGTCATGTCCCGTCATTCTTGGACGTCCACAGCCCTGAGTTGTGTTTGTTTCGGTGAAGGGTTGCAACTAAACATTGCAAAGCTGTGGCCCTCCAGGAATGACATTGGACGTGCATGTCTTACATACTCACCTCTTCCCCTTTTCCTCCTTTCTCTTTCCTTGATGCAAGGCGACTTTTAACCCTGCGTCATTGCATCACTTTTTTTTGGATCCTTCTCCCGTTGACGTGAAGCTCAGCGTGGCTCACACTGGTCATTTGTGTCTCATTTTAAAGGTCTGGGTCCCTGTGTGGCTGGCCAGGATTTTGCAAGGTATGGACAGAAGAAAACGTTTCGATCTGTTCCAAAACTCCAGCTTGTGCTCAGTACAGACCAGCTTATTACCAGAGGCCTCTGTAAAAACCACTTTCAGAGACCTCTGACCATTTGTGTCTTTCTCTCACTCTTCTCCTTTCTCTTTCTCTGTGTTCTGTGCGCTCTTGCCCATGTTTCTCTTCGTTGTGTGTGTTTGTGAGCCAGGGGTATTAGATAAAAAACGTTTCACCAGTCTTTCCAAAATATTTCACATTTTAGTCCAAATTTCAATTTACCGTATTTTTGCGCAGTATAAGATGCACCGGCATATAAGACGCACCCAATTTTAAATGAGGAAGATCTATAAAAAAAAGATTCTGAACCAAATACTGTAGTAAAATATTTTATATCAACTGTGTAAAAGTAAACAGCAGTTTAAGAACAATTATATGCCAAACATGTGAACAGTGAGTAAAGTCAGTAAAAGTAACAAAAAAAGGCTGTAATGTTTTTATTCGAACCCCAATAATTCCTCTTCATCGCTGCTATCAGAAATAAGGAAGAACAGTTCCAATCCACGCAGTCATTATCATCACTTTCTTCCTCACTGGTGTCAAATAAGATGTTGTCTTCTGTTCCATCCAAGGCATCACTAATACCACATTTCTTAAATGATTTTATAACAATGTCCTCCTTCACGGAGTCCTACGCGCTGAGCAGAGATGCGCGTCAGCGCGCACCGCCGGGTAAACAAATATGGGCGACGGCTCCAGAGTGTGATGGAAATTTTCCTATATAATACTACCATCTAGTGGTCATTTAGAAAAATGTAATTTGAGAAACTTTTAAGAGCACACGTCATACTTCAGTCCCGCCCCTTGAGGCTCGAGGTTCTTCTTCCAATGCCGATAATTTGTCTGTAGGAAATACGTTGAGACTGCTAAATCTTTACAATAAATAGCCGCATTTGCTGTGTTCTCTCTCAAACGGTCTCCAGTGTTTATTATTAACTGAGAAGGTATATTTTTACCATAACCGGAGCTAGGCTGAAGCCACGACCTCTCTTACGCCTCTCCTACGGCCGTGACCGCCCTCCGTTCCGCGGCGCTCTGCATTCGCCGTATAAGACACACCAACTTTTCCCCCTCAGTTTTGGGGAAGAAAAAGTGTGTCGTATACGGTGAAAAATACGGTAGTTGTTTTTAACGCAAATTGTTCTAGTAAAACTTCTTTAAAACATTTAGCTTGTGTAAAGGTGGATGTCTGATTTAATATCTGCTTTTTAAATTTTTAATTGGATTATATTGAATAGTTTCAGCTTTATATTCATGGCATGCTTTCATGGCATTCATCCACATTTTACACCAAAATGTTTAATTTAACCAGAAGTAACAAAAAATGATGAAAAATATCCAATGGTGGGATTCCCCCTTCGACTTCCCAGTATGCATTGATTAAATAAACATTAAAGGGGTTTTAACTTGACTTAAAAAAATAGTAAAATGTAATAAATGTCCAGACATTGTTAACTTAATTTACATTATTGCTGGCTTTTAAATCCACACAGGTCCTGAAGTCTCTCCGTAATTTCTCTTGCTGTTCACATATTGAAATAATGAAATTATTTATGCTTAATGAAATTCTACCATTTTAGAGTTCAGGGATACAAATTCTATTCCTTGTGTGTCGCAAGGAGAAAACAACTAGGGCTTTTTTGGAGTTTTGCAGAAAAAATTAAATCTTCAGTTTGTGTGTTAAAACCTTTTCTGTATAAAAGTTTGATCATGCTTCTCTTACAAATGTCTTGCGAAAAACATAAATTACTTTTCTGGATTACGTCACAGGTACAGAGGTGGGTAGAGTACCCACAATCTGTACTTTTGGAAATATTTACTCAAGTAAGAGCAAAAAAAGTATCCGATGGAAAATTGACACAAGTAGCTTGTTACTTCTGATTTGATAGATATGAAACTAAAACCTTGAATTCCAAACTATTTGGGAGAACTTCTTCTTGAAAATCTCTTTGTTTTACTTATTTTAACCATGGGCTGAAGAAAAGTAGTCTCTCTAAGTCCTGTGATGGTCACGTAAACTGTCATTTGCAATAAAAAACAGCCAGACATTTTTCTAACTGTGTCTTTATTTTCACATTAATGCTTGATGTAGTGCCTCAAAAAAACATTTAGTGAAGTATACAACATCCCATTGTGTACATTAGTTTATATCGATTTTTGGAAAATGCAAATGAAAGCATGGAGACGTTTAGAATGAATGTTTTTGTTTTACAAGCGCTCATATGATGAAAACAATCGTACCATGTGTGAAATATGGTACTATAACTAAGTGCCCATAGTTACCAAATTAACAGTAATAGTCTTTAAACAGGCATCATATTGACACGTATCATATTGAAAAAACAGAGTTATTTTTATGCCATGGGTGATCTTCCCCTGATAGCTCACACAAGCCATCATATTTCTAAACATGCGCTGAATTTACGCGGGAGATACATAGCAGGCTCGCGAGATGCAGATGTATCTATTTCAATTTTGTAATCTATTACAAAAATGTAAATATACTCTAAAATTACTCCAAACATTGACTCAAGTAAATGTAGCTAAGTAAATATAATTAGTTACTACCCACCTCTGCATGGGTGTACTGTCATATACAGTCGTCTTTTCCTCTAAGGAAGAAGAGGAAAAAGAATGAACACAACAAACGTCTTCTAGACCTAGCAACAGCCATCAAACTTATCCAAACTGGTTGCGATATCTTTTCAGACTGGTACCACTATAAGAATTCTGTCTGGGAAGTTGCTGAAAATCCTAGGAAATTTTCCTTTGACTCAACATGGCATCACACGTAAAACTGTGACATATCTCTATCTCAGCGTAGGAAAAACATAAAGACATGGGGATTTTTTTTTTAAACATATTTTGTCACTGTTCCCCTCATTGCATCCAGACTGTTTACCATAGCGACCAATCTCAGCTTAGGAAAATGATTGAGAAATGGCGGTTGATTTATGCCCCCATTGTGACACTAAACCACACTTTTACAAGGAGACCACTGGTACAAACCAAACCCAGTCATTCAAATTAAGGTTAATGGATAAAAGGAAGTATTTTCCTGTTTGTCGTCTATGTTTGCCATTGTTTTTGCATTTTTTCGTACATTTGTTTCACCAGTGTTGAGTCAAAGTTATTTTTGCATTTTAAATAATATGTTTTGTTCTTTGTGTCCCCTTCTCACCCTTTTCTCTATACTCCTTCCTCCCTTCTCACCTTCGCCAGGCAGCAATTGCTCCGTGAAAACATCGGAGAGGTCGGGCAGCGGACGCGAGAAAGAGAAGGAGCGACCAGAGAAGATGGCCTCGGTTGAGACAGCGGGCAGCGGGGCTAAAGAAGCAGTCGGAGAGAAGAGGAAGAGGAGCCGAGCCGTGGAGAAGGTGATGAACTCCAGCAACCCCTCCAGTCCAGGAGGGGCCAAGCGCCGCAGGACGTAACCAAACCTGGTGGTGGAGGATGGCCCATATCATAGGAGAAGCAGAGCTTGAACTGGACATGAGGGAGCGGAAGTGACATGGAACTGAGGTGATGCTCGTCTGTGTTGTATGCTGTCCAGGGTTCCTCTGTAAGACGGTGGAAATAGAGGATTATCTCATTGTTCCGAAGATCAGAATATACTTATGGGAAAAGCAACTACCAGCGTTCTTACACTGTGTTTGGAAATTAAACTGAACCTTTTTTTTTTACAAGGGAAAAGCTTTTAAGTGGTATCTTGGTTTTATTTTTGTCCAAACAGATGTTTTTGAAGTGAATTAGAAGGTTAACTGGATTTGTGTGTGACGTATTTAGACTTGCACTGCAAATAAACTTGCCTTCTGTTATTAACTATGTCTATTAGACCTGGGGTGTCAAACTCAATATCTGGACGGCTCCAGTTAAGTTTAACCTAACCTTCAGTTCTCCAGGAACGGAGTTTGACACCCCAGTCAAAGACAGTTATAGAGCTGAGGTTTGTAGAGATAAATGTTGGGTCTTACGTTTCTGTGGGTTTGTTTAAACTATTAGAGAAAATGTGTTAAACTTGTCGGGACTATTAAAAAGTGACTGAAAACCTGACAGCTTGGGGTTGATGTTCCTTCTTAAAGCCTTACATTTAGGTTTAGAATAAATTTCATATTAAGCATGTTATCAGAACCATTAAAAACATTAGCATTCAAATGTTTATTAGGTCTTACATTTAGTTTCAGGTGTAATTTCAACAGTGACGTAAAGATGTATTAGATAAAATCTATTAGGTGCACTTTTTTGTCATGGTGAAATACCAATCCACTTCCTGTTTTCATGCCCAATGACCAATCTTTCCTGTTTACATTCTAAACGCACCTCCTCCAAGACCGTTCGAGCTACAGCCACCAAACTTTGCCAAGACATCTAAACTGGTCTCTATATCTTTACAGACTGGTACCACTAAATGAGTTTTGGGAAAGCAACCAAATTTTCTGAACTCAATCTCAGCTTTGGTTAATGATAGAAATATTGGGGTTGGTTTATTTTACTTGTAGTGTAATGGGGAATGTTACATTGTCACGGACCTCTCTATTGCTACCAGGCTGTTTACTATAGCAACCAACTGGCATTTCTACTTTAGCTTAAGAAAATTCATTCTAACATTGGCTTCAAACAGCATTTTACAAGCCATCATCAAAAGTTTGTGCGCAAAATTGAGCCATTATCTGTTTAACCCTTCACTCTAATTATCTGAATATGCAGCGCTAACGTCGAAATGAAGACATGACACCAGTTTGTATACGAAAACTCAATTGGAAGCAACAATGAAGGAAACTAAAGACATACAAAAATGCCTTCTTTGGGGATTTTCTTGGGATAATCAGAAAATGTAAATATGAGCATAGCACAATACAAAACCGTTTTTCCGACTCACATGAAGTGGTTGGGTGATGCTATTTATTGTTAAATATCTGTGTTTAATCAATTACACAAAAGAAACTTTCCAAATGACGCTGGTAAAAGGTTTTCCTGCCCTGGCTCTTATTTTGAATTCCCTCTTTAACATCAATGACGGCCTGAAGTCTCTTGGGTTAGTTGTCGATTAGCTTCTTGGCAAAAAGCCTCTACTTTTTTTGTAAAAATGCTTCCCCCAACTACTAATCATTAGTGAAACATTTTTGTTATATTTTATCCACAGTGTCCCAACCACAACCTCTTTTTCCAAGGTATTCCATGTGAAGCAGAGCTTAACCAACACTTAATGCTACAAAAAGCAAAATCAACCTGCTTTACCATCAACACACATTGCTTTCACTTATTGATAAAGGAGCAAAAAATGTTGCTTGGCTGTGTTTATTTTGGAAAAAGCAGATGAAAACATTGGTTCCCAGGAATCTCCTTCCCTCGCTTTAAAATCACAACCTTTTATTGGTGTTTAAAATTATTTTCAAGTTCTACTTGATCTCTTCATGCGACTGACGCCATTAACAGAAAAACTATTAGGGAAGATTCAAATGGATAATACTGGTGCATTCAGTACAATTATGAAATGTAAATAAAAGCGCTGAAATGTTGAAATCAAATAATGTTGTAAAGTATCTTGAGCTACACAGAGGAGTTGAATCTGATTAAACCTGCTGAGTCACTCAGAGCTCCTCTGCTTTACTGTGATCCTCTCATTTCGGCTCCTCTTCCCATCACTGCAGTCCCTCAGCATCCCCACAACACCCCACCCCCCCTCACTCTCAATGCCGCAGTGCTGCTATATCAAACTAGGGTGAGTTCATAACAAACACTTGGACTGAGCTGCCCCTTTAGTAGAACAGTGTAATTCTCTGAGGACTTAAAAAGTAAAGAATCTGTCAACTACGGGTAGGTATCAACACATTATTGATTACAAAAAAGCTTTTTTATTGATGTTTTTTTTTCTTTGTAATGATTAAGGGCGAGTTTGCTTACAGCTTTGGTCGTATTTGTGCATTTGTTTCTGGTCGTCTTGTACAGTCTGTTAGTGATGCACTTCATGTCTATATTTCCATTATTGGTGTGTTTCAGCCGATTTCCAAAACTGCATGACCATATTAGCATAAACTATAGCAGAAAACAACTGAAATATAATAATCATCTATCAAATCCTGGAATTTTTATGACCAACTCTTCATGGAATTATTGAAATTCCCTGAACGTTCTGCTAGTGTGTGCACTAAACCCTAAAAACGTAACTTGAGATTCCCAAATACCATACCCTACTGGTGCATCTCAACCACGGAAAAGTTTGATAGTTTGGGACCTCATGCATTTTAAGATTCATCATTCACTGATTACTGGTGTAACGCTACACTCTGCTCACGATACGATACATACCTCGAATTTATGTCCACAATACGATATGCATCACAATATTTTACGACGCTATTTTTAACCAACTATCGAAATTGTTTATAAAATTGATTATCATTGGATAAAATGTCATTTTAAAAGTTTTGAGAGTTTGATTAGAATTAGAGCACTTAATATCCTCCATCCACTAGGGGGCAGTGGTAATGTTTGCAATGAGTCATCTTTTTTACTCTAAAAAGAGCACATTTTAAAATCTTTCTAGTTTAAAATGTTAGTAAAGAATAATTGTCTTGTAGCAAATACTACATTAAACAAGACAAAGAAGTTTCAGAAGTGACTAGAACCACAATCACTCCAAGAAGCAAATACACATAGACGATATCTCCTAGTAGCTCCATGATACGTGACAATTTTGTATTGCAATATATTGTGCCACAATATATGTTACACCCCTATCACTGAGCGAAATGTTTAACGTTTTGTAGCTTACAGTTATTAAAAACCACAATTCAATGCCTCACTTTTTCTGGTAAAAGTATGAAATATTGTAGCTTCAAATGGTCCCTGTAAGATATTTGATCATGGGAAGACTGTGGGCTTAACAGATACTCAGAAGACACTCATGAACACCCTCCTTTAGTAGGGTAAGCCACAAAGGCCATTGCAAAAAAGCCAAGGCAAAATCCAGTACAAATGGTTTTGGAAAAGGTGAACTGGCTAAAGGGAGAACTCTAGGCAGGGGAAGCTTTACAAGTAGTGGGCCGAGGGTGGAGTAAGAGCAAGAAGAGCCAATTTGAAGCCAGTGGGCTACAAATGTCACATGTCTTGTCTAAAGCAACTCCTTGTGGAGGCAACGTTTAACTTAAGCATTTTAACTTTAATAACTCCTAACTGAAATGTTAAGTGCCCCACTTTTTAGATGGAGAGAATTTGACTTTGAGAGAATTTGACTTTTATATTTAAGTGAGTGATATTTGTCCTTGGTTGTAGACGAAAGAAAGACTCTTGCCATCTTCTCTTGCTGCCCTGTGCCATCATGGGGAAAGAGAAGATCCACATCAACATTGTGGTCATCGGCCATGTGGATTCTGGGAAATCTACCACTACTGGCCACCTCATCTATAAATGTGGAGGAATTGATAAAAGAACCATTGAAAAGTTTGAGAAAGAGGCTGCCGAGGTATGTGAACAAAATCCATTAACATGTTTATCTTTTCAACCAACCAATGGCCATGTTTGGGTTTTTAAGACACATACTACAGTTTAACTTTTATCACTATTTTGCCAATAAAAGAGACTTCTGTTGGTGAAAAAACATTTATTTTCATTTGGATAACATTGAAAAAATTTTGATTTGAACTGTGGAACTAAAAACCAAATATCTGTAACTAATGGTCTTCTTTTGATTAAACTGCATCACTTTAACCAAGAGAAATTTCCATTAAGATAAAGACCCATCGCCACCAAAATATTCGAAGTAGGGCGTTGAAGAGTTTGGTCAAACATTTATGACCAATTCATGCAAAACTCCAACGTAATCCCAAAGGGTTCACATACTTGCAACCATAAATGGGCATGGGTCCTGAAATCTTTACACGTTTCAAAATTGTATTTATTTCTGGGTCTCTTTCATTGCGCCCTTTGTTTTGAAGTGTTCTTCTAGACATCCATAAAAACAAGAGCTTACCACCTCTTCACCCTCGCCCTTTGTTCAAAAGAGAATTGGGACACCCCTTTGTCTCCCAGGAAAGAGCAAAACTGAGGACAGGGACTAAGGGTTAGGGCTAAGGGGTAGAAATTGAACATAAAAAGTAACTAAGGAGCTGCTAGAAGGTCCTCCACCAGGAGCTGCTCAAATTCCTGTCTCCAAAATACTTTTATGTAAGTGGTTATGTCTGTTAAGAATGGAAAAATGAAAAATATGTCTTTGTAGTTGTCCACCCCTTCACCCTCAAATCAAAAGAGAATTGGGACACTCCTTCATCTCACAAGAAAGAGCAAAATTGAGGCTAAGGGGTAGAAATTGAACATAAAGAGTAACTAAGGAGGAGCTAGAAGGTCCTCCCCCGAGAACTGCTCAAATTCCCATCTCCAAAACACATTTACACGTGTGGTTATGTCTGTTCAGAATGGAAAGATGAAAAATATGACTGAGTAGTTGACTAAATTCTCAGTATCAAATGGTTATCAGGGGGCTTTTAACTTGCCATTTCCTGTTCTAATAACTCAGGCTCCTTTTACCCTACGCTTTTCTTTTGGCAGATGGGGAAAGGGTCCTTTAAGTATGCCTGGGTTCTTGACAAGCTGAAGGCGGAGAGGGAGAGGGGGATTACAATCGACATCTCACTCTGGAAGTTTGAGACCAACAAGTACTACATAACCATTATAGATGCTCCAGGACACAGAGACTTCATCAAGAACATGATCACGGGAACTTCTCAGGTTCAGTCTGTACCCCAACACACAATAATAGTTCTATGATATCACAACAGTTTCAAAGAGATTTTAATTTTTGGGTTTGTGCCAGTGATTTCCCAATTTCTTTCTCTCAGGCAGATTGTGCCGTTTTAATCGTGGCAGCTGGGGTTGGTGAATTTGAAGCTGGAATTTCCAAAAATGGCCAAACGAGGGAACACGCCCTGCTGGCCTACACACTAGGCGTTAAACAGCTTATTGTTGCCGTTAACAAGATGGATTCAACTGAGCCTTCCTATAGTGAAAAAAGATATGATGAGATTGTCAAAGAAGTCAGCGCCTACATCAAAAAAATTGGCTATAGCCCAGCATCTGTACCCTTTGTTCCAATATCAGGCTGGCATGGCGACAACATGCTGGAACCATCTTCCAATGTAAGGCTCCTTGGGGTGTGTTTTAAACAGAACACTCACGGTTTGATTAACCTCTTGTTTGTGCTGTGCAGATGCCATGGTTCAAAGGGTGGAAACTGGACAGGAAGGAGCAGCATGCCAGTGGTGTGACCCTGTTGGAAGCTCTTGATACCATTCTGCCTCCAACAAGGCCCACAGACAAACCATTACGCCTTCCCTTGCAAGACGTCTACAAGATCGGGGGTGAGATTGAACAATATTCTATTGTTTCAAATGCTAATGTTGCACTTATAATCGTAAATAAATAAATAATGATAATAATAATACATTTTATGATGGTGCATCCGAAACAGAAGGCAAGATGACAACAATTTGGATCATTGTGTTTACACCAAGACACCTGAAACATCTACAATAAAATAATCTAGACAAAAAAGAAAAACAGGAGTGCTGTAAGCTGGCACTGCTGCTGTTGCATACGACATGCACACACCGGCCACTTTATTAGGTACACCTTGCTAGTACTGTACAGGACCCCCCTTTTGCCTTCAGAACCACCGTAATCCTCCGTAGCATAGATTCAACAAGTCGCTACAGAGAGAGTTTGGTCCTTAGTGACATGATGGCATCATGCAGCTGCTGCAGGAATCTCCCGTTCCACCACATCCTAAAGGTGCGATCTGGTGACTGTAGAGGCCATTTGAGTACAGTGAACTCATTATTATGAGTTCATGTCTACATTCCTAAATGCTTGCTGCCATTTGGTAGGCTGATTAGAAATTAGCGTTAACAAGCAGTTCTGGTGTACCTAATAAAGTGGCCGGTGAGCATATAAGATTTATCATATCAATTAATGTCTATATACACCTCTTCCTTGTCAAAACATAACAGCTTTGATTTCTCGTATTCTGATCTATTTAACCCCCTGAAAGCCATTTTGGTTATTGATTTTTTTGACCAGCTTCTTCTTTTTCAGTCACATGGTTCTGCTGGTGCGCCGCCATCGCACTTTGGGCGAAACCCTGTACAAGTTACCAGTTCACCAAAGTGAATCTTTGCAATCAAAAGTGATTTCTTTTCCATCAGGTATTGGGACTGTGCCTGTGGGCAGGGTGGAGACAGGTATTCTGAAACCCAGTATGGTGGTCACCTTTGCTCCAGTAAACATCACCACAGAGGTGAAGTCTGTGGAAATGCACCACGAATCTCTGAGCGAAGCCCTGCCAGGAGACAACGTGGGCTTCAATGTGAAGAATGTGTCTGTGAAAGACATTCGAAGAGGAAATGTTTGTGGAGACAGTAAGTCAGACCCGCCTCTGGAGGCATCGGGCTTCACAGCACAGGTAGGCATCCATTTACAAATTATAAAACTAAAAATACTTTTAACGTAATAATATATTCACTTCTTTGTCTCGATTGCATATTACATAAACATAAATGATGATTAGAGTAGACTAATAACTAGACTAATAGGTGCTAACGAGATCAATGTCACATGCATGTTGAAGCCCAGTCATGAAGTAAAACAGAAACTGTGAAAGAACATTTGGGACTGTGTTTCTGTAAACTGAGTTGGAGATTAATGGTGTAGGCAGATACTTGTCTATCATGCAATACCATCAGGGAGGCCTTTGATTGGTATATCAGTGTCCTGCAGCAGGACAGTGACTCTGAACACACAGCAAAAGTAATTAAGAACAAGCTTTGTTACAAAGAAGTGCAAGAAGTGATGACATGGCCCCTCGGAGCCCTGATCTCAACATCATCGAGTGAGTCTGGGATGACATAGAGAGACAGAAGGATGTGAGACAGCTACATCCACAGAAGATCTCCAAGATGTTTGAACCAACCATCAATTTCCATTTTCGAACGCATTCTACATCATTTTCGTTTACAGCCAATAGTTTTGCTAGGAGAGAAAATAATGTAAGCCTGGCATGTGTCATATTCCTACTAAAACACCAAAACAAATGACTTTTAAATAATTGTAACTATTGTATTTTTGGACTACTTTTTAGTGGTGTCCCCTGATTTTAAAAGTGACTAATTAATTATCGAAATAAACTCTCCAAAATTGTATCGAAGCTAATTGCAAATATTATAGAGTTTGAAGAAAGCGCAAAAAATCTCTAAACGCACAATAAGGACTAATAGTTTGGTGCATTGTTCTAAATAAACGTTTAGTGTTTCATTATTCTGCGTTGGACGGGCGATCTGTGCAGGGTGTACACCCGCCCAATATGCGCTTGAGATAGGCACCAGCAGACCCAAAATGGAATAAGCGATTTGGAAAATGAATGAATGAATGTTTCATTATTTTTAAACTCTAAGGAAACGCAAAGGTTTGTAATAATTTCAATAGATTATCTTTATTCTTTATGGTTTTCCCCAGGTCATCATTCTGAATCACCCAGGACAGATTAGTGCTGGTTACTCTCCTGTCATAGACTGTCACACGGCTCACATTGCTTGTAAGTTTGCGGAGCTGAAGGAGAAGATCGATCGGCGCTCAGGAAAGAAGTTGGAGGACGATCCTAAAAGTCTGAAGTCAGGAGATGCTGCAATCGTGGAGATGATCCCGGGAAAGCCCATGTGTGTAGAGAGCTTCTCACAGTATCCTCCACTGGGTATGTTTCCTCTTCTTGTACTATTATATATGAACTAGATTTGCTAAGGTTTGCTTTGATGTAGGCTTGTAAAAGTGCCATTTAAACACTTAAAACCAACCCCCATGTCTCTATGATTTTACCAAATTAGTTGCTATGGTACACTGCCTAGCTGTGGGATCAATAACCTAATATAATGTTCCCCGTGTCACAAAGAGTGAAATAAATCGGTACCCAATGTCTCTCTGAGTTTCCTAAGCTAAGATAAAGATTTGCCAAAATGGTTGCTATGGGAAACAGTCTGGTTGCTATGGAGGGGTCATTGACGATTTAAGTTTGTCACTATGAGTGCCATAAACAAACCTTCATGTCTCTGTGATTTTTCCAATGCTGAGCTAGAGATCCCAAATTGGTTGCTATGGTAAAAAGCCTGGTTGCTAAGGAGGGGCCATTGACATAATTTTCCCCATATCACTATGAGTGCCATAAACAAACCTCAACTCTTTGTCATTGTTTTCCAATACTGAGATATCCCAAATTGGTTGATATGGTAAAACTCCTAGTTGCTATGGAGGGGCTAGTGACCTATTATAATGTTACTTTTGTCACTATTAGTTCTAGAAACCAATCCCCCAATGTCTTGAGATATAGTCAGAAAATGTGGTTTCTAAGTTGGTTGCTAGGGAGCTGCTAGTTATTTTAAGTTGTTACTGTGATTAAGATAATCTCCATTTCTCTGTGATGTTCTTGAAGATATTTTTCCACTGGTGGACATTATACGTCAGTGGTTAACTCCTTATATAGCTTAGGGTTCCAATTAGAGATTGACCGATATTGGTTTGCTATAGCCGATGTTTAGAGGTCAGGGTAAGCCAATGGCCGATAAGTTCTGCTTTTTTTTTTTTTTTTTTTGCTGAGTTGTAGTGCGAATATAAGGCCGATATTCCCCTTTGTTTTCCACAAAAATGTCATACAAATAAGCAGATGCACAAAACTTTTGAGCTTCAAACACTTTCATTTATTAAACACTGACTTGAAAAATTACTCGCGGTCACATGGTGATAGAGAGCCATTTTGCTCACTGTTGCTCATTGCTAGCTGAATAGACTGAACACAATTGACTACGCTAGCTTAGCTGCCGGTTGTGATGCCGATTCTATGCTATTCACTCTTAAACTCTTCATAGTTTAATAGTAATAGTAACCTTCACATGCGGCAGCAGCATGTTCCATTGCACCAATAAAACAGGGCTGTCGGCGCATATGGTTGACTTTAAATCGGCGCTACTAAATGGGGATGTCAGCCGATGTATCAAAGAATAGCAAATATCGGCGGGCCGATGAATCGGTTGACCCCTAGTTAAAATCCTTTTGCTTATGTTTTTGTACAAAAAGATAACCCCCTCATCTGTGGTCAATTTGAAGTTTCTGTGCGATTCTCTGTTTAAGTTTTCCAAGGTTTGACCCCATGTTAAGTTTCCAGGCGATTTGTCAAGCCAATGTTATTTTAAGTTTTGTTTATATTTTTGCATTTGCTCTGAATAAACAGAAAATGTGAAGGGTGACCCTTGTGTCTTCCTTTGTGTGTTCCCAGGACGTTTTGCTGTAAGAGACATGAGGCAGACTGTTGCCGTCGGTGTTATCAAAAGCGTGGACAAAAAGACTGGCGGCAGTGGGAGGGTGACAAAATCAGCCCAGAAAGCTCAGAAATCTACTAAATAAATCCAAATCTCAGACACGTCTCTTCTGACACCTTCTCAGCTTCGATGCCGCCTTCATCTGGGCATGCTCAGCGAAAACCACCCATCTGCTTAAAATAATCTGTGTGCTCAGACAGGAATCTTACTGATTAACAAACATGATCACAATCTGACAATTTATATTGTTGCATGGGTGAATGCACAAGACGAATGTAAATGTTATTAGTAAGTGGTGTGTTAAAATTGCATTTCTGTTGAAATGATTGAGAAGTATTGAAAGGTTCTATCAGTTTAAAGCACTTTTCTTCTTTTAGAATGTGCAGCAGAATCTGGAGGCAATAAAAACATGTTGAACGTGTGTTTTTGAGGAAAACATTTGAAACAGACATTTAATGGAGGGTTTTTTTGGTTTCTTAACTGTAGCAAAACAGACATTTTTTTAATGTTAATTAACGGGAAAATGCATTTTAAAGGCAACAAACTGACCAACCGATCTCCAAGGTTTCAGGGAGCAAGCTGAGATTTGGAGCATTTCTTAAATGGGTTCTACTGCTTGAGCTAACTGCAGGGAACTACTGTTGAGATGTTCACTTCTGTGGATTTTTTTAAATTGGTGCACAAGGTTTTCGGTTGAGGTGGATTGTAGCATGGAACTTGGCATTGAAAATTTGGATTGATGTGTAGAGGCCCTAAAACGTTGGTGGATGTGGAATTAACCCTAACCCCTATCCCTAACCATAACACTAACTGGGCGCATAATCCTAACCCTAAACACACAGTAAAGCCTACAAAATAACATAGATTTTATAGCTGACAGACATGCCAGGGCCGTATCTGACCTGCTGACCAGATTGTGTACTGATAAGGGTTAGGGAGCATGATGTCAGCCATTGCATGACATTACTGCGCTGCAGTTTGCATTGAGGACTGTCCAGTATTATCCAGTTGCAATACTGAAGTTATGCCTCTTTAAACCCTGAGCGTTGACAAACAGCACCCTGCAACTATTTAAAGAATTAGATTCCCATTCATGGTTAGAGTAGGGGTTTAGGTTAGGGGTAAGTCTTAAAACATCGGAGGACCCTGTTTGGCTTAACTGTGCAGTGCCTAACTGTGCAGTTTCTTACGAGACCCAAGCTGGACAAACTGCAGACAAGTTAAGCACCGCCCACTTAACGTGCAATCTTTCCGACATATCGTCTCATCCTAATTTATCCTAAAGGTGTGATTATGCTTCACCGTGAAGCAATTGCATGTCCGCCTGGAGAATTGCTCCACGTTCAATGGGTGGGTTAAATCCAGCGGTGGCCAAGTGTCGTTTCATTGGTTGTACTCCCTCACCCTAACCCTAATCCTAAAGCTAATGCAGCGGTTACACTACCAAAACTATTCCATTGACTTGAATGGGATCGCAAAAATCTACGTTTTCAGGATGTCAGTGTTGCCTTACAGTAGAGGCCATCCTGTTACAATTTAGATGAGTTATTTAGTGGGCTGGGCTGTGCGTTCAGTGGGTGGGGCTTATCCCATCTGCAGCCAGGTGTACTACTTGCTCAGTTTAGCAAAAGTTTTTTTTTCCACAAGTAAAGAGTGCATTTGGGGATGCTTATATATTTATAAAATGTATTTGTTTATTTTGTATTTATGAATATAAAATACAAACAGTTCAAAAAATAGAATAAATACAAGTTTAAAGTTAATAGCAGCAAATAAAAAATGAAACGGCACATTTTTATTCAACTATATCAAAAGTTTATACCATTTCAGTGACGGCGTGTCCACCAGCTACCGCCCGACACCCGCTGTCACAGCTCATCAAGGCTCCAGCTGGTGATTACATGAGCTCCGTTTATTCAGTTAAACACGATCATTTGTCATAATCTGAAACATGGAGAGGCGATAACATCCAATAGGCCTGAAACTGGGGTGAGTGCAGATTTCCATGACCTCTGTAGTTTTTCCTCATTTGGAGTAACAGTCAGCAACAAACGTGTATTAGCCGAAGTTAGCGACAAACTTCTTTCACACCTAACGCGTTGATGTTTCTTTCACGTATTTTTTTTTTGCCTAAAGAACAGTACTTAATTATTTAATGTCATATTAATTCTTGTTCTAGTGATGTGAAAGTGCTTCTGCCTAATAATACAAGGCTGGTTGTTTTTAGCATGTGAGTTAACGTTAGCAAGCTAATCCAGACTTATCCCATTTGCTAATTTCATATTTGCTTTAGTGAATGTTTTCTTAGGGGTGGTAGAAAGTTATACGAACCTAAGAACCTTCATGAGAGTTTCTGAAACTTTGTACATTAAGTTAAATGCGTTTACACAGGATTTTTGTGGAGTTAAAGGGGTCAAAATGTAATCGTACAACTTTTAACGACAGTGCAATTGGTATTTTATCTCTGCTTACCCAGCATCACGAGCATCAGTATTTAATATATCTGGATATATCTATAATCTTCATACTCGATCAGTAGATTTATGAATGAACGCACTGTTATGTACTAAACTCTTAAAATGTAACCATAAACAACATTAGATCTAATGCAAAAGAAATATAGTTGGCATTAGAAAATGAACATATTTTGAGAATGAACACAATGCTGTTAAACACATTTTAAATAAATTTTATTAAACATTTTGCAAATTTAGAATGGCACCTATTTGTGTGTGTTAAATGTGATATTTTTTAATATGATTAAAAAAGTTTTTAGTACCAACAAAGAAATATTCAGTCAGTAATCAGTTACTGTAGGAAAAAAAATACAACAGCTCAGTTATTCCACCCTTGTCAGCTCCAAAAGGCTCAAGAAAATGATCAAAATACTTTATTTACAGCCTTTTTAAAAAATAGATCCATTAGATCAACGGCCAATGGCACATTAGGGCGCATCAACGGCGCATTTGGGGTAGTTTATGACGCATTTTAGAATGTTTAAAAGGTGAAGTTCTACTCTAGAGGGGTCAAACTTTAACTATTTGTAAAAGGCATAATATGGCACCTTTAACAATTAATTAAAAGGCAAAATTCCTAAGTTAATTTCTCTCTCTCTCTCTCTCTCTCTCTCCACCACAGAAATAATTGATTATATTCTTAGTTCTTTTAAAAACTGGAATTATTGAGGGTTGATGGATTCCACTCAATATCAATAGTTTCTGGAGAACAATGTCCAGCACTCAGTCACAGTTGACCCCTTTAAACACTTTCTCATGATTGGATTTACCTGTATGTGGAGGTCAAGGGTCACTGAGGCTACCAAACAAATCTTCTTATTATTAGTTCATTACATCAATAAAATGACTAGGGTGCTTACATTTCTGCACATGCCTAAATTAGTTTTAATAAACTTTTGCACACTTTCCAACAAATCACTTCTCAAATATCTCCGTTTTTTTCTCCAATGTGATATATTTAGTAGAAATTTCTCATCCAAACCACCAATGATTTATAAAGGGAAATCGAGAACATTTACAGGGATGCCCAAACGTTTTGCGATTAAGGTTCTTGTCGCCTCATTCAGCACATCGGGTGCACTTGGGTTTATTGGTATGCAAGCATTTTAATAACAGCTATGAGATATAGATTTAAAATTTCTGGAAACTACAGATCCGCCCGTCTGCAGTTCAAACCGCTCCATAAATAATAAACCTGGTTGTGCTTGATCAGGTTGCTCTCTCTGGTTTCACAGCTCAATGAAAGTTCACGAGGGGGTTTGAAGTTTCAGTTTTTCCATCCCTGACCCAGTCTGTTGTCTTTTACCACACATGATAGCCAGTAGTTTCTCAGGTGCGTCTACCGTTGAAGTAATGCCATGCTTTGAAGACATGTAGATTTTTTGAGGAATGCTGCTAAAGGTGGCGGTTGGATCATGTGTATTTTGTGCCCTTCAGAGTTGGAGAACAGCTGGTATGGCCTCTAAACTCTTGGACAGACTCCGCCGGACACTCTTCAAGGAAGGAGCGCTGTCATCAGAGCCTGATGGTCATGGGGCTGATGAGTTTCCTGAATCTTCAGAGCTGGATGATGACATGGAGTGTGTCTCAGATAGGCTTGGAGGAACACTGTGCTTTGAGGGTGATGGGATGGTTGACTCGGAGGAACTGGGAGATGTATCGGGGCCAGACAGTGACTCTGACTTTTTTGGAGAGTCTATAGAGGATGCGTGTAGCAGCACAGGTAGCCACTGATTGTTCATTTGCAGTTTTTTTGTGAAGCTGTGCATTTTATTTGTGGATTGCAGGGAAGGGTTGATCTTTTAAAATAGTGTGAATAAAAGATTCTCCTTTCTTTGGTCAGTCCTGATGTTAAATATAGTTTTTCAGTGTTTTGGTACATTCCATTAACTTAAATTAAAGGCCAAATTTGAGCTAAACAGTTTGGATTTTAGCTTAAAAAAAACTGTAATTTTCTGTACACTTATGAGCAACCTCCCCCCCAATTGCTCTTTTCACTTGTGGAGTTCCACAGGGTTCAATTTCAGGTCCACATTTTTATCCTTTACATGTAGTTTTTAGTAGACATTATTAGCAATTACAGCATTTTTGTTCACTTATAAACAAACATTATTCCAGTACCTTCTTGTTTGCTTGTCTTTTGAAATAGATTGGTTTGGTTGTTTTAAAATTAAGTTCATATAAAAAAATGGAATAAGAGTCACTTGAACTTGTTATAAATAAGTCCGGCCTGCGTTTTTACACTGTCTCTTGGGTTTTATCGTGCTCTGATCTTTGCCTGATCAATCAGATCAATACAGCAGTCAAGAATAGTTTTACTTTTGAGAGCATCATCTGTGCTTAAAAACCAAACTGCACTCTAACTTAGTCTCATTGTGATATTTTGTTGTCCAAGTAGGTTGAAAATGGAACCATAAGGCCACAACACCAATTTTGATCTCTCTCCAGTGACTACCTATTCATTTTACAATTGGTTATTAACCCTTACTACTTTACAATTTGCTTTAATACATTATCTTTAAAACAGATCTTTGTGGCAATGCTTGTTGTCATTGTTTCGGTACAACCCGTCTCTTTACAAATATTTTTTCATTGTGTTACACAAAGTCCACAACAATCCTGAATTTGCACAAAAAGTACAATTGCAGGTATTCAATTTTGCCATTTTAATGCATAAATCTATGAAATTTAGATTGAACAGTTTTGTGGTTTATAACAAAAATCAAAAGTGTTGAAACAAAATAAAAATTCATTATTTTTTTATGAAAAAAGCAAAGACAGGGTCAAAATAATGTGAAAATTGTATTTAAAAAAAACCTCGACAAAAAAAACGAATCACTTCTAATATCCTGTTCCAAGCACTTTTCGCTCCATTGAGAATTTGTGTGTGAGAACTTTGAAGAACACGAGCCATATCATAGGTTTTCTGCTTCTACTTTATCCCTTCTTTTCACTACTAGATGGCACTGATGTGGGGTCTGTAAAATGAAACTGAAAGACGATTGTACATTTTCTCACATTTTCATTTGAATTACTATGCAAAAAAATGACATAACTCTTGTGATATTCATTTAAATAAAAAAATATCATGCATTTATCATGCTTTTTCTTCAATCTTGTGTTTAATTTTTGTTCAGCACTTTTTGTACAGCTTGCTATTTGAAATGTACTATATACATAAAATTGGCTCACTTTGTTGTCTTTGTTGAACAGACACCAGCCCAATAGGTCCTTCTCCCAAGTCGAATTTACTCACAAGGCAACTACAAGAAAACTGGCGAAGCTCACGAGCTCGTAGCATTCCAGACAAACTCATTTTCGAGGTGACAGACGCCAGTGTTGTGCATGAGACTAACTCCAAATATGTGGTAAGTACAGTAAACGCATCTAATATTTAAAAAAAACTACAGTATGCATAAAGACTGTAGACAAACAAATATTTGAAACTGATTCCTTGTTTGCAAATTAGATTGTTCATCAGAATAATCTTGCTTTCCACATTCAGAATTTTTCACTAAAAGTGCTTTAAAAGATTTCCAACAAATTCTCAATGTGGAACCATCAGGAATTTCCTGTTCCTCTCTAAATCACATTGAATGTAAAAAAAGAAACCTTGATATGTAGCTTCCTGAAAGTGCAAAACAAATGCAGACACACACACTTGAAAGATGTGGTTAATCTTGTTTAATGCCAACCATTCACATTGAGAATCTAGAATCTACAACTAGCTGTAAGAGTTTGAAATAAGAGTCACAGTTATATCACAAATAATACCACAAATATTACTAGGCACAACTTGGAGGTGTCGCTAATAAAAGTAGACTTCTGCTTACAGTTATCTTTAATTACAATTGCAAAAGGTCAAAACCTATATGTAAATATTGGCAAATACTTTCCAATGGTGGAATTGATGAGTCAGAAATATCTAATGTGACTCACTAGTCAAATACACATTGTAGATATCTGTTATTGGAATTATGACTCGTCACATTAAAATTGTGATCAATACAGAAACAAAGATGTTAAATGTTAACATGGCTTGTTATGCCGGGGAGATACTAAATAAAGCTTTCTTTGGCAAGATGTATGTAATTGAGGTTATTTTTGAGGTTATTTACTTTCAGAACTGTCTTTAGCATAATACGCTTGCTTGTGTATTCGAATACGAAGTTCAAACAAAACCCATATAGTGCTCTGCCGCTTTCGTCCTACTGAACGAATTTTGCCCAGTTGTGCAGTAAGAACACTTGCACAAGCCCACTGTACAAGAGAAGGAAAGGCAGTTTAAATAAATTGCCGAAAACTATGGAAATTTTTTTTTCAACGTTTTCATTTTATAAGCACACAGTTTAGTTTCAGTTAGTTATAGTGTTTTTCCTTTTAAGTATCAGTTTTATTTATTTAACTTAGCAAACATTATTCATCAACTATAACTTCCTTTGTTAGAACAAGGGCTCCAACTAATGACTATTTTGATAATCGATTAGTTGGCTGATTTAAAAAAAAATTCTGAATAATCTTGTGGTCGCGGTCCTCGGTGACGTGAGCCCAACTAATTTCCAATTCATCATCAATTATTCTCTCTAACCACTTAATCTCAAGGTCAGATGCACCTAATAATTCCTTTTCTCTTATTAATAGAAGATTTCTTAGTGAGTTTTAGTGAATTTTACCCTACTCATAAAATGTGCGTATAGAAACAAATTCCTGACATTTCACTGTGGAATTCAGCGCAATTTCAATATAATATGGAACCTCTACGAAACCAAAAAATGCTGGTTTTAATGCAGGGGGAACCCTAAAGGCACGAGTACGGTACCCTGCAGTGGAAAAGCATTATCCCTATCTCACTCACCTTCTGTCATCTTGCTCTTCAGCTCTACACGCTTCACCTCATAAACTCTGGGACCTTTGATAAGACCCCAGGCATCATCACCAGACGCTACACAGACTTTGAGCGTCTTCATAACCGCTTACGCCGCCGTTATGGGGCTGACATGGAGGCCGTCTACTTTCCTCGGAAGAAGCTGCGCAAAAACTTTGCCGCGGAAACCATCGCCAAACGCAGCCGAGCATTCGAGCAGTACTTGAGCCACCTTCACTCCGTGCCTGACCTGCGCACCACCCCCACCTTCCTGGAGTTCTTCTACTTGGGCGACCTTCGTGCGGGACAGATGCTGATGCGCGTGGGGCGCTACCAAGAGGGCTTGGTCTCACTCCTAAATGCTCTGAGACTTCAGGAGAAGTTAGGATGCGCTCAGCTCCTCCAGTTTCAAAAGGCACACTGGTTCTTCAACCTTTCAGCTCTGGTCTACTGCTTCCAAGAGCTGGAGCAGCTCAGCGAAGCTCAGGAGCACTGTGAACGTGCTCTTCAGGAGCTGGCACCATCCCACGAGGCTTTACAACAGCGCCAGTGGCACCCACTGCTTATTCCACTGCTTCAGACTAATGTGCGGCTCTCATGGAAGATCTCGAAGGACAAGAGGCGTTGGGAGGCCCTCCTGCAAGAGATTCAGGAGCGAGGTATGGACGTCACAAACCTGCCCACCCTTAAAGAGTGTTTGATTAGAGAGAGCCTCCAGGACAATGAGGGGAAGCTACGGGGCAAGAGCAGAGGCGAGGATGCCCTGTGAGGTCACTCACCTCATGCACTGAGGAAATCCCTTTCCAAACGCGGCATTTTTATGCTTTAAAAAGAAATCTCCACTTTTTAAAAATGGCTCTTTCATCATCTTCCCGGCGATATTAAGTGGCGTTTTACCATTTTGGAAACCATTCCAAATGGTCTTTCTTCAGATCTGGTGATGGCACTTTTAGCATAGCCTCGCAAAAAAAAAAAAAAAAGTGGATTGTTCCTGCAAAGACGTCTATGTACCACTCAGGTGAGTTGACGGTTGAGGCAGTTTCTTAAACGTATGCGGAATAATAGAATTTCTGAGGGATATCTCTGAAAGTATTGGGGCTATTAGGACTCAGAAGGGAATTGCGAGTGAATTGTGAGTTATGAGGGATGTTTCTTAAAGCCGATTGTTCTGGAGGGAGGTGTTCACTTCAAATGCAGACATTTCTGATGCTTTTAATGATTTTTCAGGGAACACTTTAAGAGATAAAAAAGCACTACTTTGTAAGTGTATTCAGTGGCTTAGCTTTTTGTTCTACGTGGTACTACAATTTCAACCTTTTCAAAATAGGTTCTTATGACAAAAAAAAAACAAAAAAAACAAATACAATACATAAATGTTTATACAAAAATTTAAAAAGTCAATTTATATGGAGCTAGATATCTGCCAAAAAAATTAGATATTTTTTTTTTTATTGGATTTATTGACCATTGTTTTTTTTCTAAAATTGAACATTATATGCTTTGAAAAAGTGTTTTGAATTTTTTAACTTAAATATATCTGACATTTAAGACTTTAAAAAAATATATATATTTTTAAACTTCACATTTTTTGTTTTGTTTTCATAAACTGCATATATTCAGTCTGTAAAAATACATTTTCAAGTTGAGAGTAGCAAATTCAAACCTCAAAATTCAGGTAGTCCAGAAAGTAGGCCAGGGGTCATCAAGGAAGAGTATAAGATCACCGCACGATCGATGGAGCTTTTTTTGGCTAATTGTAGGCCTGCACGTTTGCTTGTGTCCCAAATCCTGAATACTAGATGGTAAATCCTCTGGAATACCTCCTACAGACATCACAACCCAGCTCTTGTCATCCTGTGTGTGTGCTCATCCGCTCGTACCTTCAGATTTTAAAGCTCCCTTTACCATCATGTGTGCTGAATTTGGCATTCGGGACTTATGTTTGATACTTTTGTGTAGCTCATAATCTTTCAGTGAACTCACGGACCGGTCGAACTTTGCTAATCGTCTGTGGACAGTCCTAACAGATACCCTCAAAATGCTTGCCATACACTGAACTGGTGAATCCATTTCAAGCAAACGTGCAGGCCTGCATTTGGCCTAAAAGCTGAATCGATCGTGCGGTGATCGTATACTCTTCCCTGTGGATTATCCCCGACCTACTTTCTGTAAGATCTGGATTTTCACAACCTGAATTTTGAGGTTTGAATTTTTAAATCTGTAAAAATGCAGTTTATGAATTCACAACTAAAAAACATGAAGTTTAAAAATAAGATTATTAAACAAACTGTTTCATAGCAATAATTCAAATCGACAAAATTCTAATTCAAATAGTTTGGCAGATCTCTAGCCCCATATTTTCTGATATTAGTGTATCAGGATGTTTTATTGTTATGCAGGCTTTTTATTTAACTTGACTCTATTTAAACTTGACTTTAAAAAAATCGAAGCATTAGGTCGCTTAACTGTAAAGGGTTCAACTATGTTTGAATTAATTTGAATAAATCCATTTTAACGCTTTAATTGATTAATGAATCATTATATATATAATGTCTCAAGCAGCTCAGGTCCTGATAATAATTAAATAATTGAATAAAGTGTCAGATTTATCACATAAACAAGTAAACTAGTGTTTCAATAGCCCTAATTTCAGCACCTTTAGTGTATATTACACAGACTGTAAAGAATCCCACGATGCCTTTTACTCTGTTTACATTCTACTGAATTACCTTTTCATCAAGTAAAGGGAAACTCCACTAATGTTGTAAATAAGAGTTTTACTTTTTGATATTGACCTCTGAATATATTGGTAACACTACATTTGTATTTGTCAAACACTTGTGTATCTAACACTAGAGGTTTTGTAACATATGAAAATATTTTTAAAGCAACATTTCAACTTCCTAATCTTAACTCGAAATTGAATTTCAAATACATTGCAAATAAAATGAATTTTGTAAAATCTGTCTACATTTCAGAGAATACATTTTGGATACTCTTGAATACTGGTTACAAGAATTTCTATTTTTTCCTACTTGCGTTCTTTTTTTCATTTTAGAATTGAGATTATCCATTATTGTATTTATTTGCTGCTACTGTGTATATTTGATAAAAGGCTGGCTATTTTACAGATGCATATGGCAAAATAAAAACAAAATATGTCAAACTAAACACATCATTTGGTTTTTCTTTTCAAAGTAAAGTAGTTATTATAGAATAGTAATTTATTAGGTGGGAAGCACAGTGGTGTTGTCTTCAACATTGGGTTTTGTGATTCATGTGGGATGCATGATTTGTTGCATTTATGAACACAATTAAATAAATGTAAGGATGATTGTTTACAAATTTATTTTGCAGCAGGACAACGACCTCAAACACAGCCAAAGTACAAAGAACAAGAAGTACTGTACTGGAATTGATCCCCCCCCCCCCCCAACCTGATCTCAATGTCAACGAGTGTGTCTGGGAAAACATGAGGAGACAGGACATTTAGATTTTTGAATCCACAAAATTCCACAGCAGGGGAATATTTTTACACCACAATTTAGCCCTTCCACATTTCCAGACGTGCCAAACCCGATCTAAAGCGCTTAGCTGCCATCTAGTGGTCACACAACACATTACAGTGGATTCTGCAGTTGTTTACCTCCCCCACCCCTCCTCCTCCTCCTCGCTTTCGTCCAACTAAACCCACATCAGAGCTCAGGTTAATATTTCTGCAGAGGGCTCAGTGCCTTCTCTTTAGTATAACGATGTTTTCTCTGTTTATGCTCGTGTTTGTGTTTGTTTGTGACACCTGGAGCTCCGTGGACGCTGCTCCGCATTTCAACGGCTCAGGTAAGCAGCAAAAACTCGATACAATAACTATAAGCTGATGTTTTTACCATTTATAGAATCAGAAAAGCATGTTTTCATAGTGTTTTATACATTTTAGAATTATGTAAGGTTTCAAACGTCATACGACAAAATGTAAAGTTTGCTACTTCTGGAAAAAGCGACAGTCTATCGTCTCTAGTTAAGGAGTAACGTTACCCATTTGTTTTTTACAGTGGCGGTAATCATCACACTTGTCCATTTTAACATGCCAACAGTGCTTTAAATCAGTCATAGCGGTCTGAGTCCATCTTGGGTCTGATCCCGAGATTCAAAAATGCGATGTATTTTTACTATGTAAAGTCGTTTTTTCGTACCACAATCTGGAAAACAACTCAATTTTCTTTCTCTGTCTTTTGAATGCCGACTTATAGATGTCTCACGATGTAAGCTTCATTAAATATCAGTTTTTCTTAATTCTCAATTGGCAATTTAAACGAACGCCTTATTGTTCATTTTCCCTTTTCTCCTGCAAAAATTCAGCACCTACTGGGAGACTCAACACATGGCATGACATCGATGTGAGGATGATTTCTTACTTGTGTAATGTTTCATAGCGGCCTCTGTACTTGGCGGCGTTATAATTAAAATTTGACAAAACCGAACTCTTTACTGACCCAAACCTACGTTCTTTTGACTCCATCTCAACTAGAGGTCTCAATCCTCATTGTTCAAATTGGGTAATGACGCTCTGATCCAACAGGGGCGACAATGCGAGTACTTGCCAAACTTAGTGTTGGTATGTTATTCCAGGAAGCTACTATAGACTCTAGGCGTTAGCTAGTTAAAACACAGATCTTTGGGCTCCGACCTCTGACCAATCAGAATCTAGAGTCAATGTAGCCGTGCTTACAAACTATTAACTTTATTCAAATTATTTCCACATAGTCTTGAGGCCTCCACACCAATCCAAAGTTTTTGTCGAACACGCCTCAATCAAAAACCATGGGCACCAACAGGACATCAGGGATGTAAAGAGCCTTTCGGTGGCTCTCATCTTACATTTTCGTAAAGGAAACTGGAAAGAAATAACGCATAATTTTGTCAAACAGCTCCATGTGATCAGCAACTGACAGTATTAACCGCTCAAACCTTCTTTGATTTCTTCTGTCATCGTCTTCTTTCCCATTTCTGTGTGGCGCGCAGTGCTTTTGTTGTACCGCAAAGCCATCTTCAGGCAGGGAGCGTAATTGCATCAATATTTTCTTCACCCAGAGGATGAGGACCCTGCTGAGAAACCATTTGAAGATTTGTGCAAATCTCAAATCGGATTTGTGTTTATGGGTCTTTAATGTTTAGGTCAAGGAGCAGCAGGTGGCACACTGCGCCCTTTAATAACTGCACCCTTGTAGAATATTGAATATAACACAATGCTGCTCAGATAATGACTCGGATTACAAAACATTCCCAGAGTGTTGTACACTAGAGTAAGACATCGCTACTTTTGCGTTTCATCACACTATTTTTTTTTTTAGTTTCTTCCCACCGAAACTTAAACAGCTGGCGGTGTGAAATGGACGAATCATTACATTACATCATTCTGGAACTGAAGTGTCATGCCGGTAGCTGGGGTTTTATATAGTAAAAAAAAATTGTCTCATTTTACAAATCAACTGCAACTTTTGAAAAAAATAAAATAATGCAAGTTATTCTAGACCTATCCCACATTGCTTTTAAAGTGATTGATGTATGAACTGTATAATTATTGATCATGGAATCGAATGAAAGTGGAAATACTTGTTACAGCCTTTTTTTTTTACTGTGTGTAGTTATCAGTCACTGTCCCAGGAAGCTGATAGTGGTGCCGTCTGGCCGAGGATGTGTTTCTGATCAAGACTGCCCCGGTGTACACAAGTGCTGTGTATTCGACTGTGGCGCTGTTTGTGTGCTGCCTGCCTTCAGTAAGTCTCTCACACACTGATCACAGTTTAGCAGATGCTTTTATCTGAAGCACAATAAGCTGTTGTTGAATGTAACAAGAACATTTAGTCATAATTTTGTTCGGTTCTGGATAGAATTAACAGCTTTTATACTGATTTGACACCATTCTCATGATTGGCTGAGCAAGCATGACGTACATGAGTGCTGATTGGGCTGAGAGAGTCACCATTGCTTGTGTCATAGAACTGCGAATTACAAACACTTGAGTTTTTAGCCGCTCACACCTTCTCGCCAAATAACTTGTCGTGGAAAGCCGTGTAAAACAAAGAAGCGTGTTTGGAATCCATTTCCTGACGTCATGTCACACTCTTTATTACATCATGGAAGGAGTGGCACGAAAATACTCCAACGACCCCTAGCACGCGATACTAAAGCCTATGGAAAAGCGAGCAGGCCAAACTGAACTGAGCCAAGCTGTACCATACCATACCGTGTCGTGGAGTGGAAAAGATCCATGCTCTCAGAAAAGAAGAAATTGATTAGGTTTTTGGATTTGCACTGGAATAACATTTCACCAGCTGGGAACTGTGAAAGAGAAAGTTCTGGTGAGACGTTTTGGAACTACTAGACGCTGTTAATTTTCTGCTGGGGATTTAGGTCTTGAAGAGTTTGTGAAGGTAGTATGGAGCTCCCCATAGCCCTGTCAACACTTTCCCGGGTATTTTTTAAGTGGTTACACTTTCCGTTCACACTAACTGCTTTATTTTTGAAAACACAGGGCAAGGTGAATTGTAATTGATGCACTGTCATGTACAAACGTCTAGCATAGCGGTGGTCATGGTCAAAGCGAGGACCATTTGCTTTTTATTCCACTTTTGTGGCTGACAGCATGAACAGGCGTCTGATCTGATCTCAAATAGTGATGTACTCTGAATGTTAGGTTGAAGTGAGTGGCTCTCATTTTAAAATAACACGAAGCCATTGATTATGAGTAATATTTGTTGCCTGGAACTGTCAGTGATGTGGTCTGTGTGATGTGTGCAAACCAGCAAAACCTGGAGTCTGTCCGCGAAGGAAGTTTGGCTCTGGAATGTGTGCGGAGTACTGTGTGAATGACAGCGACTGTCCCAGCAATGAGAAGTGCTGCAGTAATGGATGTGGACACCAGTGTACTCCTCCTTACACAGGTAAATGTTCTTTTCCATCCATCCATTTTCCAAGTCCGGGAATATGACATCCATCTCCATGTATAATTAGGATAGTAGGATCCTCAGAACTTAATTGCCCTCTACATTATTGTTTCATGGCTTTTGGTGCATTGTAGAGGGTCTTAAAATATGTTTTAAAAGTCACCAAATTTCACGTCAGAACAAGTGAAGATTGACGTATGATTGGGGTTCGAGAAGTAGTTGTGCCACCTAACACGTCGCTCATCGTGCGCTTATAGAATGAAGTTCGGCAAACATGTGTAGGGTACCAGACTTGTATTTAGGTAATAAGGATGGCACCTCGACAATTGACAGGAAGTTGGCTATTTTGCGAAAACCTCTAAACTTCTTTTGCTTGTGTCGTACTTTAACGAATTATTCTTAAAGGTTTTATCTGTTTGTCGGTACGTGGAATGGTAAACTGCAAAGTTTTTTTTGACTTTGTTAAACTATGTATTGAAATTTGACCTTTCACTATAAACTCAGTCCATGTCTGAACACATACACAATGTACTCTGCCAGTTATAGTGCCACCAAGTGGCTAGAAATACAGAAAAAAAATTCACAGCGCCACATTGGGATCTTGACGCTTTATGATGTGGCTTCATTTTTTAATTTGCATGTATTGTTAAAAAATGTGACATTTCTCACTTAAATACTCATCATAAATAAGGATTGGTCGTAGTCCATTTCGCAACAAACTTGCATATCTATCACATATCTGCAACTATGCCTGTAGACCTAGTCTCTGCGGTGTGTGCTGGGTCTTTCCTAGGGTCTCTTTCCTGCTGACGGTGTTCAAGAGTCATTTTTATTAGCAATCCACCATCACAAACATCGTATAATTTCGAACATCGAAATTTATGGCTTAATAGCAAACCTACCTCCACCTCTCGGTGACTTTCAACCTCTACGTTTATTGGAAAGTCTCATTCCTGGGATTCTAGTGTGACGTAATGATCAGGAGGCAACCCCAGTTAAGAGATGAAAAATGTAGTTATGAACTCGAGTTCGACACACAAGGTACATGCAGTGCTAGGAGCAAATATAGGGAGTGAGAGAGGCAGAGAACAGTACAAAAAATAACTTTATTGTTTCTTTAAAATTTAACATTTTAGAAATTAATTTTCTTAAAACAAACGACTTTTCTTGACTGTTACTTCAGATCTGAATCGGTAACCCTGAATAGCTGAACTCTAGGCAGAAACCTGCAGCAGCTGTAATAAAGTGGTCACTACAAGTGAACATATATTGTCATTAAAGGCCACGTGCAATCCATTCAGTAAAGCACTCTCTCCACCTAAGCAGCTCTCCGCCCTCGTCCCTGCAGCAGAGAAGCAAAATAAACGAATGGCAATGAATGCAGAGCATAGAAGCAAACAAAATTACTACATAGCTAAATAAAACCACCACCCAATAAATGAAAAAAAAAAACTAAAGATTTCAATTCAGCGTAAAGATAATACACAAAAGCAAATAATAATTCAAGCTGCAAGTAGTGATCAAATGGCCTCCTGATGGGTAGTTGGCCCGTATTCAATGGAGAACTGTATACAGACAATTTAATTAAATTGAATGGATAACCACATCATAAATTGTTTTGCCCAATATTTTTGTCAAATGTCAATTTTTTTTTTATCAATGTTAAATGTTGTATTTCTTGTTGGCGCTTCAACCGAGAGTATACTTGATGAAATTTTCACACATGGAGTGTTACCATTGAATTGTCGTCTTTCGATAGCTGCCGTACATACTTATGCCTAAAGTTATGACTAACAAACTCCTAGAGATTTTATATGTATTCACCTCCAAACTCCATTAAACTATGAAGCATAGAATTGTACTGAACGTTTCAATAATATTTAAAATGGCTGAATTTCTGTTTGTTTTAGAAACTTGCTTCAGTTAAGGTTTTTTTGTTGGTCTTGGTCCCTTACAAAAGTGTTCCAAATTTCCAACTGCAGTTCTTCAAAAACTGCAGGAAACGGTATATCCAAATGTTGCCAATAGGTGGCGCTATAACTGACACTGTAGATTGCTATGTAAATCCTTACCATGCATGCCAAGTTTAGACTTGATCAGACATCGATTTCAAATTTCAACGTTTAACATGCGCACATAGTTTAACCAAGTACAAAAAAAAAAAAGCTTTGCAAACATCCCATAATCCTTGCGAACCGATAGAGTTTGGAGGTGAACGGATAAAATTTCTAGGAGGTCTTCGATAAAGTAGGTTTTTACGAATAGGGTTTTACGAAAAAACTTCCTGTTATTTTTGGGAAACTCAATACATATAACATACAGTGGTACCCCAAGATACGAATGCTTCGAGTTACGAAATGTTCGAAATACGAAACGTCTCGCAGAAATTTTTTTGCTTCGCGATCGGAAACAAAATTTGAGGATACAAACAAGTACAAGCAGTTCTGCTGTATTTCTCAATGACGTCGCGTTCGTTTCCGGGTTCTTCCACTCTTATCTCCCAGTGCAAAAATGGTCAGATGTGCTTCAAAACACATCAATAACACAGAGAAATCTTATGTATAGATTACTAATAATGTGCTATAACAAATGTTAGAGTCAAGATGTCGTAAAAGAAATAAGGTTTATGATGTTGAAAGTGCTGTTATGTAGCACAACTTAGAGAAACTCTGTGACTTGAAACCGTGTTTGTGTAAGTAATTCTTTAAATATCTTCAGAAAGTTAACTTTCATACGTAGTGCCCGTAAGGTTTCACATTTGTGTACATATTACGTATTTTGTGTGTGTTTTATTATCATTTATTACATTAACGATGTGTAGATCTAAGGATTGAAGAAACGTTACTTGATTTTTCTCTGGTTTTCCATTTTTGTTATCTACTTACACTGTTGTTTCTGAGAGCTGTTGCACGTATATAAGAAGAGTCCCTTCACTCGTTGGCCTAGATCCCAACAGTAGAACCCCGAGATACGAAATGAATCCGTTCCAGGGTGATGTTCGTATCTCGAAGCAATGTAAAACGCCTAATCCGTACAACGGCTGCAGAAACAACAGTATAAGTAGATGAAAAAAAATGGAAAACCAGAGAAAAATCAAGTAACGTTTCTTCAATCCTTATATCTACACATTGTTAATGTAATAAATGAAAATAAAACAAGTAAAATACGTAATATGTACACAAGTGTGAAACCTTACCTTGAGAGTGAGGCGATGTGTTGGAGGAGGTGGAACGGATGCAGAAAACATTATGGCACTACGTATGAAACTTTCTCAAGATAGTTCATGAATTACTGACACAAACACGGTTTCAAGCACAAGCGGAGAGGATACCGTGTGAGAAGGGATGGATAGAGCGCTTCTGAAAGGGGGATTCTCTAAGTTGCGCTACAGAACAGCACTTTCCACGTTATAAACGATATTTCTTTTACAACACCTTGACTCTAACATTTGTTATAGTACATTAATGCTAATCTATACATGATGTTTTGCTCAATTTAAAGTGTATCAGCCCCTTAAAGCACACTTTCTTTAAATGGAGAAAAAAAGCGCCAGGACGACGACATAAAGGAGCGCAGCACAACGTCAGACAAACAAGTGGAAAATAGAGCAGAACTGTTTGTAATTGTTCATATTTCAAAGAAAAAAAATGTTCATATCTCGAATATTTCGTAACTTGAAGCATTCGTATCTCGGGGTACTACTAATTTAGGACCCTGCATGTGCCACATTCTACCCCATGCTTTTGCATTGCAGCGGAAAATCTTGTGTGTGTCTGGGTGAGCTCTGATAGCAGGGTTTTGATACTGTGACTTCACCACCGCCCAATGGACCACTTGCATGTTGACTCGCTATGCGCATACGCCTCGAAGTAATAGCACTCGTATACAGCGCACAATGTTGTGTTCCACTGTTTGTCATTTACAAAGTTCAAAGGAATTTCAGTTTTCCTGTTGTCTGTAACCTTAGAAAACACTTCTCGTGAACATACACTGAATCGTATTTTGTCCCATCTGCAGCGCTAAGGTTTTCAGTAAACATTTTAGCAGTGATCAAATTATTAAACATCGAACTTTAGATGCACAGAGTAAGTGAGAAACTTGGGCTTTGCACTTGATTTTTGCCTGGAATGACGACACACTTAACGCATCGCAGCCCAGAGAGAAATGACATGAGCTGCTGTTCTCGTATCGATGGATAATTGAATATAAAATAGAAAAATAGTGTCTAATGAAGTAAAGGAGCGTAAAAAGCAGCTGCATGAGCGACACGTTCAGCGTGATTTTGGATTGAACTGTGTATATACACGAGTCTGCATATAATTTAAATCCCTTTTCCAGCTTGCTTAATGGTGCTGTTGCTGTTTTTTGCACATACGAAGCACAAAAGTGATGAGACAGTGGCTGTGCTATGTAGCTATAGCGAAACCAGAACTTGCTGAGGGCTTTCCGCTGAAGTCGTGACGTCAAGTCGGGTTTCCGGGTCCTGGCTCTAAACTCTCCCACTGACAGACAATGATTAAAAAATTAAGTTTACAAAGTGGAAACTTACATTCAGAAAGATAGCTAAAGGTGAAAGACTGTTGTTTCACACAGGTTTCTTCTCTAACAGCACATTCCACTTTATAAATGTTATTTTTTTGGTAAATCAACATTGGTAATCTAGTAGGGAATACTCAGTTTTAAATGAAACCGTTCGGTATGCCCTTGTGAACCGCAGTTTTTCTGTTCCTCATTTGAATAACTCCTCGATGTATTATTAAAGGCAACACGAATGAAACACGAGCACTCATCTGCACCACCTTCAGACAGATATTTCAGGAATACTAGATGCCCGTAACTTTTGCCTGACTAAAATCCCTCTCTTCCTGCGCTAATCCGCTCGTTATTGTTTTAAATTAAAGTTAATTTTTTCTGTATCTTGATGTTTGAGATGCTTAGCCATCTGAACCGAATCGGAAACTGTGGCTGAAAACCGCGGTATGTGACGAACTGTGAGCTTTGCGTACCAATGCATCCCTATAATCTATACATAATGTTTCGCTTGATTTAAAGTGTTTTGGTGTGATGATGATTAAAGTTTCAGCGCCTTTTACCATTGTCTGTCATTGGGAGAGTGGAGAACCAGGACCCGGAAGCACCCGTGACCAGTGACGTCGTTAGCCCTAATTTAGGGGGGCTTCAGCCTCCCTAAAATATCCCAAAGCCCCCCCCTATAATTTGGGGCGACATTTTATTTATTATTATTATCTTGATGTTTAAAATATATTTTAAATAAGTGCATACATGCAGCGAACACGAGCCAGCAAGAAAGCGAGTTAAACTGAAGTTCGCTTTCAAAATTATTATCGTTATGATCATGCCTCATTAGCATGCGTCAAGCGTGACGTGCTAGGCGGCCGCATAAGCAGCTGGACCAACGCAACAGTGTGGAGGCAGCAGCAGTAAACAGCAGTGAACACACGGTGTACACACGGTTAGCGATTGCACGTTGATAGCAGCGATTGTTGCTTAATCTGAACATTTACCTGTGGTAAGAGAAGGAAGGACGATATTGTAGCCTAGTCTATTTCAACCTTAACGCTGGAAGCTAAAGCGAACGTCGTCTAAAATGCTAACATCGTGAAAAATCTTTGGGACTCTCCCAAAGGGATTAATAAAGTAAATTCTATTCTATTTTCACTGCATGCAATGTACGAGAAGCCCTCCAGGGGCTATGCCCCCTCTATCTGTCAACCCTAGTGACGTCCCTGCCCGTGACGTCATGACTTGAGCGGAAAGCATTCAGTAAGTTCCGGTTTCGCTATAGCTACATACCACAGCCGCTGTCTCCAGGATCTCCCAGAGCCACAGCACCATTCAGCAAACTGGAAAAGGGATTTAAATTATATGCAGACTCGTGTATATACACAGTTCAATCCAAAATCACGCTGAACGTGTCGCTCATGCACCTACTTTTTACGCTCCTTTACTTCATTAGACACTTTTTTTTTTCTATTTTAGCATATTCCGAGTCGAAAGATGAAGATTCGAGATTGTTACAGTAATTATCCATCGATACCAATACTGCAGCTCATGTCATCAGGAGCTGGAAATGCAGAACAACATCAGACTTTACAAACGAATTGCCGAAGTCTATGTGCAAGTAGTGAGAACACAGTTACAGCTGAGTGAGGGTACTTTTGCCACCACAGACACATTAGGTGCTTGGCAGTCTTCTCAGCAACTCACCCTCTCCGAAGAACTCTTCAGATGCAAGTGCCTCCTCCTCCTCCTCCTACGGACAGCTGCAATCAGATCCACCTTATGTGTAGAAGGTAGAGCAGAGCGATGAACATGCCTAACCATAGAAGGATCATCAATGAGCATGATGGTTTACATGGCACCATCCTTCTTGGCACTAAATCGTGAGCAACAGTCTCTCCTCGACAGTATTTCATTGGGGTTAGGGTTAGGCTCCTTAATAACAGGGTCTGACTTCTACATAAATTGCTGACCCCAGTACCGATTCTACGGGAGTTGGCAGACCCATTACAGGATCTGTGGGAACACAAATGTACTGGGCAATTACAATTTAAGCACATCCGCATTTCGCTTGCTTCAGATGCTGCACCGCAATATCAAATACTGCCAGCTGGGATGCTCAATGATATTTGGTAATCCCCAGTTTGGGTGTGGTTTTAAACAATACACTTCTGCCCCAGTAAATACTCCCTACATTTTTCAGCCTTTACCCACTTAAGCTATAATTTTTACATTGTGCTCCGTTGGCCTAACACTGCGAGTGGGTAGAGGCTATTAGCCACACTTTCCCCTTCTATTCCTGAGACAAGACTGACCACAAACTGCATCCATCTCCAGGATGAAGTAAAGGGAAAAAAATACCATAAGCCAACAGTGGGTGCAGAGGTGAGCCTATCCCTCAAAACTGAACAGACACTGGCGTTTGCAAGCAGCCAAAAAGCTTGGGCATGATCTGCTATTAGGCTAATGATCTCTAACTATGCAACTAGGGAGCCAGATGTACAAAACAGAAGTAATGCTGCCATACCATAAAGGATCGGAGCTCTGCCACTCCTGCTGGACATGCCCATTGTTTTACAGCCTCTAATTTTTCTCGGCCAGTATCACGTGTCCAAGGTAACAGACCTGCCGCTGGAAAAAGAAACACTTAGATTTCAACCTTTAACATTCGAGACAACCCAATACTACTCCAAGTGCTCAAGATGCTGGGACACAGAGGAAGCGAACACCAAGTGCTTGGGGAATTACTCAGCCCAAAGGGTGCACAGAAGGAATATCTTCCGCCATGACTGGGACCAAGTTATACCTGCTTACCAGGTCCAGGGTGGAAAACCTGCCGATAGTCAACACACATTCGCCATCTTTCTTTTTAACGGGAACAATGGGAGATCACAACACACCCAGGCCAACGATAGTCCCAAGTATCTTGAAGAACTTGTTTCTTGGTCGACCACTGCATCCATGATCCTCAGCGTTGCCCGTTTCTTTCTGTTCAAAGAAACCCACATTGCACTGAAAGAACATATTTAATCAGAATTTCTATTCTGTTCATGCTTTAAACTTTACCTGTGCTCTTGCAGTGAAGCCTGGTCGATGTGCATTCCCAAGCGGAACACCCATGTGTGCGGAATACTGCTACCATGATGGCCAGTGTCCTGCAGAACAGAAGTGCTGCCCGACTTCCTGTGGGCACTCTTGCAGTGACCCTTGCTGATTTACCAAACACAAACTTCCAGTCAACAACGTAAAGTTGTTTCCTTCAATATTGACCCTTTTCTAGTTGATTGCTGTTGAACATGTTTTATTGTTTTTTTTAAATATAACCTATTGTGCTCTTCTAAATAATTGTTTGGAAGAAAAAAAAGGAAGATCTCCTTTAAGATCTGTCATAGAAATGCATTTCTTGGTGCACATTTAATAAAGCTTTCAATAAAGTGTTTTTGGCTACGACTTTTTTCCTTAAATCACCTCACGTTGTGTTGGGTTGAGTGGCATGTTAACATTTAACTGATCTCGTCACATTTCATCTGCTTAGAATCAGACCTCAGGAATGTTAGGTTTCCTTCCAGAAAGCCAAACATGGGCAGAACAAACACCTCGGAATGAAAGAGTGCCGTGTTTCCAGCCTGAGCTTGGCAGAAAAACAGCCCTGTTTTTTTGCAGGAGACTTGAACTGAAAGGTTTTCAGTGTAGAAATTGCAAAAGTGGTGTGTTTGTTACCACATATGTGTTTGTGTTGTTAAGAAAATAGTATTAGAAAATATCTAGCTCCTTTAAAAATCACCAACCTTTCCTGGATGAGTTTTCATGCTCTTAGGATTCTGTCCAGGTGCTTTTGGCAGTACTTGACTTCACTCCGAGATCCATCTTCTTCCAAACTACACCTGAATTCAGGTCAGGTGACTGATCAGGTCTCCGACACGGCACTCCATTAATGTCCTTGGTCAAATAACCCTTACACAACGTAATAGTGTGTTTGGGGAAATTGTCCTGCTGAAAATAAATCAAGGTAGAACAAATAAGGAACCCAGATGGGATGGTATACAGCTTAGAAGTGTGTTTGGGGTAATTTACCTGTAGAAACATAAATGGTCAAATAAGATGCAAGACCCGGATGGTGCAGCATACAGCTTAGCAGTGTGTTTGGGGTAATTGTCCTGTTGAAAAATATGGGATCGAACAAGATGCAACCCAGATCGTACAGCTTGGAAGTGTGTTGGGGGTTATTTTCCTGTGGAAAAATAAATTATGACAGAACACAAAGCCCAAATGGGACGGCATACAGCTTGGAAGTGTATTTTCCTGTTGAAAACACCCCCAACAGATGTTCCCTTCTGAGAAAGACATACAGTGCACAAATGAACCCTAAAAGACACACTTACGACGTGAAAATCATTTCAGATGACCCCATCGTGGGTTTGCAGCACAGATCTAACACGAAGAATTTGCTAGGCTTCTTAAATCATCCCGTGAGGCTGAAAGCTACAACACAAAGTACACCACATGTTTTTGGTTGCCAGTCCGTTTATTAGAAGTTAAACCAGTGTTTAAAATGTGCTTTAGTAGTCGAGTAAAATGGAAAAAAAAATGGCCACAGGAAAACGCATAAAACTAGACAACATGCTAAAAACATGAATATTTAAATCATCAGTGCATTCTCAGACATCCCTCAACAGTGATTGGATGCTATTCCGTGTACAATTGAGATTATTTCCCATCTCACACACCCATCAATGAGACTGCTTTCTGTGAGAAAGCTACGACTTACTGAGATTTAAAAATAAGTAGTGTTGGTTAAATTTAATTGTTTATATTTTTCAAAGACAGTCTGCAATCACAGACTACAACTTTAAAAATATACAATAAATAAATAACTGTTTTACAAAAAGCATGTGAACAACGTAATCTCTCAAGAACTGCAAAACAAAAAAAATAGCATGGAAAAAAAGTTTATGTTCTTGTTTGAGGTAAAAAAAAACAAAACAAAACAATGCAACCTCTTGTAAATAATGTAAATAAATAATAAAAGTAAATATGTTTGATCATTATTTTGGAATTTTTTTGGTTTGAAACATTTACAAACAGAATAAAAGCTAGCAAGTGATTAGGAAAGCTGTATTTATGCGCAAAATCAAAAACTAATTACAAAACAGATATAAAAAGTGGCAAAACAAACACAAAAAATCCAGAGTTCAACAAACTTTCTGTCAATCTGCCTCGAGTTGATCTTCAGAAGCCTAAAGTCCTTTCATCACCTAAAGCAGCTTGTACCTGAGCATCAGCACACCTCTAGTAGTTCATAAGGCAGCACCGTGGGTTCCAGGCTAGTGGGCATCATGCCAGCTGTGGCACTCCTCTAAGGCGGCGGATCAGGTTGGCAAGGCGCTTAGCCAGAGGGGGGCTGGGCTCGTCCAGCTGGAAGGTGCGGGTCAATAAGTTGTAGAAGGAGCCATAGCCCACTGCCACCACTGTGCAGGTCAGGCAGATGACGTTGTAGGGCATGCTGAAGTCCGGTGTGGGTAGGTTCACCAACAGGGGCTCTGTGTACACGCGAACGAAATAGCTGGATTCCTCCTTCACCGGAACACTGAAATCCAGAGGTGAGATTCATTCAATCTGAAATGTAACTGAAACCTTAATGATAATTAAATAATTATTTATTAGTAAAAACATAATTATTTGGCTTATTTCAAAATAAACAGTTGCTTCGGTTTATAATGTACTTACAAACTACTGAACAGTGGTTGGTCAAGAGTGAAGTTGGGGTTCATTGCAACCATACTTGGCACCAGGGCGCTGACCACAGAGGATCTGAAATGACAGGATTATTACACATTCATCAGAAAAGCAAAATGAAATTTTTCATAACGAACTGACAAAGGAAATCCTGAGCACGCTTGTGCCCACCACACAATTTGCAAGGGTCTTACCCAACATAGAAGCCGTGGTTGGGATCAGGGGTGTATTCAGTCCATTTGAGCAGGGCTCTTTCAAACTGAACACGGATCTCAGTCATTGAGTGGGGGGGGAGCTGTATCAGCATTTCGACGAAATGAGGGCGGTGACGGTCTTTAGCCGGCTGGTAGTGTATGTAGCCTACAGGAGAGGGAATTAACACTGTTATTAAGGCTTTCTGTGCATTTTTGAGGGGCTAAACGTTCTCGAAAAGTCAGAACCGGTGAAACTGTACGTCCGATTGTGTTTGAAAAGTCAGTTGAATAATGTCGCCACCTAATACGTTTCAGTATTATGAACGTACATCGAAATTTGGAACACATGTGTATGGCACGAAGACTTAAAAATAAGTAATATAGATTGTGTTTCCAAACTCGACTAGGAGCTGGTTATTAAAAAAAATAAGACCACTTTTACTTGTCATACTTTCAACCTGTTCCCCTCCAATCACCATCGGTCTTATCTTAAGGCATACGTGATGTTAAATTGCGAAGCTTTTTAGACTTCTGTAAACTATGTGCGTACGGTGGCCATTGAAATTTGAAACAGGAAGTTGTTAATAACAGAGCCATGCAATGTCCAATTGGGTTACAACTTGGCATGCGTGTTGGCAAGAGTCTATATCTGAACAGATCTATATAGCAACCAGTGTCAGCTATAGTGCCAACTAGTGACAGCATGTAATATTATATTGTGTGCCGTCTTGTACCCCTTTTTCAGACAGTGTTTGAAATTTGGAACACTTTGTAAAAGACCAAGACCTAATGTAAAAAGTAAAATAAGTGAAATTAACTTTGTAGGAAGTGGTTTCCAGGGTGACTGCAGTTTTTTCAAGTTTTGGATTTGAAGTTTTGTTTCTCTACAATCCCTACGTGATGGTTTCTCTTCGGCTGGCAGCCTTTCGGCCACACCAGAACATGAATTAATCAAAAGTTCACGCTTTATTTTAAGATGGATCCAGTGATCAGTGAGTTAAAAGCTAGTGCGGGTGCAATATGAGCATGGTTGAGGAAGAGAGAGAGAGAGAGAGAGAGAGAGAGAGAGAGAGTAAATGTGTTGAGTGCGAGTTCAACCGACACCAGTGATGAAAACTCAACACAAACAGTCGGTCTGACTCCATACACCATACACTATTAGTTAATGTAAGTTTCATATTAAAAAGGCATACATTACATATTATTATTTTTTAAAACAACATAGCATTTATAAACCAAGTTTATCCTTTGAGTAGAGCTCTGCTTCTAACCATGTATCTGATTTATGCTAAACTGTGTAAAAAAAATGCAAATTGTGTAAAAAGAAGACAAATATGTTCTTCTGAGTTTTCAAAGTTAAAAAAATATTTATATGCATTACCTTAAATGAAACAACATTTACATTCGAATTTTAAGGGCTCGTCTATCAGACTTTACCCCAAAACAAGCAACATGCCGTTTATAAATCATTCATGAACAATCATGAACTGGAGGGAAAACTCACTGGGTTTGTTTTCACGGTTCTTGCTGGTAACCGTCAGGGTGTGAATATATATTTGAAGGTACCAGGGCACAGAGTCCATCAGTAGCACAGGAAAAGCTCGATATGGATGGTTATTATAGATCACTGTGTGGATTTCCCCAATCTGGAGCCCGAAACCAGAGACATATCGCTCAGCATGCAGCAGAGGACGCAGCATATCAGCTAAAAAATAACAAAGACCATACATCAGCAGATATCTGTAGAAATCAGTAAAATCAAAAATCATTTAACAACTTAAATATAAGTTTTTTCAATGTATACCTTTTTTCTTCAGGGAAAGGTTTTCAGAATATGAGGTTTTTTTGTTGTTGCTTGTCAAAGCCATTCTAAACTTTGCCAAGACATCCAAACTGGTCTGACTTAGGTTGATATATCTTTTCAGACTGGGACCACAAAAGGATTTCTGGAAAAACCATTGAGCCTTGTGGAGGTTATTAATCATAGAACATATAAAACCACTGTGGCTTTAATGCAGTTAAATATTTACCACTGACTTATGAAGTCCATTGAAATTAAGTGGGAAAGAACAGCGAGAACATCATAGAGAAAATATGTTAATCATAATAACATTCAAATAATTATGACACTGCCTAGCAACCAAACTATTTACCCTACCAACCAAACTTTGCAAAATGATAAAGACACGGGGATTGGTTTATATCACACAGATTGGCACAGAGAACTTCATATGAGGTCAGTGACTCCATCACTACGAAAAAATTCTACCCGGCAACCAGTCCATTTTGCTTCTAAATACTTACTAGTACATTTGCAAGCCATCTAGTTAAAATTTTGATTTAAGTAAAGTTTTAGTTTTGGGTCAGGGTCGAGTAAAATGTAAAAAAAATTTTTGCACAAATATGATTGTGCTTTGAGCTTTTATAATAGATCGTCACACACAGCAATCGAGTAGATCTTCATACCACTATCTGCTTTCCAGCGCAGTAGCAGATTTAGAGAGCGCAGCTGTCCGAAGGTCTCAGATCTGCTCAGATCATACACAGAGTAAGTCCTGCGATCTCCCAGCACCACTGCCTGGCTGAGGAGAGGAGTGGAGGGACTCAGCTCGAACAGCTCCCCCTGGAGGCAAGCAGCAGAAGTAAACAAGAAGATCAGGAAGGAAGTCAAGAAATTACACAAAAATAAAAAAAATAGAAACAAGAATCAAGTATCTAGTATTTCACCCTCCTATAATCCTTGGGGTAAAGGGTTGACTCCATTCAGTGTTTAATGTATGAATGTTTTATGCTACAGATTGAATGACTTTCCCCGATTTAATGGGGAGAAATGGGTTAAACAGAATTAAGATGATAACATTTTTTCATTTTGTCAGATTGGTTTTCCTTCCTTCCTATAATATGCTATGCTTTTATAATATGCACTATTATTTCGATGTTAACTATGTTAAAACGGAAAAATAAAAATAAATAACACATCAATAGCTGTAGTCTATTGCACTTCTTGCACAGAAGCTTTCAAAACTATTTCTCTTTATGCTCAATTGAAAATGCCCCCTAAGCAAAGCTTTCGGTCAGTAAGGTTTTGTCAAGGTTTTTGAAAGAGACAGATTAGAATGTGTCTGAGACAGAGGATAATCGTGAGAAGAAACCTGATCATGAGACTCCTTTTGTCTTTCAACCTCCAGCAGACAAATTACCTTACAAAAATTGAAAATGATTATGTACTCGCTCCCCACTTGAATGACAGGGTAGACTTAGTCCTGCTAATGTCATCAAAATACCTGCTAGATATGTGGTCAGAAAACACAAAATCAAAATGGGTGCAAAAGGACAGCAGTTTAGCTATAGTTTCACCTCAGGGTTGTCTGTAATATCCACGTAGACTTTACTTGAGGAAGCCAGTGGACAGGCCTCCGTCAGAGTTCGCGAAAACATCTTAAACAGGGACCACTCTATTAAGAGATTGAGAAAAATCAGGAACCATATTGTTAATCTACAAATTAATCGTATAGGACATCTAAAACATTTTTCTCCATTTCTACTCACCCTTTTTGCCTTGGCCTGAAGTGTAGAGATCAAAGACCACGTTGAGAGTTTGTCTCAGCTCCCACGCTTTGCCTGTGCACTGGTCGTCCTGAGAATCAATTCAAAAAGCATTTCTTTACGTACTGAATGTTAATACATGTCTGTTTAATTGTTTTTAAGATCATGAATGGTACACAACTCTCAGCCTGCCTATGAGTCTGATTTCTAGTATTCGCTGGATGAAGTATAAACATGATGATCCAAGAGAGACCCTTGCTCTCAAGAAGAGACTATAAGCCAGAAAAACATATCTATGGAAAGCCTGGAAAAAATGTCAGAGAGATGTTTCAAGAAAAAGGCTTCATTACTAAGAACACCATTCCAACAGTGAAGCATTGTGGTGGGAGTATAATGCTATGGGGATGTTTTGGTGTGTTTAATTCACAGAATCTCAACCGGATTACATTGACATTAATTCATTTGTCAGATGCTTTTATCCAAAAAGCCGTACATTTCAAGGAATGTACGGCTTGGTGGGAGGGCTGCTGGCTGAAAAAAAAAATTGTCTTAATTTTTGTCCCAATTTCTAACCCCTCCCTCCTAAGCTTTCCGGGGCCCTCTGATTGGTAGATATGGGTCTGTTGGTAGTACTAAACTGAGGTTTGCAGCGGCCAAACCTTATGTATGGAGCAACCTGCCACAAAATATTCACCTGGCCCCGTATATTAATGTTTTTAAAAACTAAGTTGTGACCTAGTGGATAAGAAGATTGACTGGTGAGCAAGAGCAAGAGACTGGTGAGCCCTGGCCACCGCAGCAATGGCTGCCCACTGCTTTTTGTTTAACATATTAAGGGATTTACATATTAAAAAAGGAGAATCTTTCTATTATTTTTGAGAAGCTCACCTTACAGACAGGTCTAATGTGAACAGCTTGGGAATGGAAACTGCTATGAAACAACTTTTCTGACTTCATTAGAACAGCCAGACCTGCCTGTAGAGAAAAAAAGCATTTATTTGAAGACATTTATATGGAAGCCCGTTTACAGCAGGTAAAAAAAAAAATAAAGACTCAATTTGAAATTTCGAGATACAAAAGTCTAAATTTTGACTTGCTGTGCCTGCAGATGTCTAAACAAACACATTGTATAATTCAGCTAATAATGCAAGAATTTCAAATTGTTTGATCACAAAAGTCAATGATTATTAACTCAATATCCAGATACAAGTCAAAATATCTGCAAATTCCGAATTTTAAAATTTCGCCTTTTTAGATAAAAAATGTGACTTTCACTAAAACGTGCGACATTTGTAACTTTTTAAGCCATATTTTTTCACCTGGTGGAAATAGGCTTCCAGACATTCACCTTAAAAATGACTAAAGTAAATGTAGTAAAAAGATCTGAACCTTTGAACCACATGGGAGAAGCTTTTTCCATGGCGTCAGATTCTCGGTACAAACGATTTCACGTGGTAACGTTGCGTAGCGTAAAAACTGGTGATCTGTTTCTGCATAGAAGAAGATAAAGACTGAAATGTGATATGCGCTAGAACAACAGCAGTAAAGCATGATTTAAATATGGAAACTATTCAGTTGAATCCGAAACAACTGTGGAGTATGTCTCTGAAAGGCCTTGCCTCTAAACTAAACCACTTGCATTGACTGTCCTGATGAGGAACAAGGGTTTTTATGTGCTGAAAAGCTAGATGTGGGTCACTTGGAACCCCTGATAAGGAATGGTATGACTGCTAAAATGCAGCAAGCCCTGGCTCAACAGTATACACTCATTGGCCACTTTATTAGGTACACGTGTGCAGCAACTGCCCAATCACATGGCAGCATGGATTTAGGCATGTAGAAAAGTGATTTAAGTGACTTTGGAAATGCCATGGTTGATGGTACATTATTTATGGTCTGCGTATTTTAGAAATTGCTGATCTATTGGGATTTTCATGAACAACCATCTCTAGGGTTTACAGGGAATGGTCCAAAAAGTGATCCAGACCATTACCATTTGAGCATCGTGTCAAAAACACAAGCTACATTTGTATACAACTATATCTATAAAGACATGATGATCCCATATGTTCACTAAAATCAAGATTAGCATAAAAATAGCCAGATTCGTACCATTTCCCAGTCCAAGTGGTTTGAAAGACGCACTGGGCTGAACTGTGTTGGTTAGATCAATGAAGTTCAGAGATGCACAGAAGATTCCAGAAAGGACATTGGTCAGTTCCCTCCAGTTGCCATCCACACTAGTAGTTACACAGAGGTTAGAGAGTCATGAGTATATTTCTGGATTAAAGAAGCTTCAGATTAAAAGTACTAAAATATTGTTGAATTAGATCACAGAAAGAAATCCAATGGAAGAATATCTTGGTTTTTCTTGAAATTAAAGTTATGTGTCAAATACAAGAAAGAAACTTGGTGGAAAACATTTTACAGGTGAAATTAAGTGAACATCCAGAAATGCTCTGAAAGGACTCACTCTGTGACGGTGTGATGGAACCAGACCCAAAGCTCTGCCCCTGGAGGAGAAGGTATGAAGGGTTGTCCCCACTGCATGGTCCTCCAGAAGCCCTGTGTGAAGGAAATGTGCAGCTCACGCACAGAGAACTTGGACAACACTTGGCCCAAGGATTTGGGGAATAGCCGGTAATGAGAAACTGCAAAGAAAAAGGAGGTGAAATCGGTCAGACTACAAGAACCGTAAGGGAACATTCTTTTTTCCAACAGAATGATCACAAACTGGAACATTGGGTTGAAATCCTACATTTGTTCCACCTAAAATTCATGCAAAACTATAGCATAGTTACAATCAGGTCAGGATGTTATTGTGCCATAAATTTCAACTCTGAGAATGGGGTTGTGAACTGTTCAGCAATTAAAATAGAATTCTACACATAATGGCCAGTGTCCTCAAACAATGAAATACTTTGCAAAAGAAGTCTGGAACTATTATTAGCTTGGAGCGGATTGTTCACCTTTTAATTTCCACCTGCTCAATCTTTACTTGTGGTGGGACCCATAATTGTAGATTTTACTGATGATTGAAGTTATAATACTGACTGCTATATAAATTCATGCAAATCTAATCACACAAGGATTATATGTAGTATGCAACAGCAGCAGCACCAGCTACCTTCTCCATAACGTTTCATAAGTTAATTAAAAACCTTAGAATTTTGTAAAATTCAAGACATATTTTGATTTTGTCATAATTGAACAAGGAAAAATATCCATGGGACTGTTCTAGGTGTTGACAGCATTTAATATTTTACCTTTGTGACCATCCTGGAGAAAGTCTACATCCCAGAGTGTGCGGAACTGGAAGCTGGCATAAATGTCTCCTGATGGCAGCGGCCTGATCACCAGCTCCTCCTGAAGTTGATCTTTAAATACTGGTGGTGCTGCAGCTCCTCTGAGGGACTGGCTATCCGTGGTCTCATCTTTATCCAGCTCTGTATCACTCGCCTGCCACTGTCTTTCATTAAACTCTGCTCTGTTGGCAGTAGCCTTATTACTCTGAGGGGCGCGCTGTGTTTCCACAATACTGTCTGCTTGTTCGAGCGTGTCACAACTACAGTGGAGAGGAACATTGGAAAAAATGAAAACGAATAAAAATGATAAACTGTACCTGTGCGCCGCCATTTTTGATGCAATTTCGCAGACTGTCACACTTCCTGTTTCTGGATGCGTGCGCATCTGGATTAACCAATCAGAGAAGACTGCGAGGACACATGACCCATAAGACGTGTTTGAGGCTGGGGAAGATCTGAAAATGATCAATATTTAGGATTTTAACAGAAACGAAATTAATGATTACATATAAAATACAAATATATATGTTTTTCTAAATAATTTAAACAGCACAGCATTTCATCATGACATTAGAGCAATTGAGGATGAGGCGACCCCCGCAGCAAATTCTTCATTCGTATGTTCTACTACAGTTGCAGGAATAATAAAAAAAAATCTTTAATTAGCTATATACTCATTCTAACACATATCTCAAACACTTTACAATTAGGGTCATTTGATTAATTACGTTTAGAATGCACTTTTAATTTGAGCATTGATCAAGCAGGCATCAGGAAAAAAACAAGGGGCAAAATGAAAGATTTTAGGTTGACTTAAGTAAATTCGATGAAAAAATAATAAACAACATTTTGCTAAAAATTATTTTTGCTAATCGTTGGCCATTGGGTGGGACCAGTTTCACCCATAAAAAAATTGATCAACAATTTTTCAAATGTAAGATATCCTATGATCACAAGATGGTGCTACAATGAAACGTTTCAGTAAAGAGGAGGTAAAGAGACAAGCAAATTTGCAGTTTTTGAGAAAATCTAAAATGGCAGAAATACTTTATTTGGCCATGGTTTAACTCATCATTAAGGTTTAAATGTATGGAGAGACTACTGTTCGAATTTTAGGATAAATAAATGTGCTTATACTCACAAAAGCTGTTGTCATTTTCTGACCACTAGGGAGCATCGAGCTGAAACTAAGAAGGCAACCTCAGATCATGTTTAGAGTAACAAGAGCCAGTTCATGTCAAGTGTTGAAGAGTTAATGCCAAACACTCATTTGTGTTAGCGTTATATTATGATTCGTTGCTAATTTTTAGGCAATATATGACAAACAAATTAATTTTTTCAGAACGGTCAGGAGAAGACCTGTAACAAACTTTGTGACAATCTGGTGAATTAGTGCAGAGTGACCTTGAATAAGTATTTTTTCTTAATTCAAAATGGTGGTCAATTTACATATTGGAAAAGGCCATAAGAATTGGCCTGGTGTCGGAAATTAGAGGACAATTTCCTGCATTGACTTCAATGGTGGAAGAACAATATCAATAAGAATGCTAACCAATAAAATAGGTGCCATAAGTGCCTGGCACCTACAATATAGTCTGCCTCTGAATCTTGGATTGACGTGCATTAGGAAACTTAATTGCATTGTTAGGCTAACAAGAGGTACAAAGATCAGCTGGACTCCGTTTAACCTTGAAATACACTGTAAAATAGATTAACATAGATTAACATTCTAAAATAGTATTTAAATAATTTAATTAAATATACTTAATTTGTTATGTTAATAACATAACATCCACAACCCAATTGTACTAACAATTTGAGAATAAGGACTCAAAAGGTAATAGAGTACAGCTATGTCAGTCCGTCAATGTAATGAATGCCTACAAATTCACAGAAAGATGCAGCACATTTACAGAAACACTGTGTACAAGGGAAGAACTGGCATGAACACATATTTACTGCAAAGTATTAAAATGTAGACTTAAACAAAGAAATTATTGTGCCGAACAATATTTGATGGTGGCCGAAAATCAACGTGAAAAGGGACTTAATCACTGGTCTTTTTACAAAGTTGTCTCCTCCTGCATTAAGAGCTCTTCTTTTGACTATAAGTTTAGAGAAAAACCAGTGTCCAATTGTGCATTTTAAAAAAATGAAAACAAGTGTTCTTCCAAACACTGGCTCACTCCTTTTTTCAGAATAGGCTCTGATTGTAGTTTTTTTTTAGCTGTATGACCTATAATAGAGCTTCAGTGAAGGTTCATTGAGCATGTCCCGTAACTAGGGTTGCTTTATTGCTGGCTCTAATAAAAGCAGTTTAAAAACAATTGTGCACATGCTCAAACATGACTACCTGTTGAGAAGGAACCATAACTGTTTCAGAGCTCCGCCTCTCAAACGCAGCTGTTATATACAACTTATTTTGTATTTCTAAACAAGAATTTGTGAATAACTGAAATTCTCTGAATTTGATCGTTGGCAGCAAAAATGATCTTTCTCACAACGTGCCGTGTTCTGTGTAGCTGTGAATCTTATGGCCTCGCCTAGTTTTTTTAATGTAGCCACACGAAAACACGAAATAATTTCCTCAGAAATTACGTTGTTTACACAAACGTTTTAATGATTTTCGAAAAGTCTCTATACAAGTCTCTATACGGTGAACAAAGTTCAATCATTTTAGTTTTTTTATTTTATTCAAGTTTATTCGCATGTGGTTCATCATGGCTTAATTTTCCCCTAGACAACACTAGGCGCGACCATGTGATGATTGCATCGTGTCATGAGAAATATCATTAAAGCTCCCAACGATCTAATTCAGATATGTAATTGTCAAATTCTTGTTTGTAATTACAAAATATGTATATAACCGACTGCGTGTGAGAGGGGCGTGTGCGAGCCAGACTCGAGGCGGAGCTCTGAAACCACGACGGTAGAATCCTTTTCAGGAAGTCACGTGTGCGCATGTGCACCGCTCAATGGCAGCCTTCAGTCCAGCTATAAAATGGCCTCATATTAGCCCGATGGCAGTACATTTGTTTACAGTCTATATGTGAGACACACTTGGCCAGGATACTGTCGTGCTCGTTCCAAAAACAGGCAAAATTGATTAATTAAAAAATGTCTATGTTTATTTAGGCATTACCCATTATGAACCCACTAAAACGATTGGTTCCTAAATGAATAGAAGGGTCAGAATGTAACGTCATGCGCGCGCATCCTGTGATTCACAACGGATGCCCGCTGTCAGTGCCTCATTGTGGAGAGGATAAGGTGGCATCTGCGCGCGCGCACACACACACTCGTGTCTTCATGACAGTCACACACGGTCTCCCTCCCTCATACACACTCACAGTCGCTGAGACACCGTGGCTGCACAGGGGTCTCGTTATTCTGCATCCCCGCTGGATGCTGCTCAACCGAGTCGCATCCGCCTCGGACGATACGGGATTTGATTCCTTGACTCTTCGCTTTCCATGGCTTCCTCGGACGGAATAGAGAAATGTCTTCTGCACAGAGGCAGGTCTCAAAGTGACCCGAACATCCTCCTCGAGGCTGGGATTGATCTCTCGCACGACGCAGGTAGGATTCATGCGTTTATTGTTTGGATGGAGATGCCATTACGAGCGCTTTTCATTTGCACGCCTGATGGAGGCGAAAGTGGCTCCGTAATCTGCGCTAATAGCCTCCGCTTTCGTTTCAGGGTTGCGAGATCAATCATATTACGTCGAATATATATTTTCACTTGCAGCCCATTGAGATGCGCCTGGATGTGGTAATAGAGAGGGATAGTAAGAGTAATGTTTCCCATGGGTCTGTGTTATAGCAACAAGGAGAAGAAGCAGACAGACTGGAGATTACATGCCAACTGTGGCTTAAATGAGCAGACAAAAAGATTTAGATTCTCCTTTTCTTGTGGGAGGACCTAGATCTATTGTCTCATGCACGTGCATCTCTGTTGTTTAATATCGGTTTGAGATTTCAAAGAACAGATAAAATGAGATGCTTTTTGTGCTTCTTTGGCATCATTGGCTAGTGATGGCTCGGTTGCGCACTGAGACTGCGCACTCAGGGCTCCAGAAGATGCTGATCAAGTGGCATGCAGGCACAGTCCTTCTGGATGCTAAAGGCGACTGAAGGCGTTTATGTTCTGGAGGAGTTTTAGGAAGAAAGAGAAGGTTTGCTGAGGTCATGCATGTGTGTTTCAGAGAGATCTTATTAGATTTTTATTTACAAGCGCCCATTCATCACATTGAGAAGATGGAAATTCATCACAGGCAGCATCATTGAAACAAATCTGCTCTTTTAGAGGAATATTTAGAAAAATCAATGTAGTGTAATGGCAATGTGCCGTTTTTATTTCTGTGATTCGGTTGAATTTATTGATCTATGTTGATTCAAGGCGGCATTATCAACACGTGTTCATTTTGTTCTGGGGAACTTCAGTTAATTTGGTAGAAATATGACGTTTGCGTTTCTCTGGGAAGAAATAAAATATGGCAATGCTTCAAAGTAATTTACCTTTTCAATGCACATGTTTTTTTTTTTAATTATTTTATGTTAATGCACTCAAAAAAGGTTCTATATGGAACTAAGTCTGGTTCTTTGGCTTGTATTCTTTTTGGTGCAAATTAACACTTATCTTCAAATGTGCTTTTGAAAATCAGATGCATGAAATAAATAAACTTTAGCATGATATATATGACCAGCAACTGTATATTTAAAACAACCAACACCTTTAGAACCACAATTACCAAAAACGACAGTTTCCTTACGCCAATAAAATGCTATTAAAGTACCTCAAAACCCACAAAGAACCAAAAAGAGCTTAAGAGGTTCTTTATATCAAAAAAGTGCTTTGTAGCATCTTCAAACTTGCAAAGAACCAGAGAAGAACCTTTTTAAGGGTGTATTTCTGCAGATGGTGTCTCTTGAGATTGACAGAAAATGACAATAAACAGTTGTTTTTGTCAGAAATTTTATTGAAACTTTGAATTTGCATTTTAGAAAATATTTCACATCCGAAGGAGTAAAGCCCTACGTTGTTATTTTCCATTCAAAGAGAATTATCTCACCTGAATCTTAATTAAATAAGTAAACAAGCAAAATATATTTAAAATTGTAAAAATGGGCCATGAATTAAGAAATTAAAAAAATTACTGTTTACAATGGCCTTAGAAAGACCCAAACTATTGTGACTTTCTTTCAAATCTATGTGGAAATATATCTCTTAAAATGACTACATTCACATTTCCAGTGACAAACAGGAAAAGCTTTGCGATGTCATTTATTTTCATTAGAAAAAGCAACTTCCCGAGACACAAGCCATGACACAAAAATTTTAAATCACACATTTATGCAAGAACTTGACAACGCCATACTCTGAAGTCAGATAGTGAGTGGCAAAATGTTGTGCAATTGGCTGCTTGAACTGATCTTCAAAGACACCATTCTACTCTACAGACTACACAATGCAAAGAAAGGAGAAGCAAATGGATTGCTGCAATTCAGAGAAATAACTGGAATCCAGAAACAGAAACCTGGATTTCTGGTGTTCTACATCTCTATCACTGCAACTTAAGCCATTTCTTTGTGGCCTTAATACATTACATTTTGTGAATAATGCATTGTTTTTATTAGACTGGCTTGCAAAAAAGGCACCTTCTAGAGTTGAAAGACACATCACTTCCTTGTGAAAAATACGTTTGCCTTTTTGAGAAGTGACAAATCATTGGCATGCATCAAGCAAAGAAAACATTCAAGGAGATTGCAGAAACTACTAAAATTAGGTTAAAGACCATCCAATGGATTATTGTAAAATGGAAAATTGTTGGGTCCTTATCATCCTTAAGCAAGAAAAAACCCTAAAACATCGCAATTGGTGATTACTTTAAATGTTTGGTGAATTCAGGGCTATGTTTAATAGTGAAAGTACAAGCATTTTAAGGGATTGAGGTTGAACAGCTATGTAGCCTTCAGAAAACCACTAGTCAGTGAAGGTAACTGGGGAAAGGGGTTCCTTTTGCTCAGGAGCATGAAGATTGGACTAGAAGTAAATGGAAGAAGGTCTGATGAGTTCAGATTTAGTCTGTTCCAGAGTGATGGGCACATCAGGATTAAAAGAGAGGCAGCGCTGTGATCTGGGGTGCTGTAGGTGTTCAGGTCTAGGTTCAGCAGCAGCTTAAAGTATGATGTCAGCGGATGGCACGGGATTCATCAGGCTCAAATAGTGAAAGAGTCGTTCAGGGAGTATGGGACATCATTCCCACACATGGATCGACCACCACAGAGTTCAGACCTTAACCCCATTGAGAATCTCGGGGATAGGGTGGAGAGTGCTCCACCAATGTAAGATCTTTCGGAAAAATAATGCAACATTGGATGGAAATAAATCTTGTGACATTTCAGAAGCTTAATCAAAGACACGGTCCAATGAGGTTTTAGAAGTTGTGACCTTTTTTGGCCATGAAGTGTATATAGTATATAAATGTATGAAATCTAATGTTATAGAGCAAGGAGAACGAATTCCACTGAAAAATGATCCTGCATTCTAGTCAGGGCCTCTGTGAGTGTCAGAATTGTTAACCCTCACATTATAGGCACCTTCTGAAAATCCCCGGCTGTGTCACCTTTAGATTTATTGGTTGATTCTGTAGCCAGAGCAAATTTATCATGGCTCGGCTAGTAATCAATGAGAGCAAGAGTCATGTTAACCTTTACTCTTTTTAGTGATGTAGAGTGACACACACAGAGACTCTTTCGCTCTGTGTGGGAGCCCCATGTTAGTAGATTGTGATATTGTATGCCTCAAAATAGAGAACAGATTCCTCTTTTTAAATAATCCCAAGCAGTAACTATAGAAAAAGTGCTGATCTGAGCAGCAAAGATGGCTCATGCAAGAATCAAAACTTCCAGAGACCTGTTCTTTTTCACACACTGACCTCAACGTTAAGGGACCTCAAATTGATTTCGACTTATTCATTGGTTCAATGCTCAGGAAATAAATCACCCATTCATGTGACTCCAGTGCTTAACCTTGATTTTAAAAACTGCCTGAAATTACTGTTGTGCTAAGAATACAGAAAAGTATGAAACATACAGAGCTCGTGGTCTTCAACAATCATTATTGAACCACCGGAGTCACACGGTCACCCCTCTGGATGACGCAAGTGCAGGTCCTCAGTTATATTCATATTTGTTCAGTCTGACGATGATTGAAATTCTCTTGTGTGTGTAAAATATAACAGCAAATTCTATTTTTGGTGGGGAATCCTTATGTTTTACAACTGTATCAAAACCCCACGTTGCATTCGCAGTGCTGTACAGGATCACAGCATAATATTTTCCCAATATTTTACAGTAATTACACAAGCTTAATATTTTACAGGATTAAACATAAAATAAATAATTTTTCCAAATGTCTTGTAAATAACACTGCAAATGGTGTTATATTTTGTTATTAACAAAACCTTTATTTACTTAATTTATTGGATAAACAGATTCCAGTGTATTGTCAAGCAGTAGCGCCACCTTCTGAAATGAAGTTTTCAGCGCGATGAAAGAAAGGATCTAATCCGTGTAAAATTGTTGTTGATATAGTGCATTTTTATGCAAATAGTTTTATGTAAATTACAATAAACAACAACATTTTGTTATTTATTTTAATTTGAAAAACATATTGCTGTAAGTCTCACGAAAATACACTGTTACAATAAAAATACGCGTAATAATTTTTTTTTGCTAAAGTTTTTTTTTCTAGTTTGTCCCTAAAAATAAGTTGTTTTCCTAAATGCAGCACTGTTTAGGATCCCAGTCCTAGTAAACAACTATTTTTCTTGTTTTGTGGAGATTGTTGTAATTAATTGTGAATTGGGGTATACCATAATGCAAATTTCAGTCACTGTTCACACTCATATTGTCATTGTCAGCTCTCTTGGACGCTACCATTGATGGGTGCATATGCGCAAACGCGACTTCCTGATAAAATTGGTTTCAAAGCTCCACCTCATGTCTAGCTCACACACGCCCCCCTCACACGCAGTCTGTTCCATACAATTCATTTTGTAATTATAAACAAGATTTGAGAACGACTTCTCTGAATTTGATTGCTGTCATCGTAAAGGATGCGATCGCTAAGTCCGTTCTGTTCAGTTGTCACTCAAATGGTCCCGCCTAGTTTTTTTAATTGAGCCATCGTGAACCACACGAATATAAGCTTGAAAAAAAAAACTATTCAACTTTGTTCACTGCATAGATAACTTTCATAAATCGAACTGTCTTTTATCCCATAGACTTATAATGGCCAGAAATCAGAAACAGGGAGGTGCCTGGAGTTTCAAACCCCCCAATGACTTCCCTGTAGCTGACAGAAGTAGAGATGCTTAGCAGGAGTGTTATTGACCAGAGTATATCCATGGAGACATGAGAGAATGCAAAGGTCCTAGAGAGCCGGGAGCTGAACAGGGGAGTCAGGGTGTGTGAACTGTTGATCTGACAACTGTGGACGTGCGTGAATGAGCCTTTCAACGGTGAGCGCTGCCATGGAAAAGTGTTCTGATTGGTTGACTAATTAGTGATTAATGAAGTCCTTGATTGCTGACATTCACTTTCACAGCAAATCTAGTTTAGCTGACCAGTTCACTTAAAAAAAATGTGTTTTTGGCGTTAAGCTAATACTAATCATTTACTTCTTTGTTTTATAATTAATACCTATTAAAACATTAATACCTCATAATAATATACCTTGTAAACTTTAATAGGCATACTATTAAAATACATTTATTGAGATTGAACTTCACAGATTGCAAATAATAACAAATAATTCCAATAATTGTAAAAATTGTGAAAAGAACCACAAAAACAGCAATCCTGTACAAAATGACAAAAAATTCCAGCTTGTAAACAAAAGTGCAAATGACACTCTAATGCATATACTATAAGGGGTATACATTTCACTGCTAGCATGTACTGTAGCACTATAACAGCTTTGTTCCCTGGGAGTGTACGGAGAGAGTGAGTGAGTCATGTGCCCTTTATGATGCATCATTCTCTTCCGGAGCGCAGCATTCATTAATGAAATGTTCTGAATGACACAAGGCCATTCTTACTAATGCACATCGCAGCTGGAGAACCCATGCTGCATCATGGGTAATCAGTGGGAAAGTTCACAGCTCTCTTGGAGCCTTGTTCACACTCTGAGATCATGATGGTGGGTGCCCCTACGTATAAAAAGAGTTGGCATTGTATCTTAATCCTACTGTGTGTGAACATGCAATATCTCATACTATGATTCATAACAGGGAAAACATTGATTAATGCATAAAAGTGGAATATTTACAGAACTGTGCATGTGAAAAAAATCTGAATGCTTTCAGAAATAGAATTAACCAGTTATGAACAAACATCAGTGGCGAAATACATTAAATTTAATCAATATTTGACGCGACCACCCTTCTTGGTACACTGTAACAACAATTCTCTTTATGTGCGCCATCATTGTTTTTCACCCTTTGCGTTGTTTTTCACGATGAACATAATGATTTTGGCATTTTGTAATTGCTGAATACTTGGGGGGCAACTGTGTGCCTCTTGGGTGGTATTCCCTGATTGATAAGTATCTGCTTGCATTTCTCCCCATTAATCCTGACCAAATCTGCAACTCCATTTGCAGAAATCCATCCTCAAATGTGTAAGGACCGTCCACCATGCTTCACTCATTATCTTTTTTTTTTTTTTTTGCGTATTCCCCATCCTCAGTGTGTGTACAGTTCTCATTTTATCCAGCTGCTGCCTGCCATTTGATTGGAAGCCACCTGCTGCACGTTAGACTCTAATCAAGCGCTCTTCTTATACACCTCCCATTCTCCTTTCTCTGTCAGACTATTCAAATAAAAAAAAATATATATATCATAATAAATTCTTACCTGATCGATTCTTTCGTTTCAGTCCGAGTGTAGAACTGTGTTTTATTTCCCCAGCTGTGAGTTCTATCCATTTCTGGAGATGGTGGTTGTCAGGAACTGGGAGGCTCCTCTGGGCTACCTCTGAGCATGTACGGCTTTGAAGACTGTTGCAGCTACATATTTGCTGTGAATGAAACCCATCAAGTTACTATTCAAGCCTTCAGGCCTCTAACTTCTCTAAATTCCAGTAGTTCACTCGAATAACAAACTTGAAACAATCAATGATGGGAATATACCAGAGTTTCATTTGTTTTTTATCCTATTGATCAAAGTCCTTGGCTCAATTGCAGAAGAGGTATTCAGAGGCCAAACCAAAGTCTTCAAGGACAAATTGCAGGCTTGCAAATTCCAGAAAGCATCTAACAATTAAGGATACCACTCAAAAAGTCTCAATCCAAAGTCTGGATCCTCCCGAGTATGTATTTAAAGACAGTTTGCATCTTTACACCACTGCCTGAAGTCTGTCCCATTTCACAACTATCCTTCATGGCATTAGATATCCCAAGATGCTATGTGCTTTTTTGTATTTAAATGTAAGTAACAGTGTTTTTATTAAGGACAGTGGTTCAATGGATTCTTTAAATGCTGGTAGTGGTAGTAGCACGTAATATATATATATTTTTTTTATACCAAATATTGATTTGATTTAGATTTTTTTGCATATTCTCACCTGCTTAGAACTGTTGACAGTTCTGTACGTTTAATTTTTTAAGGCTAATATAACTAAAATCTAATGTCACAGTCACATGGTTTATTATTGACTTATTTCAATATGGATAAGACCCATTTCTAAAGTAGGAGCTGTAGGTTTTTTGAGGGAAGTTCTTATGGGTAAAATCATTACTCCAACATCCCCAAAACCAGCCATCAGTTATTTTTAGACACCAACAAAATGTTCCTATGCAGTGCTGATGCTGCTATTGCTACGTGTGAAGTGCGTGGGTTTAAAAGCAGCATTTTCACTAATGAAAGAGGGTCAAGCACAAAGCAATTTAGTTTTGTTTGCTGTAAAGTGGCGCTAGCTCCACTTTCGAAGTACAAATGTCGACATTTCTCTTATTAGTAGAGATAACTTAGGGGTGCCAGATATTTTTATGTATTTAAATTTAACCAGCAATTAGCCTAAACTTATAGTTCAGGTAATTTGATGTACAGCCATGCTTCTTTGTAAATAAAATTAGCATTGGTGCAAAGGTCGCCTCACTGAGGTCAGCAGTGACTCATTGGCTGGTGCGAGCGCTTGATCAGAAGCGTCTGATGAAAAGCCTCTGATATTTCTTTTCTCGCATCTCTCACTCCTGGGCTGGATTCGCATTAAATATTATTTTGTACGCTTGCGATCGTGCGCTTAAGAAGAAGAAGAAGGTGGAGGTCACCTTTGCAGTGGTTTGAAAGGCAGTATATCAGTATGGCATTAATCCACTTTCATTGATGGAGCGGTCACTGTTGAGATGAGTAGTGGTCTTTTGAGAGGAAGGGCTCTTCGTAGATATTCCAGTAAACGTTAGATACAATGTAAGGGTAGATGGAGCAGCGTAATAGCCTCGCTGGCAGATTTTGATCCTGCTGCTTGTGTGTGCTTTTGTTGTATTTTTACGAGTTTATCTAGTATCTAGAGTATCTGTTTGCATTGCTTGATATTTGATCAAGGCAGCCACCTCCGCTCTTGACAGGGGGCATCATACGCCATCTAACTGTGCCACCGATCGAATAACTGTATTACCTGAATCACTCAGCGGCCACTTTATTAGGTACGGCTTGCTAGTATCTGGTTGGACTCAAGAAAATATCCGCCACACCATTACACCACCACGTGAACCTGAATGGATCCAGAACTGCACTCACCGGATATTTTTTCCTTTTTCGGACTATTCTCTGTAAACCCTAGAGATGGTTGTGCGTAAAAATCCAAGTAGATCAGCAGTTTCTGAAATTAAACCATAAACAACAACCATGTCACTAACATGCTCTAATGCTCTGCTTGAAGTGCAGCGGATCGTCTTGACCATGTCTACATGCATTCAGTTGCTGCCATGCGATTGGCTGATCAGTAGTTTCTGTTCACAGTTGCACAGGTGTACCTAATAAAGTGGCCAGTGAGTGTAATTTTACATCCTGACACTATTGTCACGGTAAGGTCTTCCTTTGTCTCAGAATACAAAACCAATTATAGTTTTATCAAATCTTTTATTTTTTATATAAACTCGATCTAAGTCTACATTTGTAGTCGAATTCATCAACTCTTCAAAAACGCAAATTTGTATCAATTCTGCTGGGTAGACTTGCACAAAGGGATTCTTTATGATAGTAGTCACATGTAACTAATGATTAATAGCGTCGCACTTAGATTAAAACTCCAGTCATGAACTGAAAAAGAAACAGCTGTGTAGGAGGGTTAAAACTGGGTGAGAAACAGTCAAACTGCTACCAAACTGCTTTTTTGTCATGACAAGTTTGAGCACAGCAACCAGACACAAGATAGTTATATAGAATCAACAAGGTCTCTCCTAGATACAAAGCAGACCAGGGTTTCAAGATAAATGGGCAGCAGATGTAGTTGTCAGCTGATGAAACTTACCTTTTGAAAACAGGGTAATCAGCCAGAAACTGCCAGAACCCAGAGGATAGATCTGCTGTCCAGAGAAGTGTCCAGAAGTGGTCTTCATGAAAGAGATGCAACTGAGCAGTTCAAGAATGCATAAAAATATAATTATGGTAAATAGGATATGGGGTACAGAAACTTTCAAATTCAGACAAAATATTGATATATTTGGATTTAAAAGAAGGCAGTTTGTTTGTCAAAGGACTGGAGAGTGGTACAATAATGAGTGTCTGCAGGCAACAGTAAAGCTTGGTGGTGGTTCCTTGATGCTTGGGGCTCCATTTCTGCAAATTGAGTTGGAGGCGTATGATTGACCCCAAACATATTCTTTAGCAGGACAATGATCCCGAACAAAAAGAACTGGCCGTAATGACATGATCCCCACAGAGCCCTGGTCTTACCATCATCGAGTGTGTTTGAGATTACAGACAGAAGAAGGCTACCTCCACAGAAGACTCTTCATTCTTATGAATACTTGTAATTTAACGGCAAAATACTGTATAAATGCTACAGAAAAAGACAGTATTTCACACAATGTGATAAAGTGAAGAAAATCGAATACGTTTTACAGAATAAGACTTAAAATGTTACTGTTAAACTGTTTTACTGTATTATCTCTAATAAAAAAGATGTGTTTTGGAGAAACCCATGGGATCAAATGCATTTATTCAGCTATAAATCATAAAAACATGATTGCAAAATGGAAAATTAACAATACAATCCCCCCATAAAACTAATAACTGCTGTATATTTGATAGTAAAGCTTTAGAGACCGTAAAATGTGGTTTATTTTTTTGATTACTGATATCATGACTACACAAACCTTTTAATTGCAAAAAAAAAACAAAAATTAATTTACAGTAAATATTTTAATACAAACTGTAAAATTAGGCTTCTGAACTTTATAAAAGACGGTAATGAATGGTAAATATTACAAGTTAAACCCTTGAAATGTACTGGTATAAACTGTTTTTATAGCAACAAAAATTTGCTTATTTGACAGCTATAAAGGTGCTATCATATATTTAATCAGTGTTTCCCCTAGGATCATGGCCTTGGGGGGGGGTGTTATGGGTGGTGCGGCAAAACACTCACACAAACACTTAATAGTGTTTATATGTTTCTTTTAATTGCAGTATACCAATATATTATAATGTTTGAACAATTACTGTACAATAACTAAACAACTGTACACTGAACTAAACACTAAACATCAGATTTATTTTAATATGTTAATTATTCACAAAGTGTGCAGCTTTTGTCACTGCAGTGCATCTTTCTGGGCTTCTGAAAGAACATTTCCAGAGCATCTTGGTATGGATAGTCTGAAACTTCTGGCCCATTTATTGAGATCCGCATGCAGGCTGCAAGATGGTCCCCTTGCAGCCTATTGCGAATGTCTGTTTTGACCTGTAAATACATTAACTGTTAGGCTTTAAAAGTGATAACTGATAGTAACAACAGTAAAAATCAACTTAACATAGTGATAGTTTAAAGCAGGAAATGCCATTGTATAACTAACTAGCTAGCTATTAATTAAGCAATTTATTTATCAATTCGCTCATTCATGCTTGTGTGTATTTACTTACTTACCAAGATCAGTCTTGTACAGCCAGGGGAGTATTTCCCCTCTGACAGCCAAGCTGGGTCAAAACCTGTCGTTCTGTGGTGGCTAGACTTTTGCTGCTTGTCAGAGTAAGACATGCAGCACTTGGGCTCTTTTCTGTACTTTGATTCGGAGTAGGAAAGCTACACCGGCTGCTGCTCGCACGTGTTGAAGAACACGTGTTGTACTCGTCACCACCTTGGGAGCGTTTAAAGCGCGGTCTCTGTCCGCTGATGGGTGTGTGTGTGTGTGCGCGCGCATCGGAGCGGAACTCCGCGGTGCGCGCGCATCGGGGCGGAACTCCGCCGTGCGCGATACGGAGGACAATTGTAAACGCGCAAACGTTGAGACAGAAATTACATGCCATCGTATAAATAACATAATGCTATTTAGTTTAATAAAAGAAAAAAGCAAAGACCTGTTATATATAAATTACTTCTGTCGTTTTTCGACGAAAATAAAATAAAATTAACTTGACCTTCAAGGGGGGCAGGGGGTGCCGTTGGGGGGAGGGGGGGGCGGGGCCCCCCTCTAATATAATGGTAAGGGAAACACTGTTTAATGGTAAAGCTCTGGAAACCAAAGCTGTCGGTTATTTACCGTAAAATTTACGCTTTCTTTTGTACAGTGTACCGTCGTGTGAGGCAAAAGAAAATCAAACTAAATATTGATTTCTCTTTTGGTTATTAAATGGATTTTGTTAGATGATGATTATTTTTACTTGTTTACTTTCTTTTTTTGCCCCCTTCACGCCTTCCAAATCTCTTTGCACAGTACTGTAAACATCCCTCATGTTGAGGTGGTACACAACTACTGGTTTCCACATTCTTTCCCATTCCACTGTGGCTATAGAGTAAGTCATGCAGCATGGGATTGTCCTTCATCAATACAGACTAGATGCTACACTGCAGATTCACACCATGTACAGTGTAGTGCACCGAAGGAGGGAATTGCTGACCTTGTCAAGCACAAGCGAACATCTTTCAGCTCAAATCCTCAGGCGAGAAAACTCAACAAAACAACACGCCGAGCATCACCAGCCTCCTGAGACACACACACACACACACACACACACACACACAAACTCCATGGAGTACACCTGAGAGACGGTGTTTTTCTGCATTGTGCCATGCTTATACCTCCAGCTGAAAGTCCAGAGATCTTGAGCCTCTCGATCACTATGTCCAATGGTGAAAAAGCAAGAGATTGGTTTTTCACCGTAAATTAGCATCACTGATTCTCTCTCGTGAGGATAATCTCTTTCCAATGTACATAGAAACCTCATCACAACAACCCCGTCATAATTAAAATGAAATCTAACAATAACGACCACAGCACCACTAGAGTGTAGTGCAATAATATCATAATCATAACTGTTTATATCTGAACTCCGCTATCACAAGGGTTCAAGCACCAACTAGTGATCCCCTTCCTCATTCGCACAGAGCTTTAGGGCCTTGAGCTCAGTTCCATTTCTCCTACTTATCCGAATCCCTTGAAACAGAGGGTTGAAAATATAAACCTTTGAATCAGGAAACCCCTGTATATGCGGTTATGAAGAGTCACAAATGCATCACTCCTGATTTAAAATGTTAAACGGTTTGCCTCCACCAATCTATTTTATGCGCATTTGGGAATATTCAAAACTTAAACATAAACGGCAGAATGGGCTGGCATTAAAGGACTAACCAACGGACTGATAAAATGGTGCTTTGGTTTTTTTTCTAAAAATCTTAAAGTCTGTTATCAAAGTGGTTCGGGATTTTCAAAAGATCTATCCATCACATTGTGGAAATGGTAGGGGTCACAATGGATTAAAAACATGTCACATGTCAAAATGTAGTGCTGTGACATAACAGACGCCATTTTTGGGTGAATACAAATCGCATGTCCAACCTGAGGAGTGGTCACATGATGGGTTGTAGGGTTATTCCAGTTTGTACTCAAACTGTGAAACTGTTTTATATTTAATTGACACTAGATTTGTTGGCATTTTGAGGCATATAGTGATGCCCTTGGGTTAAAACAAACCCTCGAATGGTTTTTGAAGATGTTGGTTCATGGTTCTTTTATAGTCGCATACAATTGTTCCGTAGAGGACATTAGAACGTTCCATCAAAGTCCTGTGCTGGTTATAGATTTTGTGGTTCCCTAAAACAGCGATTTCCTTGAAGGTCAGAAAAAGAATATTTGGCCCCTAGTAAACACTTTTATTGGCCCCTAGTAGAAACTGTTTGGTTACCATTCATTAATTGTATTATGAATTTAGGGTTAATTAATGGGATAACACCCAAAACAGCTGGGATAAACACCAGTAAACTCTCAGCAAAATTGAAAGGAACCTTGATCTGTATATCGATATTTTCCACATGCTATGGATTATATTTTGGGGTCTCATCACTACATAAACGCAATGGAATTTTGTTGGAAAATCTGCATCTGGAGTCCAAGTAGGGCAGAAAAAAATGCTGTGTAGATCAGTCAGATGAGACAAAGTAACTGGAGAGTCTGTTTGTGAAACCATGACTGCACTCCAGATTAAAAGATGGAGTCAGGGGAAGAAATCAGAGAGAAAAAAGAAAGCGAGAGCAGTTGAGTGGGAGTGAGCGAAGGGGAAACGGGGGAGGGGAAGTGCGATAAAAAACAATGAAAAGGCACGGAGGGATGAAACCCACTTTAAATGACTCACCAGAGAGTCAATGAGGAGATTTAAAGAGTAAATATATACGTTTGGTAACACTCTCTGGGAACCATTTCTATTCTGAACCATCTCACACCCACACAAGAGCCAGAGGTGCTTTATGCGTTTGCAGAGCGCTGTCATTCTGTGATTAGCTTGACGTAAGCAATCATTTTCACCATGGATGACTCCAACGTTCTATCTGTACTTTATCTTGGTGAAAGTGTTTACTAGGGGCCAATAAATGCTCGTAAAGAGCACTGGGGCCTGAACAGACTGAACGAAATAAAGATATACTACTGAAAGTGGTTTATCTGTACAGGAGTGGATTCATTTACTGGCTGCACTATAAGCCAGTATACACTCACTGGCCACTTTATTAGGTACACCTCTCCAAATGCCCTTTAAAGCTAATTTCTAATTAGCCAATCAAATTGAAACAGCTCAATACATTTAGGCATGTAGCATCAGAAAGGTGATTGAAGTGACTTTTTAAATTTGATATGGTTTCGCCAAATCTACTGGAATTTTCACGCACAACCAGGGTTTACAGGGAATGGTCCAAAAAAGAGAAAACATCCAATAAGCAGCAGATTTGTGGAAGCAAATGCCTTGTTCATGCCAGAGGAGAATGGCCAGACTGGTTCAAGATGATAGAAAGGCCTCTGATAACAACCCGTTAGAATCAAGGTATGCAGTAAAGCTTCTCTGAACGCACAGCACATCGAACCTTGAAGCGGATGGGTATTCTTGGGTAAGCTCACCAAAAATGGAAATTTTTCTCAACTTCTGCAATGGAACCATCCTGCCATGTATCAACCGTTGGTGGTGGTGGTGTAAAGGTCTTCTTAGCACACTTTGAATCATCATGACCACAGTGTTCCCATCTTCTGACAACCACTTCCAACAAGATAACACTCCACTGAATGATCTCAGACTAGTTCTTGAGTTCACTGTTTTGGCCTCCACAGTCACCAGATCTCAATCCAATTTGTAACAACTGCATGATTCCATGATTTCAATATGGATCAAACTCTTTGAGGATTGTTTCCAGTACCTTGTCGAATCAATGCCATGAAGGATTAAGGCCGTTCTGAAAGCAAAAGGTGGTCCAACCTGGTACTAGCAAGGTGTTCCTAATAAAGTGTCCTGTGAGTGTATGTTCCTGAAGAAAATGTCAGAGTACTGGAAGCTGGTGCTGTTGCATACTACAAAGTTCTTTTTTTTATTCCGTGAAAGTAGAGATGGAGCAGGTGGAGTGATGCTGCTTTTGTCCCAGGCTTCTTGAGATAAAGATTTAGGTGTTTGAGGACACTGGGCATACCTAACACAATCACTATGAGTAAATCCCAATTTATACTTCTGCATCAAGGTGCATAATCTATATAGCTTACTACACTTGACACTCTGTTTCTTTTTATTTCTTTAAAATATCCCAGCTGTACCAAAAGTAATAGCACATCCTTTCTCAGTGGGAAATTATAGCACAGAGCTATTGAGTTGAAAGGGTCCAGGTTGTTGCTATAGAATAATACAAATGTCGCCCATGGAAGCATTTGTTATTAAGTGAGTGCTGATGAATCATATCAGCGTTTTTAGTTATTTATGTTTCTGTTGTTATGATGATTGCGGAAATTAAAATCTCATAACGATTACATATAGTAAAGACTATGTATAAGGTTAGAAATCCCTTTCAAAAAATCTCTGTCTGAAATCTGCAAAAGCATGAATTGTGCAGGTGGTTAAACCTTTAAGGCGAAAATTTTTATTAATGTTCCAACTTATTAATCATTTTCGCTGAATATGAACGATAACACAAAAGCATTTTATGCACTCATGGTTCGTGGTTTGGGGGAAGCTGTGTTTCACTTCTGGCAAAAGAAATGCTATCTTTCTGTTGTGAGGTATAGAGGCAACATTGAACCTATTCTTTTCAAATCACTATTTGGGTTGCATCATGGACAGTCAGTGCGGATACACGTTCAGTCATATGCTCGGAATTATTAAATCAAAAAAAGTTCATTGTTCCTCATTCCAAGTATGGGTCATTCTTGAATTGTGGGTTTCTATTGAATCGAGGCAAACAGTTTTTTCTCATATAGAACACTATTAAAATCTTCATGCAGCTTGTTTTTCTTTATTAACCACTTTATGCATATCTAGGAAAGATTTTATCTGTTACATTTTGCCATGCATGTGTCCTTGGGATCGTAGATTAAAGCAGCTTTTCCTCTGTCTTTATCATCTTTTCTCCACTTGCTCTGAGCTGATAAGTGAGGGGTAGCAGAAAATCAACCATATGTGAGATTCATTATTTTCTAAGCCACAATAAAAGGCTGACTAACAAATGAAGCTCTGTTCCACTCTTTTCTTTCAGGACTTTTGACTGAAAAATCCAGAGATAACAGCATTAACTGCATTCAACCTCCTTTAATGTAGTGCTTGAGGAAGTCTATTTTATTTTCGAATAATTGATAAGTCACAACGATTTAGGTCGAGTTTGGGTCGTGGGCTCTCTGTCGATTACTCACTGAATTTTTAATGTTAGCAACTCCACCAGAGGCTCCAGAAACAGAACAATGTCCAGCAGGTTAATTTTGATTTAAAAATACACTTTTTTAAATATAATAAATAGTAACATATAACTAGATTTTAAAGTTTGCACGCAAACTTCGATGTTGGCTTGCGTTGGTACCGTTAATACCTATTTTTTTAAAAGTTGTCAATTCCGCAACAATAACATAATCCAACCCCCATGTCTCTATGATTCTCATAAGCTGAGATAGGTACATGCAATATTGGTTGCTATGGTAACCAGTCTGGTTGCTATGGAGGTGTCAGTGACCTAACATATTGTTCCCCATGTCAACACGAGTAAAATACACCAACCCCCATGTCTCTATGACTTTCGTAAGCTGAGATAGAGATACGCCATATTGGCTGCTATGGTAACAGTGTGGTTGCTATGGAGGGGTCGCTGACCTAATATATTGTTCCCTATATGAATAAGAGTAAATTACAGCAACCCCCATGTCTCTATGATTTTCCTGAGCTGAGATAGGTACATGCAAAATTGTTTGCTATGGTAACCAGTCTGGTTGCTATGGAGGGGTCAGTGACCTAACACATTGGTCCTCATGTCAATACATCAACCCCCATGTCTCCATGACTTTCCAAAGCTGAGATAGAGCTGCGCCATATTGGTTGCTATGGTAACCAGTTTGGTTGCTATGGAGGGGTCGCTGACCCAATATATTGCTCCCCATATCTATACGGGTAAAATACAGCAACCCCCATCTCTCTATGATTTTCCTAAGCTGAGATAGAGACATGCCATATTGGTTGTTATGGTAACCAGTCTGGTTGCTATGGAGGTGTCATTAACATAATATGTTTCAGCTGTCAGTATGGGTGAAGCTTACCAGCCCCCAAGTCTCTAGCATTTTCCCAAGCTAAGATAGAGATGTGGCTATATAGTTGCTATGGTAAACAATTTGGTTGCTATGGAGGAGTTAGTGACATCATGTTGTAATCTACTTTTCATTTAGAATATAAAGCAACCCCCATGTCTCTACTGTGTTCCGTTTAGAAGATATTTGACATTGAAAGTTATGTCAAAAAGTGGGTGTGGCTTAATTAATTTATGTTAATTCACAAGCAATGATGGGCTGGATAAGTAATTTGCTTCCTTAATGCTTGTATGACTTTCCAGTGTCAATCAATTACAGAAGCTCTTTTACATTAGGATCTATGGGGTTCATGCTCCATTCATTTCAATGGGCCATTGAAAGTCAATGAGACACCTTTGACCTACTTATTTGAAATCAGCTTGCACCTGGAGTTATCAACTGCCAGATTTTCAAACGAGTCAGCTGACTCAACTGTCAGATTTTCAAACGATGGCAAATCTGCTGGAGAAAATCCGATTTCCATGCCTCAAACAAATAAAGATTATAGAAGAACCGTAAGACATATCGAAATGATTCTTTCTTTGTCAGAAGCAGAAGACCCTAACGAAGAGAATGCTGTAATTTTTGTGAAGGTGTGATTAGAAATAAAAAAATTATGGCGAGCTACAAATAGCCTTCATTTGATTTTGTGCAACTGCTCATTTCTGAGAAATCCATACCCTCAAACAAATAAGGATTACGAAAGAATGACCAGAGGTATTGAAATATTTCTTTTACTGTTAGAATCCCAAGATTTTAAGCAAGAGAATGGTGTAAATTTTGTGTAGCTGTGATAAAGTTTGAATGATTTATGGCGAATTAAAAATAGCCTGCGATTGAGATTTTAAACAGAGTCCACCAGAATTTTTGAATGGAGGTGAATGGAGCAATTATGTGCACTCGTTGTGGTTTAGGCCACCTGGCGTAAAAACCGTGTGTTTTTTAAAAATGAAAACAGCACCAACTGAAAGAGGACAAAAATCTCTACCATTTAGGTATAAAATGTGTGTGTAAAGGTTAATTTTTATTTGAGAAAACAGTGCAAGTAGCAACAAGACTGAGCTTGCTCAAAGTTAGAGTGAGCGATGACATCACCACTCTAGGGCTCCCATAGGGAATGACTTGGGCGATTTTTGGGCCGAAATTCGCGATTTTTACGGAAACCGCTGGTCAAATCGGTCCGAAAAGACATAGCAACTCGAGTGGGAACAGCTTGGACGACCGTGGAAAGTTTCGTGGCTGTAGCTCGAACGGGCTAGGAGGAGTAGCCGGTAGAATTTTTGTCCTAAGAAGAAGAAGAAGCGGAAGAATAATAACTAGATTTTAAAGTTTGCACGCAAACTTCGATGTTGGCTTGCGTTGGTACCGTTAATACCTATTTTTTTTAAATGTTGTCAATTCCGCAACAATAACATAATCCAACCCTCATGTCTCTATGATTCTCATAGGCTGAGATAGGTACATGCAAAATTGATTGCTATGGTAACATGTCTGGTTGCTATGGAGGGGTCAGTGACCTAACATATTGTTCCCCATGTCAACACGAGTAAAATACACTAACCCCCATGTCTCTATGACTTTCGTAAGCTGAGATAGAGATACGCCATATTGGTTGCTATGGTAACAGTGTGGTTGCTATGGAGGGGTCGCTGACCTAATATATTGTTCCCTATATGAATACGAGTAAATTACAGCAACCCCCATGTCTCTATGATTTTCCTGAGCTGAGATAGGTACATGCAAAATTGGTTGCTATGGTAACCAGTCTGGTTGCTATGGAGGGGTCAGTGACCTAACACATTGTTCCCCATGTCAATACATCAACCCCCATGTCTCTATGACTTTCCAAAGCTGAGATAGAGCTGCGCCATATTGGTTGCTATGGTAACCAGTTTGGTTGCTATGGAGGGGTCGCTGACCTAATATATTGCTCCCCATATCTATACGGGTAAAATACAGCAACCCCCATCTCTCTATGATTTTCCTAAGCTGAGATAGAGACATGCCATATTGGTTGCTATGGTAACCAGTCTGGTTGCTATGGAGGTGTCATTAACATAATATAATGTTTCAGCTGTCAGTATGGGTGAAGCTTACCAGCCCCCAAGTCTCTAGCATTTTCCTAAGCTAAGATAGAGATGTGGCAATATAGTTGCTATGGTAAACAATTTGGTTGCTATGGAGGAGTTAGTGACATCATGTTGTAATCTACTTTCCATTTAGACTAATATAAAGCAACCCCCATGTCTCTACTGTGTTCCGTTTAGAAGATATTTGACATTGAAAGTTATGTCAAAAAGTGGGTGTGGCTTAATTAATTTATGTTAATTCACAAGCAATGACGGGCTGGATAAGTAATTTGCTTCCTTAATGCTGGTATGACTTTCCAGTGTCAATCAATTACAGAAGTTCTTTCACAATAGGATCTATGGGGTTCATGCTCCATTCATTTCAATGGGCCATTGAAAGTCAATGAGACACCTTTGACCTACTTATTTGAAATCAGCTGCACCTGCTGGAGCTATCAACTGACAGATTTTCAAACGAGTCAGCTGCAGCTGGAAAGTCAACTGTCAGATTTTCAAACGATGGCAAATCTGCTGGAGAAAATCCGATTTCCATGCCTCAAACAAATAAATATTATAGAAGAACCGTAAGACATATCGAAATGATTCTTTTTTTGTCAGAAGCAGAAGACCCTAACGCAGAGAATGCTGTAATTTTTGTTAAGGTGTGATTAGAAATAAAAAAGTTATGGCGAGCTACAAATAGCCTTCATTTGATTCTGTGCAACTGCTCATTTCAGAGAAATCCATACCCTCAAACAAATAAGGATTACGAAAGAATGAACAGAGGTATTGAAATATTTCTTTTACTGTTAGAATCCCAAGATTTTAAGGAAGAGAATGGTGTAAATTTTGTGAAGCTGTGATAAAGTGTGAATGATTTATGGCGAGTTAAAAATAGCCTGCGACTGAGATTTTAAACAGAATCCACCAGAATTTTTGAATGGAGGTGAATGGAGCAATTAAGTGCACTCCTTGTGGTTTAGGCCACCTGGAGTAAAAACCGTGTGTTTTTTAAAAATGAAAACAGCACCAACTGAAAGAGGACAAAAATCTCTACCATTTAGGTATAAAATGTGTGTGTAAAGGTTAATTTTAGTTGAGAAAACAGTGCAAGTAGCAACAAGACTGAGCTTGCTCAAAGTTAGAGTGAGCGATGACATCACCACTCTAGGGCCCCCATAGGGAATGACTTGGGCGATTTTTGGCCCGAAATTTGCGATTTTTACGGAAACCGCTGGTCGAATCGGTCCGATGAGATATAGCAACTCGAGTGGGAACAGCTTGGACGACCGTGGAAAGTTTCGTGGCTGTAGCTCGAACGGGCTAGGAGGAGTAGTGTTAAGAATTTTTGGAAGAAGAAAAGAGAAGAATAACTAGATTTTAAAGTTTGCACGCAAACTTCGATGTTGGCTTGCGTTGGTGCCGTTAATACCCATTTTTTTTAAATGTTGGCAATTCTGCAACAATAACATAATCCAACCCCCATGTCTCTATGATTCTCATAAGCTGAGATAGGTACATGCAAAATTGGTTGCTATGGTAACCAGTCTGGTTGCTATGGAGGGGTCAGTGACCTAACACATTGTTCCCCATGTCAATACATCAACCCCCATGTCTCTATGACTTTCCTAAGCTGAGATAGAGCTGCGCCATATTGGTTGCCATGGTAACCAGTCTGGTTGCTATGGAGGGGTCGCTGACTTAATATATTGCTCCCCATATCTATACGGGTAAAATACAGCAACCCCCATCTCTCTATGACTTTCCTAAGCTGAGATAGAGCCGCGCCATATTGGTTGCCATGGTAACCAGTCTGGTTGCTATGGAGGGGTCGCTGACCTAATATATTGCTCCCCATATCTATACGGGTAAAATACAACAACCCCCATCTCTCTATGACTTTCCTAAGCTGAGATAGAGACATGCCATATTGGTTGCTATGGTAACCAGTCTGGTTGCTATGGAGGAGTCAGTGACATCATGTTGTAATCTACTTTCCATTTAGAATAATATAAAGCAACCCCCATGTCTCTACTGTGTTCCGTTCAGAAGATATTTGACATCGATAGTTTTGTAAAAAAAAGTGGGTGTGGCTTAATTATTTTATGTTAAATCACCAGGAATGATTGGCTGGATAAGTGATTTGCTTCTTTATTTCTAGTATGACTTTCCAGTGTCGATCAATTACAGAAGCTCTTTCACAATAGAATCTATGGGATTCATGCTCCATTCATTTCAATGGGCCATTGAAAGTCAATGAGACACCTTTGACCTACTTATTAGTAATCAAGTGCAGCTGCTGCAAAGGGCCAGTTGTTGAAATCTGCCAGTGTCAACTGTCAGATTTTTAAATGATGGCAAATCTGCTGGAGAAAATCCGATTTTCATGCCTCAAACAAATAAAGATTATAGAAGAACCGTAAGACATATCCAAATGATTCTTTCTTTGTCAGAAGCAGAAGACCCTAACGAAGAGAATGCTGTAAATTTTGTGAAGGTTTGATTAGAAATAAAAAAATTATGGCAAGCTAGAAAAAGCCTTCATTTGATTCTGTGCAACTGCTCATTTCTGAGAAATCCATACCTCCAAACTAATAAGGATTACGAAAGAAGGACAAGACACATTAAAATATTTCCTTTACTGTTAGAATCACAAGATTTTAAGGAAGAGAATGGTGTAAGTTTTGTGAAGCTGTGATAAAGTTTGAATTATTTATGGCGAGTTATAAATAGCCTGCGATTGAGATTTTGAACAGAATCGACCAGAATTTTTGAATGGAGGTGAATGGAGCAATTATGTGCACTCCTTGTGGTTTAGGCCACCTGGAGTAAAAACCGTGTGTTTTTTAAAAATGAAAACAGCACCAACTGAAAGAGGACAAAAATCTCTACCATTTAGGTATAAAATGTGTGTGTAAAGGTTAATTTTTAGTTGAGAAAACAGTGCAAGTAGCAACAAGACTGAGCTTGCTCAAAGTTAGAGTGGGCGATGACATCACCACTCTAGGTCTCCCATAGGGAATGACTTGAGCGATTTTTGGGCCGAAATTCGCGATTTATACGGAAACCGCTGGTCCAATCGGTCCGAAGAGATATAGCAACTCGAGTGGGAACAGTCTGGACGACCGTGGAAAGTTTCGTGGCTGTAGCTCGAACGGGCTAGGAGGAGAAGCTCTGTAAAATTTTGACGTAGGAAAAGAGAAGAAGAAGAAGAAGAAGAAGAATAATAAGTTTAAGTGCAATATCAATATGTTGGCTTTGCAAGCAAGCCAACATAATAACTAGATTTTAAAGTTTGCACGCAAACTTCGATGTTGGCTTGCGTTGGTACCGTTAATACATTTTTTTTAAATGTTGTCAATTCCGCAACAATAACATAATCCAACTCTCATGTCTCTATGATTCTCATAAGCTGAGATAGGTACATGCAAAATTGGTTGCTATGGTAACCAGTCTGGTTGTTATGGAGGGGTCAGTGACCTAACATATTGTTCCCCATGTCAACACGAGTAAAATACACCAACCCCCATGTCTCTATGACTTTCGTAAGCTGAGATAGAGATACGCCATATTGGTTGCTATGGTAACAGTGTGGTTGCTATGGAGGGGTCGCTGACCTAATATATTGTTCCCCATATGCATACGAGTAAATTACAGCAACCCCCATGTCTCTATGATTTTCCTGAGCTGAGATAGGTACATGCCAAATTGGTTGCTATGGTAACCAGTCTGGTTGCTATGGAGGGGTCAGTGGCCTAACACATTGTTCCCCATGTCAATACATCAACCCCCATGTCTCTATGACCTTCCAAAGCTGAGATAGAGCTGCGCCATATTGGTTGCTATGGTAACCAGTTTGGTTGCTATGGAGGGGTCGCTGACCTAATATATTGCTCCCAATATTTATACGGGTAAAATACAGCAACTCCCATCTCTCTATGATTTTCCTGAGCTGAGATAGAGACATGCCATATTGGTTGCTATGGTAACCAGTCTGGTTGCTATGGTGGTGTCATTAACATAATATAATGTTTCAGCTGTCAGTATGGGTGAAGCTTACCAGCCCCCAAGTCTCTAGCATTTTCCTAAGCTAAGATAGAGATGTGGCAATATAGTTGCTATGGTAAACAATTTGGTTGCTATGGAGGAGTTAGTGACATCATGTTGTAATCTACTTTTCATTTAGAATAATATAAAGCAACCCCCATGTCTCTACTGTGTTCCGTTTAGAAGATATTTGACATTGAAAGTTATGTCAAAAGTGGGTGTGGCTTAATGATTTTATGTTAATTCACAAGCAATGATGGGCTGGATAAGTGATTTGCTTTCTTAATGCTTGTATGACTTTCCAGTGTCAATCAATTACACAATAGGATCTATGGGGTTCATGCTCCATTCATTTCAATGGGCCATTGAAAGTCAATGAGACACCTTTGACCTACTTATTTGAAATCAGCTTGCACCTGGAGTTATCAACTGCCAGATTTTCAAACGAGTCAGCTGCAGCTGGAAATCCAACTGTCAGATTTTTAAACGATGGCAAATCTGCTGGAGAAAATCCGATTTCCATGCCTCAAACAAATAAAGATTATAGAAGAACCGTAAGACATATCGAAATGATTCTTTCTTTGTCAGAAGCAGAAGACCCTAACGAAGAGAATGCTGTAAATTTTGTGAAGGTGTGATTAGAAATAAAAAATTATGGCGAGCTAAAAATAGCCTTCATTTGATTCTGTGCAACTGCTCATTTCTGAGATTTCGATACCTCCAAACAAATAAGGATTACGAAAGAAGGATACGACACATTAAAATATTTCCTTCACTGTGAGAATCACAAGATTTTAAGGAAGAGAATGGTGTAAATTTTGTGAAGCTGTGATAAAGATTGAATGATTTATGGCGAGTTAAAAATAGCCTGCGATTGAGATTTTAAACAGAGTCCACCAGAATTTTTGAATGGAGGTGAATGGAGCAATTATGTGCGCTCGTTGTGGTTTAGGCCACCTGGAGTAAAAACCGTGTGTTTTTTAAAAATGAAAACAACACCAACTGAAAGAGGACAAAAATCTCTACCATTTAGGTATAAAATGTGTGTGTAAAGGTTAATTTTTAGGTGAGAAAATAGTGCAAGTAGCAACAAGACTGAACTTGCTCAAAGTTAGAGTGAGCGATGACATCACCACTCTAGGGGCCCCATAGGGAATGACTTGGGCGATTTTTGGGCCGAAATTCGCGATTTTTACGGAAACCGCTGGTCAAATCGGTCCGAAGAGATATAGCAACAAACTACATAACAGCTTTGAGGTGTGTTGAAAGTTTCGTGACTGTAGCTCGAACGGGCTAGGAGGAGTTGACGGTAATTTTTTTTGTTCTAAGAAGAAGAAGAAGAACTAGATTTTAAAGTTTGCACGCAAACTTCGATGTTGGCTTGCGTTGGTGCCGTTAATACCTATTTTTTTTAAATGTTGGCAATTCTGCAACAATAACATAATCCAACCCCCATGTCTCTATGATTCTCATAAGCTGAGATAGGTATTTGCAAAATTGGTTGCTGTGGTAACCAGTCTGGTTGCTATGGAGGGGTCTGTGACCTAAGATATTGTTCCCCATGTCAATACGAGTAAAATACATCAACCCCCATGTCTCTATGACTTTCCTAATCTGAGATAGAGATGCGCCATTTTGGTTGCTATGGTAACCTGTCTGGTTGCTATGGAGGGGTCAGTGACCTAACATATTGTTCCCCATGTCAATACGAGTAAAATACATCAACCCCCATGTCTCTATGATTTTCCTGAGCTGAGATAGAGCTGCGCCATATTGGTTGCTATGGTAACCAGTTTGGTTGCTATGGAGGGGTCGCTGACCTAATACATTGCTCCCCATATCTATACTGGTAAAATACAGCAACCCCCATCTCTCTATGATTTTCCTAAGCTGAGATAGAGACATGCCATATTGGTTGCTATGGTAACCAGTCTGGTTGCTATGGAGGGGTCAGTGACCTAACACATTGTTCCCCATGTCAATACATCAACCCCCATGTCTCTATGACTTTCCTAAGCTGAGATAGAGCTGCGCCATATTGGTTGCTATGGTAACCAGTCTGGTTGCTATGGAGAGGTCGCTGACCTAACATATTGTTCCCCATATCAATACGGGTAAAATACGGCAACCCCCATCTCTCTATGATTTTCCTAAGCTGAGAGAGAGTCATGCCATATTGGTTGCTATGGTAACCAGTCTGGTTGCTATGGAGGAGTCATTGACATGATATAATGTTTCAGCTGTCAGTATGGGTGAAGCTTACCAACCCCCAAGTCTCTAGCATTTTCCTAAACGAAGATAGAGATATGCCAATTTAGTTGCTATGGTAAACAATTTGGTTGCTATGGAGGAGTCAGTGACATCATGTTGTAATCTACTTTACATTTAGAATAATATAAAGCAACCCCATGTCTGTACTGTGTTCTGTTTAGAAGATATTTGACATCGAAAGTTATGTCAAAAAGTGGGTGTGGCTTAATTATTTTATGTTAAATCACAAGCAATGATTGGCTGGATAAGTGATTTGCTTCCTTAATGCTGGTATGACTTTCCAGTGTCAATCAATTACAGAAGCTCTTTTACAATAGGATTCATGGGGTTCATGCTCTATTCATTTCAATGAGCCATTGAAAGTCAATGAGACACCTTTGACCTACTTATTTGAAATCAGCTGCACCTGCTGGAGTTATCAACTGCCAGATTTTCAAACGAGTCAGCTGCAGTTGGAAATTCAACTGTCAGATATTCAAACGATGGCAAATCTGCTGGAGAAAATCCGATTTCCATGCCTCAAACAAATAAAGATTATAGAAGAACCGTAAGACATATCGAAATGATTCTTTTTTTGTCAGAAGCAGAAGACCCTAACGAAGAGAATGCTGTAATTTTTGTGAAGATGTGATTAGAAATAAAAAAGTTATGGCGAGCTACAAATAGCCTTCATTTGATTCTGTGCAACTGCTCATTTCAGAGAAATCCATACCCTCAAACAAATAAGGATTACGAAAGAATGACCAGAGGTATTGAAATATTTCTTTTACTGTTAGAATCCCAAGATTTTAAGGAAGAGAATGGTGTAAATTTTGTGAAGCTGTGATAAAGTTTGAATGATTTATGGCGAGTTAAAAATAGCCTGCGTTTGAGATTTTGAACAGAATCCACCAGAATTTTTGAATGGAGGTGAATGGAGCAATTATGTGCACTCCTTGTGGTTTAGGCCACCTGGAGTAAAAACCGTGTGTTTTTTTAAAAATGAAAACAGCACCAACTGAAAGAGGACAAAAATCTCTACCATTTAGATATAAAATGTGTGTGTAAAGGTTAATTTTTAGTTGAGAAAACAGTGCAAGTATCAACAAGACTGAGCTTGCTCGAAGTTAGAGTGGGCGATGACATCACCACTCTAGGGCTCCCATAGGGAATGACTTGAGCGATTTTTGGGCCGAAATTCGCGATTTTTACGGAAACCGCTTGTCCAATCGGTCCGAAGAGATATAGCAACTCGAGTGGGAACAGTTTGGACGACCGTGGAAAGTTTCGTGGCTGTAGCTCGAACGGGCTAGGAGGAGTAGCTGTCAGAATTTTTGTCAGAAGAAGAAGCCGGAAGAATAATAATAAGTTTAAGTGAGATAACAATATGTTGGCTTTGCAAGCAAGCCAACATAATAATAATAAGTTTAAACACAATATCAATATGTTGGCTTTGCAAGCAAGCCAACATAATAATAAGTTTAAGAGCAATATCAATATGTTGGCTTTGCAAGCCAACATAATAATAAGTTTAAGAGAGATAACAATATGTTGGCTCTGCAAGCCAACATAATAAGTTTAAGTGAGATAACAATATGTTGGCTTTGCAAGCCAACATAATAAAAATGCATTGAAATATGAATGAGATGGGCTCTTGCGGACCCTAAGAATCTCGAAGCCTGATCATTGAGGGCCTATATAGTGCCCCTTAGAGCCCTGATACTACATCTGGAGTTTAGTGATGATCCAATGAAGCATTGAGTTCAAGCGGCTCTAACTAAGGCTAGGAAGGTGCAGAGAGGTCACTGAGGGCTCGTTTTTGTCTGACTGACCTCAGGAATCTAAATCCAAAGGATTAAGTTGATAGAAGAAAGTGTCAGGCCGTGAGGGCCCAAACGATACGATACTTCAATGAAAACGCATTGAAATACGAATGAGATGGGCTCATGCGGAACCTAAGAAGGTCTCAGCCTAATCATTGAGGGTTTATATTGTGCCCGTTAAAGCCCTAACACTACATCTGGAGTTTGGTGATGATCTAATGAAGCATTGATTTTATATGATTTTTTAAAGGTTTAAAACTCACATTGGAAAAAAGGCCAGAGTGCGTTTTTAAGAGTTCAAGGGGCTCTAACTAAGGCTAGGAAGGTGCTAGAGAGGTCATTGATGGGTCTTTTTTCTCAAACTGACCTCAGGAGTCTGAATGTAGAGGTTTAAGTTGATTGGAGAAAGTGTCAGGCCAAGGGGGCCCCAAACGATATGATACTTTAATGAAAACGCATTGAAATATGGATGAGATGGGCTCTTGCGGACCCTAAGAATCTCCAAGCCTGATCATTGAGGGCCTATATAGTGCACCTTAGAGCCATGATACTACATCTGGAGTTTGGTGATGATCTAATGAAGCATTGTTTTTATATGATTTTTTAAAGGTTTAAAACTCACATTGGAAAAAAGGCCCAAATTAGTGTTTAAGAATCCAAGGGGGCTCTAACTAAGGCTAGGAAGGTGCTAGAGAGGTCATTGAGGGCTCTTTTTTTCTCGGACTGACCTCAGGAATCTGAATGTGGAGTATTGAGTTCATTGGAGAAAGTGTCAGGCCGTGAGGGCCCAAACGATATGATACTTCAATGAAAACGCATTGAAATACGAATGAGATGGGCTCTTGCGGACCCTAAGAAGGTCTCAGCCTAATCATTGAGGGTTTATATTGTGCCTGTTAAAGCCCTAACACTACATCTGGAGTTTGGTGATGATCCAATGAAGCATTGATTTTATATGATTTTTTAAAGGTTTAAAACTCACATTGGAAAAAAGGCCCCAGTGAGTTTTTAAGAGTTCAAGGGGCTCTAACTAAGGCTAGGAAGGTTCTAGAGAGGTCATTGAGGGTTCTTTTTTCTCAGACTGACCTCATGAGTCTGAATGTAGAGGATTAAGTTGATTGGAGAAAGTTTTAGGCCGTGAGGGCCCAAACGATACGATACTTCAATGAAAACGCATTGAAATACGAATGAGATGGGATCTTGCGTACCCTAAGAAGGTCCCAGCCTAATCATTGAGGGCTTAAATTGTGTCCCTTAGAGACCTGATAATACATCTGGAGTTTGGTGATGATCCAATGAAGCATTGTTTTTATATGATTTTTTAAAGGTTTAAAACTCACATTGGAAAAAAGGCCCAAATTAGTGTTTAAGAATCCAAGGGGCTCTAACTAAGGCTAGGAAGGTGCTAGAGAGGTCATTGAGGGCTCTTTTTTTCTCGGACTGACCTCAGGAATCTGAATGTGGAGTATTGAGTTCATTGGAGAAAGTGTTAGGCCGTGAGGTCCCAAACAATATGATACTTCAATAAAAATGCATTGAAATATGAATGAGATGGGCTCTTGCGGACCCTAAGAATCTCAAAGCCTGATCATTGAGGGCCTATATAGTGCCCCTTAGAGCCATGATACTACATCTGGAGTTTGGTGATGATCTAAAGAAGCATTGATTTTCTTAGATTTTTTTAAAGGTTTAAAACTCACATAGGAAAAAAAGCCAGAGTGAGTTTTTAGGGGTTCAAGCGGCTCTAACTAAGGCTAGGAAGGGGCTAGAGAGGTCACTGAGGGCTCGTTTTTGTCTGACTGACCTCAGGAATCTAAATCCAGAGGATTAAGTTGATTGAAGAAAGTGTCAGGCCGTGAGGGCCCAAACGATACGATACTTCAATGAAAACGCATTGAAATACGAATGAGATGTGCTCTTGCGGACCCTAAGAAGGTCTCAGCCTAATCATTGAGGTTTTTATTGTGCCCGTTAAAGCCCTAACACTACATCTGGAGTTTAGTGATGATCCAATGAAGCATTGATTTTATATGATTTTTTAAAGGTTTAAAACTCACATTGGAAAAAAGGCACGAGTGAGATTTAAGACTTCAAGGGGCTCTAACTAAGGCTAGGAAAGTGCTAGAGAGGTCATTGATGGGTCTTTTTTCTCAGACTGACCTCAGGAATCTGAATTTGGACTATTGAGTTCATTGGAGAAAGTGTCAGTCCAAGGGGGCCCCAAACGATATGATACTTCAATGAAAACGCATTGAAATATGAATGAGATGGGCTCTTGAGGACCCTAAGAATGTCCCAGCCCTATCATTGAGGGCTTCAATTGAGCCCCTAAGAGCCCTGATACTACATCTGCAGTTTGGTGATGATCTAATGAAGCATTGTTTTAATATGATTTTTAAAGGTTTAAAACTCATATTGGAAAAAAGGCCAGAGTGTGTTTTTAAGAGTTCAAGGGGCTCTAACTAAGGCTAGGAAGGTTCTAGAGAGGTCATTGAGGGTTCTTTTTTCTCAGACTGACCTCATGAGTCTGAATGTAGAGGATTAAGTTGATTGGAGAAAGTTTTAGGCCGTGAGGGCCCAAACGATACTTTACTTCAATGAAAACGCATTAAAATACGAATGAGATGGGCTCATGTGGAACCTAAGAAGGTCCCAGCCTAATCATTGAGGGCTTAAATTGTGTCCCTTAGAGACCTGATAATACATCTGGAGTTTGGTGATGATCCAATGAAGCATTGTTTTTATATGATTTTTTAAAGGTTTAAAACTCGCATTGGAAAAAAGGCACAAGTGAGATTTTAAGACTTCAAGGGGCTCTAACTAAGGCTAGAAAGGTGCTAGAGAGGTCATTGAGGGTTGTTTTTTCTCAGTCTGAACTCATGAGTCTGATTGTAGAGGATTAAGTTGATTGGAGAAAGTTTTAGGCCGTGAGGGCCCAAACGATACTTTACTTCAATGAAAACGCTTTAAAATACGAATGAGATGGGCTCATGTGGAACCTAAAAAGGTCCCAGCCTAATCATTGAGGGCTTAAATTGTGTCCCTTAGAGACCTGATAATACATCTGGAGTTTGGTGATGATCCAATGAAGCATTGTTTTTATATGATTTTTTAAAGGTTTAAAACTCACATTGGAAAAAAAGGCCCAAATTAGTGTTTAAGACTCCAAGGGGCTATAACTAAGGCTAGGACGGTGCTAGAGAGGTCTTTGAGGGCTCTTTTTTCTCGGACTGACCTCAGAAATCTGAAAGTGGAGTATTGAGTTCATTGGAGAAAGTGTTAGGCCGTGAGGTCCCAAACGATATGATACTTCAATAAAAACGCATTGAAATATGAATGAGATGGGCTCTTGCGGACCCTAAGAATCTCCAAGCCTGATCATTGAGGGCCTATATAGTGCCCCTTAGAGCCATGATACTACATCTGGAGTTTGGTGATGATATAATGAAGCATTGATTTTCTTTGATTTTTTAAAGGTTTAAAACTCACATAGGAAAAAAAGCCAGAGTGAGTTTTTAAGAGTTCAAGCGGCTCTAAGGCTAGGAAGGTGCTAGAGAGGTCACAGAGGGCTCGTTTTTGTCTGACTGACCTCAGGAATCTAAATCCAGAGGATTAAGTTGATTGAAGAAAGTGTCAGGCCGTGAGGGCCCAAACGATACGATACTTCAATGAAAACGCATTGAAATACGAATGAGATGGGCTCATGTGGAACCCAAGAAGGTCTCAGCCTAATCATTGAGGGTTTATATTGTGCCCGATAAAAAAGCCCTAACACTACATCTGGAGTTTGGTGATGATCCAATGAAGCATTGATTTTATATGATTTTTTTAAAGGTTTAAAACTCACATTGGAAAAAAGGCCCCAGTGAGTTTTTAAGAGTTCAAGGGGCTCTAACTAATGCTAGGAAGGTTCTAGAGAGGTCATTGAGGGTTCTTTTTTCTCAGACTGACCTCATGAGTCTGAATGTAGAGGATTAAGTTGATTGGAGAAAGTTTTAGGCCGTGAGGGCCCAAACGATACTTTACTTCAATGAAAACGCATTAAAATACGAATGAGATGGGCTCATGTGGAACCTAAGAAGGTCCCAGCCTAATCGTTGAGGACTTAAATTGTGTCCCTTAGAGACCTGATAATACATCTGGAGTTTGGTGATGATCCAATGAACATTGTTTTTATATGATTTTTTAAAGGTTTAAAACTCACATTGGAAAAAAGACCCAAATTAGTGTTTAAGACTCCAAGGGGCTATAACTAAGGCTAGGACGGTGCTAGAGAGGTCATTGAGGGCTCTTTTTTCTCGGACTGACCTCAGAAATCTGAAAGTGAGTATTGAGTTCATTGGAGAAAGTGTTAGGCCGTGAGGTCCCAAACGATATGATACTTCAATAAAAACGCATTGAAATATGAATGAGATGGGCTCTTGCGGACCCTAAGAATCTCCAAGCCTGATCATTGAGGGCCTATATAGTGCCCCTTAGAGCCATGATACTACATCTGGAGTTTGGTGATGATCCAATGAAGCATTGATTTTCTTTGATTTTTTAAAGGTTTAAAACTCACATAGGAAAAAAAGCCAGAGTGAGTTTTTAAGAGTTCAAGCGGCTCTAACTAAGGCTAGGAAGGTGCTAGAGAGGTCACTGAGGGCTTGTTTTTGTCTGACTGACCTCAGGAATCTAAATCCAGAGGATTAAGTTGATTGAAGAAAGTGTCAGGCCGTGAGGGCCCAAACGATACGATACTTCAATGAAAACGCATTGAAATACGAATGAGATGGGCTCATGTGGAACCTAAGAAGGTCTCAGCCTAATCATTGAGGGTTTATATTGTGCACGATAAAAAAGCCCCAACACTACATCAGGAGTTTGGTGATGATCCAATGAAGCATTGATTTTATATGATTTTTTTAAAGGTTTAAAACTCACATTGGAAAAAAGGCCCCAGTGAGTTTTTAAGAGTTCAAGGGGCTCCAACTAAGGCTAGGAAGGTTCTAGAAAGGTCATTGAGGGTTCTTTTTTCTCAGACTGACCTCATGAGTCTGAATGTAGAGGTTTAAGTTGATTGGAGAAAGTTTTAGACCGTGAGGGCCCAAACGATACGATACTTTAATGAAAACGCATTAAAATACGAATGAGATGGGCTCATGTGGAACCTAAGAAGGTCCCAGCCTAATCATTGAGGGCTTAAATTGTGTCCCTTAGAGACCTGATAATACATCTGGAGTTTGGTGATGATCCAATGAACATTGTTTTTATATGATTTTTTAAAGGTTTAAAACTCACATTGGAAAAA
>SRMA01027374.1:154941-173675 GCA_007224835.1 Danionella cerebrum | reverse complement strand
TGATACTACATCTTGAGTTTGGTGATGATCCAATGAAGCATTGTTTTTATATGATTTTTAAAAGGTTTAAAACTCACATTGGAAAAAAGGCCCAAATTAGTGTTTAAGACTCCAAGGGGCTCTAACTAAGGCTAGGAAGGTGCTAGAGAGGTCATTGAGGGCTCTTTTTTCTCGGACTGACCTCAGGAATCTGAATGTGCAGTATTAAGTTCATTGCAGAAAGTGTTAGGCCGTGAGGTCCCAAACAATATGATACTTCAATAAAAACGCATTAAAATATGAATGAGATGGGCTCTTGCGGACCCTAAGAATCTCCAAGCCTGATCATTGAGGGCCTATATAGTGCCCCTTAGAGCCATGATACTACATCTGGAGTTTGGTGATGATTCAATGAAGCATTGTTTTTATATGATTTTTTAAAGGTTTAAAACTCACATTGGAAAAAAGGCACGAGTGAGATTTTAAGACTTCAAGGGGCTCTAACTAAGGCTAGAAAGGTGCTAGAGAGGTCATTGAGGGTTCTTTTTTCTCAGACTGAACTCATGAGTCTGAATGTAGAGGATTAAGTTGATTGGAGGAAGTTTTAGGCCGTGAGGGCCCATACGATACTTTACTTCAATGAAAACGCTTTAAAATACGAATGAGATGGGCTCATGTGGAACCTAAAAAGGTCCCAGCCTAATCTTTGAGGGCTTAAATTGTGTCCCTTAGAGACCTGATAATACATCTGGAGTTTGGTGATGATCCAATGAAGCATTGTTTTTATATAATTTTTTAAAGGTTTAAAACTCACATTGGAAAAAAGGCACGAGTGCATTTTTAAGAGTTCAAGGGGCTCTAACTAAGGCTAGGAAGGTTCTAGAGAGGTCATTGAGGGTTCTTTTTTCTCAGACTGACCTCATGAGTCTGAATGTAGAGGATTAAGTTGATTGGAGAAAGTTTTAGGCCGTGAGGGCCAAAACGATACTTTACTTCAATGAAAACGCATTAAAATACGAATGAGAAGGGCTCATGTGGAACCTAAGAAGGTCCCAGCCTAATCATTGAGGGCTTAAATTGTGTCCCTTAGAGACCTGATAATACATCTGGAGTTTGGTGATGATCCAATGAAGCATTGTTTTTATATGATTTTTTAAATGTTTTAAACTCACATTGGAAAAAAGGCACGAGTGAGATTTTAAGACTTCAAGGGGCTCTAACTAAGGCTTAGGAAGGTGCTAGAGAGGTCATTGAGGGTTCTTTTTTCTCAGACTGACGTCAGGAGTCTGAATGTAGAGGTTTACGTTGATTGGAAAAAGTTTTAGACTGAGAGGACCCAAACGATAAGATACCTCAATCAAAACGCATTGAAATACGAATGATATGGGCTCTTGTGGACATCTAAGAAGGTCCCAGCCTAATCATTGAGGGCTTATAGTGTGTCCCTTAGAGACCTGATAATACATCTGGAGTTTGGTGATGATCTAATGAAGCATTGGTTTTATATGTTTTTTTGAAGGTTTTAAACTCACATTGGAAAAAAGGCCAGAGTGCGTTTTTAAGATTTCAAGGGGCTCTAACTAAGGCTAGGAAGGTTTTCGAGAGGTCATTGAGGGTTATTTTTTCTTAGACTGACCTCAGGAGTCTGAATGTAGAGGTTTAAGTTGATTGGAGAAAGTTTTAGACCGTGAGGGCCCAAACGATACAATACTTAAATGAAAACGCATTGAAATACAAATGAGATGGGCTCCTGCAGACCCTAAGATGGTCTCAGCCTAATCATTGAGGGCTTAAATTGTGCCCCTTAGAGACCTGATAATACATCTGGAGTTTGGTGATGATCCAATGAACATTGTTTTTATATGATTTTTTAAAGGTTTAAAACTCACATTGGAAAAAAGACCCAAATTAGTGTTTAAGACTTCAAGGGGCTCTAACTAAGGCTAGGAAAGTGCTAGAGAGGTCATTGATGGGTCTTTTTTTCTCAGACTGACCTCAGGAATCTGAATTTGGACTATTGAGTTCATTGGAGAAAGTGTCAGTCCAAGGGGGCCCCAAACGATATGATACTTCAATGAAAACGCATTGAAATATGAATGAGATGGGCTCTTGCGGACCCTAAGAATGTCCCAGCCCAATCATTGAGGGCTTCAATTGTGCCCCTAAGAGCCCTGATACTACATCTGGAGTTTGGTGATGATCTAATGAAGCATTGTTTTAATATGATTTTTTAAAGGTTTAAAACTCATATTGGAAAAAAGGCCAGAGTGTGTTTTTAAGAGTTCAAGGGGCTCTAACTAAGGCTAGGAAGGTTTTCGAGAGGTCATTGAGGGTTCTTTTTTCTTAGACTGACCTCAGGAGTCTGAATGTAGAGGTTTAAGTTGATTGGAGAAAGTTTTAGACCGTGAGGGCCCAAACGATACGATACTTCAATGAAAACGCATTGAATTACGAATGAGATGGGCTCTTGCGGACCCTAAGATGGTCTCAGCCTAATCATTGAGAGCTTAAATTGTGCCTCTACGAGTCCTGATACTACATCTGGAGTTTGGTGATGATCTAATGAAGCATTGATTTTATATGATTTTTTAAAGGTTTAAAACTCACATTGGAAAAAAGGCCAGAGTTCGTTTTTAAGAGTTCAAGGGGCTCTAACTAAGGCTAGGAAGGTTCTAGAGAGGTCATTGAGGGTTCTTTTGTCTCAGACTGACCTCAGGAGTCTGAATGTAGAGGATTAAGTTGATTGGAGAAAGTTTTAGGCCGTGAGGGCCCAAACGATACTATACTTCAATGAAAACGCATTAAAATACGAATGAGATGGGCTCATGTGGAACCTAAGAAGGTCTCAGCCTAATCATTGAGGGTTTATATTGTGCCCGTTAAAGCCTTAACACTACATCTGGAGTTTGGTGATGATCCAATGAAGCATTGATTTTATATGATTTTTTTAAAGGTTTAAAACTCACATTGGAAAAAAGGCCCCAGTGAGTTTTTAAGAGTTCAAGGGGCTCTAACTAAGGCTAGGAAGGTTCTAGAGAGGTCATTGAGGGTTCTTTTTTCTCAGACTGACCCCATGAGTCTGAATGTAGAGGATTAAGTTGATTGGAGAAAGTTTTAGGCCGTGAGGGCCCAAACGATACTTTACTTCAATGAAAACACATTAAAATACGAATGAGATGGGCTCATGTGGAACCTAAGAAGGTCCCAGCCTAATCATTGAGGGCTTAAATTGTGTCCCTTAGAGACCTGATAATACATCTGGAGTTTGGTGATGATCCAATGAACATTGTTTTTATATGATTTTTTAAAGGTTTAAAACTCACATTGGAAAAAAGACCCAAATTAGTGTTTAAGACTTCAAGGGGCTCTAACTAAGGCTAGGAAAGTGCTAGAGAGGTCATTGATGGGTCTTTTTTTTCAGACTGACCTCAGGAGTCTGAATGTAGAGGTTTAAGTTGATTGGAGAAAGCTTTAGACCGTGAGGGCCCAAACGATACGATACTTCAATGAAAACGCATTGAAATACGAATGAGATGGGCTCTTGTGGACCCTAAGAAGGTCTCAGCCTAATCATTGAGGGCTTACATTGTGCCCCTAAATGCCCTGATACTACCTCTGGAGTTTGGTGATGATCCAATGAAGCATTGATTTTATATGTTTTTTTAAGGTTTAAACTCACATTGGAAAAAAGGCCAGAGTGAGTTTAAAAAAGTTCAAGGGCCTCTAACTAAGGCTAGTAAGGTGCTAGAGAAGTAAATGAGGGCTCTTTTTTCCCTGACTGACCTCAGGAATCTGAATCTAGAGTATTGAGTTAATTGGAAAAAGTGTCAGGCCGTGAGGGCCCAAACGATATGATACTTCAATGAAAACGCATTGAAATACGAATGAGATGGGCTCTTGCGGACCCTAAGAAGGTCTCAGCCTAATCATTGAGGGCTTACATTGTGCCCCTAAGAGCTCTGATACTACCTCTGGAGTTTGGTGATGATCCAATGAAGCATTGTTTTTATATGATTTTTTAAATGTTCAAAACTCACATTGGAAAAAAGGCCAGAGTGAGTTTATAAGAGTTCAAGGGCCTCTAACTAAGGCTAGGAAGGTGCTAGAGAGGTCATTGAGGGTTCTTTTTTCTCAGACTGACCTCAGGAATCTGAACCTAGAGTATTGAGTTGATTGGAGAAAGTGTCAGGCCGTGAGGGCCCAAACGATACGATACTTCAATGAAAACGCATTGAAATACGAATGAGATGGGATCTTGCGTACCCTAAGAAGGTCTCAGCCTAATCTTTGAGGGCTTAAATTGTGCCTCTACGACTCCTGATACTACATCTGGAGTTTGGTGATGATCTAATGAAGCATTGTTTTAATATGATTTTTTAAAGGTTTAAAACTCATATTGGAAAAAAGGCCAGAGTGTGTTTTTAAGAGTTCAAGGGGCTCTAACTAAGGCTAGGAAGGTTCTAGAGAGGTCATTGAGGGTTCTTTTTTCTCAGACTGAACTCATGAGTCTGAATGTAGAGGATTAAGTTGAGTGAAGAAAGTGTCAGGCCGTGAGGGCCCAAACGATACTATACTTCAATTAAAACGCTTTGAAATACGAATGAGATGGGCTCATGTGGAACCTAAGAAGGTCCCAGCCTAATCATTGAGGGCTTAAATTGTGTCCCTTAGAGACCTGATAATACATCTGGAGTTTGGTGATGATCCAATGAAGCATTGTTTTTATATGATTTTTAAAAGGTTTAAAACTCACATTGGAAAAAAGGCCCAAATTAGTGTTTAAGACTCCAAGGGGCTCTAACTAAGGCTAGGAAGGTGCTAGAGAGGTCATTGAGGGCTCTTTTTTCTCAGACTGACCCCAGGATCCTGAAAGTGCAGTATTAAGTTCATTGGAGAAAGTGTTAGGCCATGAGGTCCCAAACAATATGATACTTCAATAAAAACGCATTGAAATATGAATGAGATGGGCTCTTGCGGACCCTAAGAATCTCCAAGCCTGATCATTGAGGGCCTATATAGTGCCACTTAGAGCCATGATACTACATCTGGAGTTTGGTGATGATCCAATGAAGCATTGATTTTCTTTGATTTTTTAAAGGTTTAAAACTCACATAGGAAAAAAAGCCAGAGTGAGTTTTTAAGAGTTCAAGCAGCTCTAACTAAGGCTAGGAAGGTGCTAGAGAGGTCACTGAGGGCTCGTTTTTGTCTGACTGACCTCAGGAATCTAAATCCAGAGGATTAAGTTGATTGAAGAAAGTGTCAGGCCGTGAGGGCCCAAGCGATACGATACTTCAATGAAAACGCATTGAAATACGAATGAGATGGGCTCATGTGGAACCTAAGAAGGTCTCAGCCTAATCATTGAGGGTTTATATTGTGCCCGTTAAAGCCCTAACACTACATCTGGAGTTTGGTGATGATCCAATGAAGCATTGATTTTATATGATTTTTTAAAGGTTTAAAACTCACATTGGAAAAAAAGGCCAGAGTTCATGTTTAAGAGTTCAAGGGGCTCTAACTAAGGCTAGGAAGGTTCTAGAGAGGTCATTGAGGGTTCTTTTTTCTCAGACTGACCTCATGGGTCTGAATGTAGAGGATTAAGTTGATTGGAGAAAGTTTTAGGCAGTGAGGGCCCAAACGATACTTTACTTCAATGAAAACGCATTAAAATACGAATGAGATGGGCTCATGTGGAACCTAAGAAGGTCCCAGCCTAATCATTGAGGGCTTAAGATTTGTCACTTAGAGACCTGATAATACATCTGGAGTTTGGTGATGATCCAATGAAGCATTGTTTTTATATGATTTTTTAAAGGTTTAAAACTCACATTGGAAAAAAGGCCCAAATTAGTGTTTAAGAATCCAAGGGGCTCTAACTAAGGCTAGGAAGGTGCTAGAGAGGTCATTGAGGGCTCTTTTTTCTCGGATTGACCTCAGGAATCTGAAAGTGGAGTATTGAGTTCATTGGAGAAAGTGTTAGGCCGTGAGGTCCCAAACGATATGATACTTCAATAAAAACGCAATGAAATATGAATGAGATGGGCTCTTGCGGACCCTAAGAATCTCCAAGCCTGATCATTGAGGGCCTATATAGTGCCCCTTAGCGCCATGATACTACATCTGGAGTTTAGTGATGATCCAATGAAGCATTGAGTTCAAGCGGCTCTAACTAAGGCTAGGAAGGTGCTAGAGAGGTCACTGAGGGCTCTTTTTTGTCTGACTGACCTCAGGAATCTAAATCCAGAGGATTAAGTTGAGTGAAGAAAGTGTCAGGCCGTGAGGGCCCAAACGATACGATACTTCAATGAAAATGCATTGAAATACGAATGAGATGGGCTCTTGCGGACCCTAAGAATCTCCAAGCCTGATCATTGAGGGCCTATATAGTGCCCCTTAGAGCCATGATACTACATCTGGAGTTTGGTGATGATCTAATGAAGCATTGTTTTAATATGATTTTTAAAGGTTTAAAACTCATATTGGAAAAAAGGCCAGAGTGTGTTTTTAAGAGTTCAAGGGGCTCTAACTAAGGCTAGGAAGGTTCTAGAGAGGTCATTGAGGGTTCTTTTTTCTCAGACTGACCTCATGAGTCTGAATGTAGAGGATGAAGTTGATTGGAGAAAGTTTTAGGCCGTGAGGGCCCAAACGATACTTTACTTCAATGAAAACGCATTAAAATACGAATGAGATGGGCTCATGTGGAACCTAAGAAGGTCCCAGCCTAATCATTGAGGGCTTAAATTGTGTCCCTTAGAGACCTGATAATACATCTGGAGTTTGGTGATGATCCAATAAAGCATTGTTTTTATATGATTTTTAAAAGGTTTAAAACTCACATTGGAAAAAAGGCCCATATTAGTGTTTAAGACTCCAAGGGGCTCTAACTAAGGCTAGGAAGGTGCTAGAGAGGTCATTGAGGGCTCTTTTTTCTCGGACTGACCCCAGGAATCTGAAAGTGCAGTATTAAGTTCATTGGAGAAAGTGTTAGGCCGTGAGGTCCCAAACAATATGATACTTCAATAAAAACGCATTGAAATATGAATGAGATGGGCTCTTGCGGACCCTTTGAATCTCCAAGCCTGATCATTGAGGGCCTATATAGTGCCACTTAGAGCCATGATACTACATCTGGAGTTTGGTGATGATCCAATGAAGCATTGATTTTCTTTGATTTTTTTAAAGGTTTAAAACTCACATAGGAAAAAAAGCCAGAGTGAGTTTTTAAGAGTTCAAGCGGCTCTAACTAAGGCTACGAAGGTGCTAGAGAGGATTAAGTTGATTGGAGAAAGTTTTAGGCCGTGAGGGCCCAAACGATACTTTACTTCAATGAAAACGCATTGAAATATGAATGAGATGGGCTCTTGAGGACCCTAAGAATGTCCCAGCCCAATCATTGAGGGCTTCAATTGTGCCCCTAAGAGCCCTGATACTACATCTGGAGTTTGGTGATGGTCTAATGAAGCATTGTTTTAATATGATTTTTTAAAGGTTTAAAACTCATATTGGAAAAAAGGCCAGAGTGTGTTTTTAAGAGTTCAAGGGGCTCTAACTAAGGCTAGGAAGGTTCTAGAGAGGTCATTGAGGGTTCTTTTTTCTCAGACTGACCTCAGGAGTCTGAATGTAGAGGTTTAAGTTGATTGGAGAAAGCTTTAGACCGTGAGGGCCCAAACAATACGATACTTCAATGAAAACGCATTGAAATACGAATGAGATGGGCTCATGTGGATCCTAAGAAGGTCACAGCCTAATCATTGAGGGTTTATATTGTGCCCGTTAAAGCCTTAACACTACATCTGGAGTTTGGTGATGATCCAATGAAGCATTGATTTTATATGATTTTTTAAAGGTTTAAAACTCACATTGGAAAAAAGGCCCCAGTGAGTTTTTAAGAGTTCAAGGGGCTCTAACTAAGGCCAGGAAGGTTCTAGAGAGGTCATTGAGGGTTCTTTTTTCTCAGACTGACCTCATGAGTCTGAATGTAGAGGATTAAGTTGATTGGAGAAAGTTTTAGGCCGTGAGGGCCCAAACGATACTTTACTTCAATGAAAACGCATTAAAATACGAATGAGATGGGCTCATGTGGAACCTAAGAAGGTCCCAGCCTAATCATTGAGGGCTTAAATTGTGTCCCTTAGAGACCTGATAATACATCTGGAGTTTGGTGATGATCCAATGAAGCATTGTTTTTATATGATTTTTTTAATGGTTTAAAACTCACATTGGAAAAAAGGCCCCAGTGAGTTTTTAAAAGTTCAAGGGGCTCTAACTAAGGCTAGGAAGGTTCTAGAGAGGTCATTGAGGGGTCTTTTTTCTCAGACTGACCTCAGGAGTCTGAATGTAGAGGTTTAAGTTGATTGGAGAAAGCTTTAGACCGTGAGGGCCCAAACGATACGATACTTCAATGAAAACGCATTAAAATACGAATGAGATGGGCTCATGTGGAACCTAAGAAGGTCCCAGCCTAATCATTGAGGGCTTAAATTGTGCCCCTAAGAGCCCTGATACTACATCTGGAGTTTGGTGATGATCCAATGAAGCATTGTTTTTATATGATTTTTTAAAGGTTTAAAACTCACATTGGAAAAAAGACCCAAATTAGTGTTTAAGACTCCAAGGGGCTCTAACTAAGGCTAGGAAGGTGCTAGAGAGGTCATTGAGGGCTCTTTTTTCTCGGACTGACCTCAGGAATCTGAAAGTGGAGTATTAAGTTCATTGGAGAAAGTGTTAGGCCGTGAGGTCCCAAACGATATGATACTTCAATAAAAATGCATTGAAATGAATGAGATGGGCTCTTGCGGACCCTAAGAATCTCCAAGCCTGATCATTGAGGGCCTATATAGTGCCCCTTAGAGCCATGATACTACATCTGGAGTTTGGTGATGATCCAATGAAGCATTGATTTTCTTTGATTTTTTAACCTCTTAAGCCCGAGAGTCCCCGGTACCTGGGACTTGCCCCCTTGTGCGTTACATTTTCACTCATAGCTCACTAACCCTGAGAATAACCCACACATATTAAATACTGTTGTGTTCAGCGGAAACTCCTCTAAAAACGTATCTAATTCAATTTCATATTCGTGAACCACAGCTCGAACGCCATGCAAATAAACAACAACATGTCCGGAGTATAATTCATGACCACGTTTTTGTTTATGTGCGATATGTCTCCACAATATAAACGGAAACACCAAAACCATGGCATCAAATGAAAGCTAACAACCAGCTGAATCCAGCGATATGCAACTCATTTACATTGCATGAAGTATTTCAGAGCAGGGAGCGAAAGTTCCCCGAAAAAACGCCAGCGAAAACCAAGCAAGCATGTAAATCTTGTCTTACCTTTGCCGTTTTTTCAACAAAAAGTTATTTCCATAGCGATAAAAGTCTGTTTGTTGTTATGTCCGGTCGATAGCTTCGCGAAAACTCCATTTTGGGTCTTTTCTGTTGCTCCAGTGCTCCTCTTACGTCACCAAATATGGAATGACTCCCCGTGCGTAAGAGCACGTCTCTCCACGCTGCGCGTCGTGTGATTCGTCGGCGATCCAGTCAGTCTCAAAATGGTTGAGCTGATTGGTTTCCTCAGAATCAGAGCTTTCCAGCGATGTATAGAGCTCCCGGATTGGACAGATGGTCGGGGGGTAGGGACACGCGGAAGCTCGACGTCGAAAGCGTTTGTGAATGAAATGTTCCCAAAAGCGCAGCAAGATGGCGTAAATGAGCTTCTACCCCCCTTTTACAGTGTTTCTTTAGGAGGTTTTTTTGCTGAAATCATGTCCCATAAGCAAGAAAACAAGACTATGAACGTAGCTGAAGCTTTGGACAAGATTTTTTCCATATTTCAATTATTGTGCCAAATTGTGCCAAACTGTGCCAACATGGATTACGCCTGAACTTTGTTCAATCAAAACCTTTATAGAATATTAGTTTCTTGTAGTATGGACACCAAACTTGCTACAGATGTTCTTGACATGTAGTGGTTACAATTGATTGTGTTTATTTGCTTCGTTATAAGTAAAATAAGGAGATATTGGAGGAAACATGTGTTTTTTTTTTAGGCGGAGTTCATTTTTTGGCCATTCCAACATCAATTACTCTTACCCAGTGTTCTTGACTGTCAAATTAACTCATCCACACCACTCCCCAAGAACCTATCTTCATTTTGATACCAAGATTTGCAGTTTAGGCCTTGTAAAAGCTGAGAAATGCCTTAAAAAGTAAAAGTATAGGATTTTCGGAAAATAGGCCTCAGGGCTTAAGAGGTTAAAGGTTTAAAACTCACATAGGAAAAAAAGCCAGAGTGAGTTTTTAAGAGTTCAAGCGGCTCTAACTAAGGCTAGGAAGGTGCTAGAGAGGTCACTGAGGGCTCGTTTTTGTCTGACTGACTTCAGGAATCTAAATCCAGCAGATTAAGTTGATTGAAGAAAGTGTCAGGCCGTGAGGGCCCAAACGATACGATACTTCAATGAAAACGCATTGAAATACGAATGAGATGGGCTCTTGCGGACCCTAAGAAGGTCTCAGCCTAATCATTGAGGGTTTATATTGTGCCCGTTAAAGCCCTAACACTACATCTGGAGTTTGGTGATGATCCAATGAAGCATTGATTTTATATGATTTTTTTAAAGGTTTAAAACTCACATTGGAAAAAAGGCCCCAGTGAGTTTTTAAGAGTTCAAGGGGCTCTAACTAAGGCTAGGAAGGTTCTAGAGGTCATTGAGGGTTCTTTTTTCTCAGACTGACCTTATGAGTCTGAATGTAGAGGATTAAGTTGATTGGAGAAAGTTTTAGGCCGTGAGGGCCCAAACGATACTTTACTTCAATGAAAACGCATTAAAATACGAATGAGATGGGCTCATGTGGAACCTAAGAAGGTCCCAGCCTAATCATTGAGGGCTTAAATTGTGTCCCTTAGAGACCTGATAATACATCTTGACTTTGGTGATGATCCAATGAAGCATTGTTTTTATATGATTTTTAAAAGGTTTAAAACTCACATTGGAAAAAAGGCCCAATTTAGTGTTTAAGACTCCAGGGGGCTCTAACTAAGGCTAGGAAGGTGCTAGAGAGGTCATTGAGGGCTCTTTTTTCTCGGACTGACCTCAGAAATCTGAAAGTGGAGTATTGAGTTCATTGGAGAAAGTGTTAGGCCGTGAGGTCCCAAACGATATGATACTTCAATAAAAACGCAATGAAATATGAATGAGATGGGCTCTTTCGGACCCTAAGAATCTCCAAGCCTGATCATTGAGGGCCTATATAGTGCCCCTTAGAGCCATGATACTACATCTGGAGTTTGGTGAAGATCCAATGAAGCATTGATTTTCTTTGATTTTTTAAAGGTTTAAAACTCACATAGGAAAAAAAGCCAGAGTGAGTTTTTAAGAGTTCAAGCGGCTCTAACTAAGGCTAGGAAGGTGCTAGAGAGGTCACTGAGGGTTCTTTTTTCTCAGACTGAACTCAGGAGTCTGAATGTAGAGGATTAAGTTGATTGGAGAAAGTTTTAGGCCGTGAGGGCCCAAAAGATACTATACTTCAATGAAAACGCATTAAAATACGAATGAGATGGGCTCATGTGGAACCTAAGAAGGTCCCAGCCTAATCATTGAGGGCTTAAATTGTGTCCCTTAGAGACCTGATACTACATCTGGAGTTTGGTGATGATCCAATGAAGCATTGATTTTCTTTGATTTTTTTAAAGGTTTAAAACTCACATAGGAAAAAAAGCCAGAGTGAGTTTTTAAGAGTTCAAGCGGCTCTAACTAAGGCTAGGAAGGGGCTAGAGAGGTCACTGAGGGCTCGTTTTTGTCTGACTGACCTCAGCAATCTAAATCCAGAGGATTAAGTTGATTGAAGAAAGTGTCAGGCCGTGAGGGCCCAAACGATACGATACTTCAATGAAAACGCATTGAAATACGAATGAGATGGGCTCATGTGGAACCTCAGAAGGTTTCAGCCTAATCATTGAGGGTTTATAGTGTGCCCGTTAAAGTCCTAACACTACATCTGGAGAAAGGTGATGATCCAATGAAGCATTGATTTTATATGATTTTTTAAAGGTTTAAAACTCACATTGGAAAAAAGGCCCCAGTGAGTTTTTAAGAGTTCAAGGGGCTCTAACTAAGGCTAGGAAGGTTCTAGAGAGGTCATTGAGGGTTCTTTTTTCTCAGACTGACCTCAGGAGTCTGAATGTAGAGGTTTAAGTTGATTGGAGAAAGTTTTAGACCGTGAGGGCCCAAACGATACGATACTTCAATGAAAATGCATTGAATTACGAATGAGATGGGCTCTTGCAGACCCTAAGATGGTCTCAGCCTAATCATTGAGGGCTAAAATTGTGCCCCTAAGAGCCCTGATACTACCTCTGGAGTTTGGTGATGATCCAATGAAGCATTGATTTTATATGATTTTTTAAAGGTTTAAAACTCACATTGGAAAAAAAGGCCAGAGTTCATGTTTAAGAGTTCAAGGGGCTCTAACTAAGATTAGGAAGGTTCTAAAGAGGTCATTGAGGGTTCTTTTTACTCAGACTGACCTCAGGAGTCTGAATGTAGAGGATTAAGTTGATTGGAGAAAATTTTAGGCCGTAAGGGCCCAAACGATACTATACTTTAATGAAAACGCATTAAAATACGAATGAGATGGGCTCATGTGGAACCTAAGAAGGTCCCAGCCTAATCATTGAGGGCTTAAATTGTGTCCCTTAGAGACCTGATAATACATCTGGAGTTTGGTGATGATCCAAAGAAGCATTGTTTTTATATGATTTTTTAAAGGTTTAAAACTCACATTGGAAAAAAGGCCCAAATTAGTGTTTAAGAATCCAAGGGGCTCTAACTAAGGCTAGGAAGGTGCTAGAGAGGTCATTGGGGGCTCTTTTTTTCTCGGACTGACCTCAGGAATCTGAATGTGGAGTATTGAGTTCATTGGAGAAAGTGTTAGGCCGTGAGGTCCCAACCGATATGATACTTCAATAAAAATGCATTGAAATATGAATGAAATGGGCTCTTGCGGACCCTAAGAATCTCGAAGCCTGATCATTGAGGGCTAATATAGTGCCCCTTAGAGCCATGATACTACATCTGGAGTTTAGTGATGATCCAATGAAGCATTGAGTTCAAGAGGCTCTAACTAAGGCTAGGAAGGTGCAGAGAGGTCACTGAGGGCTCGTTTTTGTCTGACTGACCTCAGGAATCTAAATCCAGAGGATTAAGTTGATTGAAAAAAGTGTCAGGCCGTGAGGGCCCAAACGATACGATACTTCAATGAAAACGCATTGAAATACGAATGAGATGGGATCTTGCGTACCCTAAGAAGGTCTCAGCCTAATCTTTGAGAGCTTAAATTGTGCCTGTACGAGTCCTGATACTACATCTGGAGTTTGGTGATGAACTAATGAAGCATTGATTTTATATGATTTTTAAAAGGTTTAAAACTCACATTGGAAAAAAGGCCCAAATTAGTGTTTAAGACTCCAAGTGGCTCTAACTAAGGCTAGGAAGGTGCTAGAGAGGTCATTGAGGGCTCTTTTTTCTCGGACTGACCTCAGGAGTCTGAAAGTGGAGTATTAAGTTGATTGGAGAAAGTTTTAGGCAGTGAGGGCCCAAACGATACTTTACTTCAATGAAAACGCATTAAAATACGAATGAGATGGGCTCATGTGGAACCTAAAAAGGTCCCAGCCTAATCATTGAGGGCTTAAATTGTGTCCCTTAGAGACCTGATAATACATCTGGAGTTTGGTGATGATCTAATGAAGCATTGTTTTTATATGATTTTTTAACCTCTTAAGCCCGAGAGTCCCCGGTACCGGGGACTTGCCCCCTTGTGCGTTACATTTTCACTCATAGCTCACGAACCCTGAGAATAACCCACACATATTAAATACTGTTGTGTTCAGCGGAAACTCCTCTAAAAACGAATCTAATTCAATTCCATATCCGTTAACCACAGCTCGAACGCCATGCAAATAAACAACAACATGTCCGGAGTATAATTCATGACCACGTTTTTGTTTATGTGCGATATGTATCCACAATATAAACGGAAACACCCGAACCATTACATTAAATGGAAGCTAACAACCAGCTGAATCCAGTGATATGCAACTCATTAACATTGCATGAAGTATTTCAGAGCAGGGAGCGAAAGTTCCACGAAAAAACGCCAGCAAAACCAAGCAAGCATGTAAATCTTGTCTTACCTTTGCCGTTTTTTCAACAAAAAGTTATTTCCATAGCGATAAAAGTCCGTTTGTTGTTATGTCCGGTCGATAGCTTCGCGAAAAGTCCATTTTGTGTTTTTTCTGTTGCTCCAGTGCTCCTCTTACGTCACCAAATGTGGAATGACTCCCCGTGCGTAAGAGCACGTCTCTCCACGCTGCGCGTCGTGTGATTCGTCGGCGATCCCGTCAGTCTCAAAATGGTTGAGCTGATTGGTTTCCATAGAATCAGAGCTTTCCGTCGATATATAGATCTTCTGGATTGGACAGATGGTGGGGGGGTAGGGACAAGCAGAAGCTTGATGTCAAAGCGTTTGTGAGTGAAACGTTCCCAAAAGCGCAGCAAGATGGAGTAAATGAGCTTCTACCCCCCCTTTTACAGCGTTTCTTTAGGAGTTTTTTTTGCTGAAATCATGTCCCATAAGCAACAAAAGAAGACTATTAACGTAGCTGAAGCTTTGGACAAGATTTTTTCCATATTTCAATTATTGTGCCAAATTGTGCCAAACTGTGCCAACATGGATTACGCCTGAACTTTGTTCAATCAAAACCTTTACAGAATATTAGTTTCTTGTAGTATGAACACCAAACTTGCTACAGATGTTCTTGACGTAGTGGTTACAATTGATTGTGTTTATTTGCTTCGTTACAAGTAAAATAGGGAGATTTTGGAGGAAACATGTTTTTTTTTTTAGGCGGAGTTCATTTTTTGGCCATTCCAACATCAATTACTCTTACCCAGTGTTCTTGACTGTCAAATTAACTCATCCACACCACTCCCCAAGAACCTATCTTCATTTTGATACCAAGATTTGCAGTTTAGGCCTTGTAAAAGCTGAGAAATGCCTTAAAAAGTAAAAGTATAGGATTTTCGGAAAATAGGCCTCAGGGCTTAAGAGGTTAGGCGAGTCAAACATGGACACGTCAAATCTAAACAAGCGTTCAACAGTCTGGCGTGACGAGCGTGACGACGCGACCTATAGGATTGAACTCATTTGCATAGGTCGCTGTTTGAGACAAACCTTGAATCCACTCCGTCGAGACAAGTTAACAAATGACCCGAGAGCTGCCGTCGACCGAGAACTGCACGCTGCTCGCGAACAGAGTGTTGGGGAAGACCGTGAAAAATTCTGGTCACCGTCAACCGAAACGCTCTGCGTATTGGACCACATATATAAGACGCACGACGTCTCAGCTGTTTGGGAGCGGGAAACTGCTCACGATGTGTTTGAAGTCTAGGTGGATTGTGGTGAGGGAGGAGGAAGGGACCCTGCCTTTTTTTTTTCTTTCTTTCCTTCTCTTTTTTTTTTCCTTCCTTCCGCACGGCTTCATATTTGACAGCGTTAAATAAAATAAAAACGTATTTAAAATAAAGAGATAAACAGCATTAGAACAACAACAACAACAACCACCACCACTATAATAATAATTCACTCATTCATTGTTTTTTAAACGCCCTTCCAGGTCCTAAATAATAATAATAATATGAAGATCATACCATACAATAACTTAAAATCGAATTTCACAAACTGCTGTATTTCTGCAATTCCAAAACGAGTGATCAAACGAGCCGGGTTCATCAGAGCAAAAACAATACTTCGTGTTAGTATAATTGTTATGTCTTTTCAAAGAACACTCGAGAAATGTGCTTGGCGCGAGGGCACTTTACATTTTGACACGGATGAGTCGGGGTGGGACTCGTCATCAGCATCACGCCGGTGTAGCTGTGCCAGCGACGGGCTTTCGGGTGACAGAGGCTTGTCCGTTTCTTTTTTTTTCTCCATCTCATTTTTCTCACGTGAATACATTGCAGATGATTTGTTGCGAGCGGCACGCCGGGTATCGCTGTTCCTATTTTAGTGAGAAGGTTGCTGGTTCGAGGCCAGCCGGGGCCCTTCCGAGAGCAACTTGCCCATTCTCGTGAGCGGGTTTTCTCCGGTTTACTCCACTGGAGCAAAAACAGGCGTCGAGATCGTTGAATTTGCTCAATTCTAGGGCGTACCCCGCAATCTTCCCAAACGGCGCTGGAAACGTGCACCGGCACCATAAGCCTTTGACTCTGAAAAGGAAGAGGGATTTGGAAAACCGAGAGCTGCTTACTGGGTACCCATTGATGCAAAGGGCCACCGCTTTGACACCTCGTCTGAGCGGATTCAGATTGAAGGATATTCATCTCTGCAAAGACACCCATCGTGTTCATTAATTTTCACAACGAATACCAAGAAGCAACGAACGAGGTAATAAACGGGTAAACATTTATGGGCAACACTTTAGATTTTGTCTTGGTGCGACTGATTTTTTTTTTTTTAAACTGAAAAAAAATATAGAAATGTTCAAAACACTTCAAAATGATCACTTCTACGACGGTCCCGAGAAAATCACAATATCCAATGCACGAATCATAGATGAAACACGTACAAAAAGTGAGCTAAGATTGTTTTGTTTTCTTTATTTTTTTACATTTTTAACATTTTACCATAAACAATTTGTACATTTTACAAACGCCTCGAACAAAGCGTGTGCTGGACACCAAATCTGCTCTCTTTCCGTTATTGGGCAGCCTGGCATCGCGTGCACTTTACCCGTATGTTGTTCTCTGAGTGAGTCTTGAGTGTGGCTTTTGGAGTGCGGTCGGCTCACATAAACACACGCACATCTCTCGCTAACGTTGGCTGTGTGTTTCTGGCATTGTCCTGCTGACTGCGACGAGCAGAAGAAATCAACTCGTCAAAACGGACAACGCCACCGCGGGGATTTCACCAGGGGAATCTAAGGGAACAAGTAAAAGCAGACTCTGTTTAAAAGACAGCGCATGTCAAAGACAGAACACCAACGCAATTTATTGGCCTTCACGAATTCACACAGACACGTAATCGCAGTCGCGGCATGAAGAGAGCCCTGTGCTTTTACTGACCCTGTAAGGCATTTCTACTAGGGAGAGAGAGAGAGAGAGAAATCACTGTCACAGCCTTCGTTTCTGCTGCTTTCTGAAAAAGAAACCTACACTTGACTCATTAGCATCTGTGGCCACGGACCTACAGGAAACCCACGGAAGTATGTGCAAGCTCCGCCTCAAGAACCCGCCCGCTAGCCTCGAACTAGTGACCTTTGGACGAAAAGCCACAGTGCTAGCGCTTGTGAAATATGTCGACTGTATCGAGTAGCGAATATGCGTCGAATTTTGCCACTGTAGTTTTAAATACATTTTATAATAGTTTATTATTATTATTTTATGTAGTTATAAATACATTTTAAGAAACCTTTTTTAAATTTGGTTTCTTGATGAGAGGCTTGATAACTGCTAACTTGAAAGGTTTAGGGACATGACCGAGGGATAGCGAGGATTTAATGATATTAAGAATAGACTCTCCAGCTGCAAGTAACTCGTCTTTTAGCAGTTCGGTGGGAATAGGATCTAACACACATGTTGTGGATTTGGTTTTATTTATAAGGCCGTACAGCTCTACCTGTCCTATACTTGTAAAACACTGTAATTGTAACTGAGTAATTTCAGGTGAGACTGGAACACAGGATGCTGTCAGAGGTTGGGCGTCAGAAATTGTGTTTCTTATATTTTCAATTCTTTCAGTGAAGAAATTCATAAAGTCTTCACTACTAAGCTGAGATGGAATACTCTTTACAGATAACGGATTTGTTGTTAGTGTAGCCACTGTGTTAAAAAGGAACCTGCGATTGTTCTGATTGTTTTCTATCAGTTTGCTAAGGTGCTGAACCCTCGCAGCCTTTAGTGCCTGTCTGTAACTGAGCATACTGTCTCTGTATGCAAGTCTAAAAACCGCTCATTTATTTTTTTCTCCATTTCCTCTATAGAGTACGGGTTTCTCTCTTGAGGGCACGAGTATGGCTATTATACGATGGTGCAGGTATTATTTCTCTAACCTTTTTTAACCTGATGTCTAATGTGCTAGCGAGGGAGGTGCCTATCATGTTAGTTAATTAGTCTTGATCGTTCGGATTCCGGGGATAGTGGTTAGACAAATAGACAGATTGGGCAGGTTACTTATGAATCATTCCTTAGTTGATGGAACAATAGTCCTACCGAGTCTATAACGTGGTGACACGCGACTAATCTGCTCTACTGGTAATGTGAACATGACGAGATAATGGTCTGTAAAATCATCAGACTGAGGTATAATGTTCATATCACTGACGTCTAATCCGTGGGATATTATTAAATCTAATGTGTGATTAAGACGATGTGGTGGTCTGGAAATGTTTTGTTGAACCCCACATGAATTTAGTAGGTCTATAAATGACAGTCCAAGGGCATCACCTGTTTCATCTACATGAATATTAAAATCTCCCACAAGCAGTAATTTATCGAAAGTGACCAAGAGATCGGAGAGAAATTGAGCAAAAACCGTTACTCACCCCTGGGCCCTGGCCTTCTCTCTCTCTCTCTCTCTCTCTCTCTCTCTCTCTCTCTCTCTCTCTCTCTCTCTCTCTCTCTCTCTCCCTCTCTCTCTCCCCCCCTCTCTCTCTCCTCTCTCTCTCTCTCTCTCTCCCCCCTCTCTCTC
>SRMA01027374.1:144259-154921 GCA_007224835.1 Danionella cerebrum | reverse complement strand
GCTAGAGAGGTCATTGAGGGCTCTTTTTTCTCGGACTGACCTCAGGAATCTGAAAGTGGAGTATTAAGTTCATTGGAGAAAGTGTTAGGCCGTGAGGTCCCAAACGATATGATACTTCAATAAAAACGCATTGAAATATGAATGAGATGGGCTCTTGCGGACCCTAAGAATCTCCAAGCCTGATCATTGAGGGCCTATATAGTGCCCCTTAGAGCCATGATACTACATCTGGAGTTTGGTGATGATCCAATGAAGCATTGATTTTCTTTGATTTTTTAAAGGTTTAAAACTCACATAGGAAAAAAAGCTAGAGTGAGTTTTTAAGAGTTCAAGCGGCTCTAACTAAGGCTAGGAAGGTGCTAGAGAGGTCACTGAGGGCTCTTTTTTGTCTGACTGACCTCAGGAATCTAAATCCAGAGGATTAAGTTGAGTGAAGAAAGTGTCAGGCCGTGAGGGCCCAAACGATACAATACTTCAATGAAAACGCATTGAAATACGAATGAGATGGGCTCATGTGGAACCTCAGAAGGTTTCAGCCTAATCATTGAGGGTTTATAGTGTGCCCGTTAAAGCCCTAACACTACATCTGGAGTTTGGTGATGATCCAATGAAGCATTGATTTTATATGATTTTTTTAAAGGTTTAAAACTCACATTGGAAAAAAGGCCCCAGTGAGTTTTTAAGAGTTCAAGGGGCTCTAACTAAGGCTAGGAAGGTTCTAGAGAGGTCATTGAGGGTTCTTTTTTCTCAGACTGACCTCATGAGTCTGAATGTAGAGGATTAAGTTGATTGGAGAAAGTTTTAGGCCGTGAGGGCCCAAACGATACTTTACTTCAATGAAAACGCATTAAAATACGAATGAGATGGGCTCATGTGGAACCTAAGAAGGTCCCAGCCTAATCATTGAGGGCTTAAATTGTGTCCCTTAGAGACCTGATAATACATCTGGAGTTTGGTGATGATCCAATGAAGCATTGATTTTCTTTGATTTTTTAAAGGTTTAAAACTCACATAGGAAAAAAAGCCAGAGTGAGTTTTTAAGAGTTCAAGCGGCTCTAACTAAGGCTAGGAAGGTGCTAGAGAGGTCACAGAGGGCTCGTTTTTGTCTGACTGACCTCAGGAATCTAAATCCAGAGAATTAAGTTGATTAAAGAAAGTGTCAGGCCGTGAGGGCCCAAACGATACGATACTTCAATGAAAACGCATTGAAATACGAATAAGATGGGCTCATGTGGAACCTAAGAAGGTCTCAGCCTAATCATTGAGGGTTTATATTGTGCCCGATAAAAAAGCCCTAACACTACGTCTGGAGTTTGGTGATGATCCAATGAAGCATTGATTTTATATGATTTTTTAAAGGTTTAAATCTCACATTGGAAAAAAGGCCCCAGTGAGTTTTTAAGAGTTCAAGGGGCTCTAACTAAGGCTAGGAAGGTTCTAGAGAGGTCATTGAGGGTTCTTTTTTCTCAGACTGACCTCAGGAGTCTGAATGTAGAGGTTTAAGTTGATTGGAGAAAGTTTTAGACCGTGAGGGCCCAAACGATACGATACTTCAATGAAAACGCATTGAATTACGAATGAGATGGGCTCTTGCGGACCCTAAGATGGTCTCAGCCTAATCATTGAGGGCTTAAATTGTGCCCCTAAGAGCCCTGATACTACCTCTGGAGTTTGGTGATGATCCAATGAAGCATTGATTTTATATGATTTTTTAATGGTTTAAAACTCACATTGGAAAAAAGGCCAGAGTTCGTGTTTAAGAGTTCAAGGGGCTCTAACTAAGATTAGGAAGGTTCTAAAGAGGTCATTGAGGGTTCTTTTTTCTCAGACTGACCTCAGGAGTCTGAATGTAGAGGATTAAGTTGATTGGAGAAAGTTTTAGGCCGTGAGGGCCCAAACGATACTATACTTTAATGAAAACGCATTAAAATACGAATGAGATGGGCTCATGTGGAACCTAAGAAGGTCCCAGCCTAATCATTGAGGGCTTAAATTGTGTCCCTTAGAGACCTGATAATACATCTGGAGTTTGGTGATGATCCAATGAAGCATTGTTTTTATATGATTTTTAAAGGTTTAAAACTCACATTGGAAAAAAGGCCCAAATTAGTGTTTTAGAATCCAAGGGGCTCTAACTAAGGCTAGGAAGGTGCTAGAGAGGTCATTGAGGGCTCTTTTTTTCTCGGACTGACCTCAGGAATCTGAATGTGGAGTATTGAGTTCATTGGAGAAAGTTTTAGGCCGTGAGGTCCCAAACGATATGATACTTCAATAAAAACGCATTGAAATATGAATGAGATGGGCTCTTGCGGACCCTAAGAATCTCAAAGCCTGATCATTGAGGGCCTATATAGTGCCCCTTAGAGCCATGATACTACATCTGGAGTTTAGTGATGATCCAATGAAGCATTGAGTTCAAGCGGCTCTAACTAAGGCTAGGAAGGTGCAGAGAGGTCACTGAGGGCTCGTTTTTGTCTGACTGACCTCAGGAATCTAAATCCAGAGGATTAAGTTGATTGAAGAAAGTGTCAGGCCGTGAGGGCCCAAACGATACGATACTTCAATGAAAACGCATTGAAATACGAATGAGATGGGCTCTTGCGGACCCTAAGAAGGTCTCAGCCTAATCATTGAGGGTTTATATTGTGCCCGTTAAAGCCCTAACACTACATCTGGAGTTTGGTGATGATCTAATGAAGCATTGATTTTAATATGATTTTTTAAAGGTTTAAAACTCACATTGGAAAAAAGGCCAGAGTGCGTTTTTAAGAGTTCAAGGGGCTCTAACTAAGGCTAGGAAGGTTCTAGAGAGGTCATTGAGGGTTCTTTTTTCTCAGACTGACCTCATGAGTCTGAATGTAGAGGATTAAGTTGATTGGAGAAAGTTTTAGGCCGTGAGGGCCCAAACGATACTTTACTTCAATGAAAACGGATTAAAATATGAATGAGATGGGCTCATGTGGAACCTAAGAAGGTCCCAGCCTAATCATTGAGGGCTTAAATTGTGTCCCTTAGAGACCTGATAATACATCTGGAGTTTGGTGATGATCCAATGAAGCATTGTTTTTATATGATATTTTAAAGGTTTAAAACTCACATTGGAAAAAAGGCCCAAATTAGTGTTTAAGACTCCAAGGGCTCTAACTAAGGCTAGGAAGGTGCTAGAGAGGTCATTGAGGGCTCTTTTTTCTCGGACTGACCTCAGGAGTCTGAATGTAGAGGTTTAAGTTGATTGGAGAAAGTTTTAGGCCGTGAGTGCCCAAACGATACTTTACTTCAATGAAAACGCATTAAAATACGAATGAGATGGGCTCTTGCGGACCCTAAGAATCTCCAAGCCTGATCATTGAGGGCCTATATAGTGCCCCTTAGAGCCATGATACTACATCTGGAGTTTGGTGGTGATCCAATGAAGCATTGATTTTCTTTGATTTTTTAAAGGTTTAAAACTCACATAGGAAAAAAAGCCAGAGTGAGTTTTTAAGAGTTCAAGCGGCTCTAACTAAGGCTAGGAAGGTGCTAGAGAGGTCACTGAGGGTTCTTTTTTCTCAGACTGACCTCATGAGTCTGAATGTAGAGGATTAAGTTGATTGGAGAAAGTTTTAGGCCGTGAGGGCCCAAACGATACTTTACTTCAATGAAAACGCATTAAAATACGAATGAGAAGGGCTCATGTGGAACCTAAGAAGGTCCCAGCCTAATCATTGAGGGCTTAAATTGTGTCCCTTAGAGACCTGATAATATATATGGAGTTTGGTGATGATCCAATGAAGCATTGTTTTTATATGATTTTTTAAAGGTTTAAAACTCACATTGGAAAAAAGGCACGAGTGAGATTTAAGACTTCAAGGGGCTCTAACTAAGGTTAGGAAAGTGCTAGAGAGGTCATTGATGGGTCTTTTTTTTCTCAGACTGACCTCAGGAATCTGAATGTAGAGGATTAAGTTGATTGGAGAAAGTTTTAGGCCGTGAGGGCCCAAACGATACTTTACTTCAATGAAAACCCTTTAAAATACGAATGAGATGGGCTCATGTGGAACCTAAAAAGGTCCCAGCCTGATCATTGAGGGCCTATATAGTGCCCCTTAGAGCCATGATACTACATCTGGAGTTTGGTGATGTTCCAATGAAGCATTGATTTTATATGATTTTTTAAAGGTTTAAAACTCACATTGGAAAAAAGGCCAGAGTTCGTTTTTAAGAGTTCAAGGGGCTCTAACTAAGGCTAGGAAGGTTCTAGAGAGGTCATTGAGGGTTCTTTTGTCTCAGACTGACCTCAGGAGTCTGAATGTAGAGGATTAAGTTGATTGGAGAAAGTTTTAAGCCGTGAGGGCCCAAACGATACTATACTTCAATGAAAACGCATTAAAATACGAATGAGATGGGCTCATGTGGAACCTAAGAAGGTCTCAGCCTAATCATTGAGGGCTTAAATTGTGCCTCTATGAGTCCTGATACTACATGTGGAGTTTGGTGATAACCTAATGAAGCATTGATTTTATATGATTTTTTAAAGGTTTAAAACTCACATTGGAAAAAAGGCCAGAATGCGTTTTTAAGAGTTCAAGGGGCTCTAACTAAGGCTAGGAAGGTTCTAGAGAGGTCATTGAAGTTTCTTTTTTCTCAGACTGACCTCATGAGTCTGAATGTAGAGGATTAAGTTGATTGGAGAAAGTTTTAGGCCGTGAGGGCCCAAACGATACTTTACTTCAATGAAAACGCATTAAAATACGAATGAGATGGGCTCATGTGGAACCTAAGAAGGTCATTGAGGGCTTAAATTGTGTCCCTTAGAGACCTGATAATACATCTTGAGTTTGGTGATGATCCAATGAAGCATTGTTTTTATATGATTTTTAAAAGGTTTAAAACTCACGTTGGAAAAAAGGCCCAATTTAGTGTTTAAGACTCCAAGGGGCTCTAACTAAGGCTAGGAAGGTGCTAGAGAGGTCATTGAGGGATCTTTTTTCTCGGACTGACCTCAGGAATCTGAAAGTGGAGTATTAAGTTCATTGGAGAAAGTGTTAGGCCGTGAGGTCCCAAACGATATGATACTTCAATAAAAACGCATTGAAATATGAATGAGATGGGCTCTTGCGGACCCTAAGAATCTCCAAGCCTGATCATTGAGGGCCTATATAGTGCCCCTTAGAGCCATGATACTACATCTGGAGTTAGGTGATGATCCAATGAAGCATTGATTTTCTTTGATTTTTTAAAGGTTTAAAACTCACATAGGAAAAAAAGCTAGAGTGAGTTTTTAAGAGTTCAAGCGGCTCTAACTAAGGCTAGGAAGGTGCTAGAGAAGTCACTGAGGGCTCGTTTTTGTCTGACTGACCTCAGGAATCTAAATCCAGAGGATTAAGTTGATTGAAGAAAGTGTCAGGCCGTGAGGGCCCAAACAATACGATACTTCAATGAAAACGCATTGAAATACAAATGAGATGGGCTCATGTGGAACCTAAGAAGGTCTCAGCCTAATCATTGAGGGTTTATATTGTGCCCGTTAAAGCCCTAACACTACATCTGGAGTTTGGTGATGATTCAATGAAGCATTGATTTTATATGATTTTTTAAAGGTTTAAATCTCACATTGGAAAAAAGGCCCCAGTGAGTTTTTAAGAGTTCAAGGGGCTCTAACTAAGGCTAGGAGGGTTCTAGAGAGGTCATTGAGGGTTATTTTTTCTCAGACTGACCTCATGAGTCTGAATGTAGAGGATTAAGTTGATTGGAGAAAGTTTTAGGCCGTGAGGGCCTAAACGATACTTTACTTCAATGAAACAGAATTAAAATACGAATGAGATGGGTTCATGTGGAACCTAAAAAGGTCCCAGCCTAATCATTGAGGGCTTAAATTGTGTCCCTTAGAGACCTGATAATACATCTGGAGTTTGGTGATGATCCAATGAAGCATTGTTTTTATATGATTTTTTAAATGTTTAAAACTCACATTGGAAAAAAGGCCCAAATTAGTGTTTAAGACTCCAAGGGGCTCTAACTAAGGCTAGGAAGGTGCTAGAGAGGTCATTGAGGGCTCTTTTTTCTCAGACTGACCTCAGGAATCTGAAAGTGGAGTATTAAGTTCATTGGAGAAAGTGTTAGGCCGTGAGGTCCCAAACGATATGATACTTCAATAAAAAGCATTGAAATATGAATAAGATGGGCTCTTGCGGACCCTAAGAATCTCCAAGCCTGATCATTGAGGGCTTATATAGTGCCCCTTAGAGCCATGATACTACATCTGGAGTTTGGTGATGATCCAATGAAGCATGATTTTCTTTGATTTTTTAAAGGTTTAAAACCCACATAGGAAAAAAAGCCAGAGTGAGTTTTTAAGAGTTCAAGCGGCTCTAACTAAGGCTAGGAAGGTGCTAGAGAGGTCACTGAGGGCTCGTTTTTGTCTGACTGACCTCAGGAATCTAAATCCAGAGGATTAAGTTGATTGAAGAAAGTGTCAGGCCGTGAGGGCCCAAACGATACGATACTTCAATGAAAACGCATTGAAATACGAATGAGATGGCCTCATGTGGAACCTAAGAAGGTCTCAGCCTAATCATTGAGGGTGTATATTGTGCCCGTTAAAGCCTTAACACTACATCTGGAGTTTGGTGATGATCCAATGAAGCATTGTTTTTATATGATTTTTTAAAGGTTTAAAACTCACATTGGAAAAAAGGCCAGAGTGCGTTTTTAAGAGTTCAAGGGGCTCTAACTAAGGCTAGTAAGGTTCTAGAGAAGTAAATGAGGGCTCTTTTTTCTCAGACTGACCTCAGGAATCTGAATCTAGAGTATTGAGTTGATTGGAGAAAGTGTCAGGCCGTGAGGGCCCAAACGATACGATACTTCAATGAAAACGCATTGAAATACGAATGAGATGGGATCTTGCGTACCCTAAGAAGGTCTCAGCCTAATCTTTAAGGGCTTAAATTGTGCCTCTACGAGTCCTGATACTACATCTGGAGTTTGGTGATGATATAATGAAGCATTGATTTTATATGATTTTTTAAAGGTTTAAAACTCACATTGGAAAAAAGGCCAGAGTGCGTTTTTAAGAGTTCAAGGGGCTCTAACTAAGGCTAGGAAGGTTCTAGAGAGGTCATTGAGGGTTCTTTATTCTCAGACTGACCTCATGAGTCTGAATGTAGAGGATGAAGTTGATTGGAGAAAGTTTTAGGCCGTGAGGGCCCAAACGATACTTTACTTCAATTAAAACGCATTAAAATACGAATGAGATGGGCTTATGTGGAACCTAAGAAGGTCCCAGCCTAATCATTGAGGGCTTAAATTGTGTCCCTTAGAGACCTGATAATACATCTTGAGTTTGGTGATGATCCAATGAAGCATTGTTTTTATATGATTTTTAAAAGGTTTAAAACTCACATTGGAAAAAAGGCCCAAATTAGTGTTTAAGACTCCAATGGGCTCTAACTAAGGCTAGGAAGGTGCTAGAGAGGTCATTGAGGGCTCTTTTTTCTCGGACTGACCTCAGGAATTTGAAAGTGCAGTATAAAGTTCATTGGAGAAAGTCTTAGGCCGTGAGGTCCCAAACGATATGATACTTCAATAAAAACGCATTGAAATATGAATGAGATGGGCTCTTGCGGACCCTAAGAATGTCCCAGCCCAATCATTGAGGGCTTCAATTGTGCCCCTAAGAGCCCTGATACTACCTCTGGAGTTTGGTGATGATCCAATGAAGCATTGATTTTCTTTGATTTTTTAAAGGTTTAAAACTCACATAGGAAAAAAAGCCAGAGTGAGTTTTTAAGAGTTCAAGCGGCTGTAACTAAGGCTAGGAATGTGCTAGAGAGGTCACTGAGGGCTCGTTTTTGTCTGACTGACCTCAGGAATCTAAATCCAGAGGATTAAGTTGATTGAAGAAAGTGTCAGGCCGTGAGGGCCCAAACGATACGATACTTCAATGAAAACGCATTGAAATACGAATGAGATGGGCTCATGTGGAACCTAAGAAGGTCTCAGCCTAATCATTGAGGGTTTATATTGTGCCCGTTAAAGCCTTAACACTACATCTGAAGTTTGGTGATGATCCAATGAAGCATTGATTTTATATGATTTTTTAAAGGTTTAAATCTCACATTGGAAAAAAGGCCCCAGTGAGTTTTTAAGAGTTCAAGGGGCTCTAACTAAGGCTAGGAAGGTTCTAGAGAGGTCATTGAGGGTTCTTTTTTCTCAGACTGACCTCATGGGTCTGAATGTAGAGGATTAAGTTGATTGGAGAAAGTTTTAGGCCGTGAGGGCCCAAACGTCACTTTACTTCAATGAAAACGCATTAAAATACGAATGAGATGGGCTCATGTGGAACCTAAGAAGGTCCCAGCCTAATCATTGAGGGCTTAAATTGTGTCCCTTAGAGACCTGATAATACATCTGGAGTTTGGTGATGATCCAATGAACATTGTTTTTATATGATTTTTTAAAGGTTTAAAACTCACATTGGAAAAAAGACCCAAATTAGTGTTTAAGACTTCAAGGGGCTCTAACTAAGGCTAGGAAAGTGCTAGAGAGGTCATTGAGGGCTCTTTTTTCTCGGACTGACCTCAGGAATTTGAAAGTGCAGTATAAAGTTCATTGGAGAAAGTCTTAGGCCGTGAGGTCCCAAACGATATGATACTTCAATAAAAACGCATTGAAATATGAATGAGATGGGCTCTTGCGGACCCTAAGAATCTCCAAGCCTGATCATTGAGGGCCTATATAGTGCCCCTTAGAGCATGATACTAGATCTGGAGTTTGGTGATGATCCAATGAAGCATTGTTTTTATATGATTTTTTAAAGGTTTAAAACTCACATAGGAAAAAAAGCCAGAGTGAGTTTTTAAGAGTTCAAGCGGCTCTAACTAAGGCTAGGAAGGTGCTAGAGAGGTCACTGAGGGCTCGTTTTTGTCTAAATGACCTCAGGAATCTAAATCCAGAGGATTAAGTTGATTGAAGAAAGTGTCAGGCCGTGAGGGCCCAAACGATACGATACTTCAATGAAAACGCATTGAAATACGAATGAGATGGGCTCATGTGGAACCTAAGAAGGTCTCAGCCTAATCATTGAGGGTTTATATTGTGCCCGTTAAAGCCTTAACACTACATCTGAAGTTTGGTGATGATCCAATGAAGCATTGATTTTATATGATTTTTTAAAGGTTTAACCTCTTAAGCCCTGAGGCCTATTTTCCGAAAATCCTATACTTTTACTTTTTTAAGGCATTTCTCAGCTTTTACAAGGCCTAAACTGCAAATCTTGGTATCAAAATGAAGATAGGTTCTTGGGGAGTGGTGTGGATGAGTTAATTTGACAGTCAAGAACACAGGGTAAGAGTAATTGATGTTGGAATGGCCAAAAAATGAACTCCGCCTAAAAAAAAAACACATGTTTCCTCCAATATCTCCTTATTTTACTTATAACGAAGCAAATAAACAATCAATTGTAACCACTACATGTCAAGAACATCTGTAGCAAGTTTGGTGTTCATACTACAAGAAACTAATATTCTGTAAAGGTTTTGATTGAACAAAGTTCAGGCGTAATCCATGTTGGCACAGTTTGGCACAATTTGGCACAATAATTGAAATATGGAAAAAATCTTGTCCAAAGCTTCAGCTACGTTAATAGTCTTCTTTTGTTGCTTATGGGACATGATTTCAGCAAAAAAAACTCATAAAGAAACGCTGTAAAAGGGGGGTAGAAGCTCATTTACGCCATCTTGCTGCGCTTTTGGGAACGGTTCACTCACAAACGCTTTGACGTCGAGCTTCTGCGTGTCCCTACCCCCCCCCCGACCATCTGTCCAATCCAGAAGATCTATATATCGACGGAAAGCTCTGATTCTATGGAAACCAATCAGCTCAACCATTTTGAGACTGACGGGATCGCCGACGAATCACACGACGCGCAGCGTGGAGAGACATGCTCTTACGCACGGGGAGTCATTCCATATTTGGTGACGTAATGACGCCACAAAGCTAAAGAAACAATCCAAAATGGTGTTTGCACGAAGCTATCGACCGGACATAACAACAAACAGACTTTTATCGCTATGGAAATAACTTTTGTTGAAAAAACGGCAAAGGTAAGACAAGATTTACATGCTTGCTTGGTTTTGCTGGCGTTTTTTCGTGGAACTTTCGCTCCCTGCTCTGAAATACTTCATGCAATGTTAATGAGTTGCATATCACTGGATTCAGCTGGTTGTTAGCTTTCATTTAATGTAATGGTTTGGGTGTTTCCGTTTATATTGTGGATACATATCGCACATAAACAAAAACGTGGTCATGAATTATACTCCGGACATGTTGTTGTTTATTTGCATGGCGTTCGAGCTGTGGTTAACGGATATGAAATTGAATTAGATACGTTTTTAGAGGAGTTTCCGCTGAAAACAACAGTATTTAATATGTGTGGGTTATTCTCAGGGTTCGTGAGCTATGAGTGAAAATGTAACGCACAAGGGGGCAAGTCCCCGGTACCGGGGACTCTCGGGCTTAAGAGGTTAAATCTCACATTGGAAAAAAGGCCCCAGTGAGTTTTTAAGAGTTCAAGGGGCTCTAACTAAGGCTAGGAAGGTTCTAGAGAGGTCATTGAGGGTTCTTTTTTCTCAGACTGACCTCAAGGGTCTGAATGTAGAGGATTAAGTTGATTGGAGAAAGTTT
>SRMA01027374.1:129075-144239 GCA_007224835.1 Danionella cerebrum | reverse complement strand
AATAACATGATGTGCATGCTTTTACTGTTCTGTCGTTAAACTTTTCAAGTTAAGATGTAACATGTAATAAAAAAGTCCCCAGAGTCAAAAAGAAAGAACTGATTAAAATTGTACTTTATTACTAAAACAAACAAGATCTAATGCAGCTATACACTCTCTAAGATGACTAACTTGCCAATAAGAACAGTAATCTCGATGCTCTAGCTTTTACTGTCCTGTTTTAACACTTTTCTTCTGTGTGGAATCAGTTTCTCATTTCCAAGCGTTTAAAGACAATAGATGGCACTGAACTTCCATACTGCAGTGCATAAGTTGTAGGAAGATTATAGTCCTTTTAAGATTGCCAAACATCACATCAAGACTTAAATAACATGATGTGCATGCTTTTACTGTTCTGTCGTTAAACTTTTCAAGTTAAGATGTAACATGTGCTAAAAAAGTCCCCAGAGTCAAAAAGAAAGAACTGCTTAAGATTGTACTTTATTACTAAAACAAACAAGATCTAATGCAGCTATACACTCTCTAAGATGACTAACTTGCCAATAGAAACAGTAAGCATGATGCTCTAGCTTTTATTGTCCTGTTTTAACACTTTTCTTCTGTGTGGAATCAGTTTCTCATTTCCAAGCGTTTAAAGCCAACAGAGGGCACTGAACTTCCATACTGCAGTGCATAAGTTCTAGGAAGATTATAGTCCTTTTAAGATTGCCAAACATCATATCAAGACTTAAAGAACATGATGTGCATGCTTTTACTGTTCTGTCGTTAAACTTTTCAAGTTAAGATGTAACATGTGCTAAAAAAGTCCCCAGAGTCAAAAAGAAAGAACTGATTAAAATTGTACTTTATTACTAAAACAAACAAGATCTAATGCAGCTATACAGTCTCTAAGATGACTAACTTGCCAATAAGAACAGTAATCTTGATGCTCTAGCTTTTACTGTCCTGTTTTAACACTTTTCTTCTGTGTGGAATCAGTTTCTCATTTCCAAGCGGTTAAAGACAACAGAGGACACTGAACTTCCATACTGCAGTGCATAAGTTCTAGGAAGATTATAGTCCTTCTAAGATTGCCAAACATCACATCAAGACTTAAATAACATGATGTGCATGCTTTTACTGTTCTGTCGTTAGACTTTTCAAGTTAACATGTAACATGTAATAAAAAAGTCCTCAGAGTGCAAAGAAAAAAAAGATTAAGATTGTACTTTATTAATAAAAGAAACGAAATCTTATGCAGTTAAACACTCTCTAAGGTGACTAACTTGCCAATAAGAACAGTAATCTTGATGCTCTAGCCTTTACTGTCCTGTTTGAACACTTGTCTTCTGTGCTGAATCAGTTTCTCATTTCGAAGCGTTTAAAGACAACAGATGACACTGAACTTCCATACTGCAGTGCATAAGTTCTAGGAAGATTATAGTCCTTCTAAGATTGCCAAACATTCAAGTTAACATGTAACATGTGCTAAAAAGTCCTCAGAGTGCAAAGAAAAAAAAGATTAAGATTGTACTTTATTAATGAAAGAAACAAAATCTTATGCAGTTATACACTCTCTAAGGTGACTAACTTGCCAATAAGAACAGTAATCTTGATGCTCTAGCTTTTACTGTCCTGTTTGAACACTTTGTCTTCTTCGGGAATCATTTTCTCATTTCTAAGCGTTTAAAGCCAACAGAGGGCACTGAACTTCCATACTGCAGTGCATTAGTTCTAGGTAGATTATAGTCCTTCTAAGATTGCCAAACATCACATCAAGACTTAAATAACATGATTTGCATGCTTTTACTGCTCTGTCGTTAGACTTTTCAAGTTAACATGTAACATGTGCTAAAAAAGTCCCCAGAGTGCAAAGAAAAAAAAAGATTAAGATTGTACTTTATTAATGAAAGAAACGAAATCTTATGCAGTTATACACTCTCTAAGGTGACTAACTTGCCAATAAGAACAAAAAACTTGATGCTCTTGCTTTTACTGTCCTGTTTGAACACTTGTCTTCTGTGCGGAATCAGTTTCTCATTTCTAAGCGTTTAAAGCCAGCAGAGGACACTGAACTTTCATACTGCAGTGCATAAGTTCTAGGTAGATTATAGTCCTTCTAAGATTGCCAAACATCACATCAAGACTTAAATAACATGATGTGCATGCTTTTACTGTTCTGTCGTTAGACTTTTCAAGTTAACATGTAACATGTGCTAAAAAAGTCCTCAGAGTGCAAAGAAAAAAAAGATTAAGATTGTACTTCCCCTTGAAGCATTGATTTTATATGATTTTTTAAAGGTTTAAAACTCACATTGGAAAAAAGGCCAGAGTGCGTTTTTAAGAGTTCAAGGGGCTCTAACTAAGGCTAGGAAGGTTCTAGAGAGGTCAATGAGGGTTCTTTTTTCTCAGACTGACCTCATGAGTCTGAATGTAGAGGATGAAGTTGATTGGAGAAAGTTTTAGGCCGTGAGGGCCCAAACGATACTATACTTCAATGAAAACGCATTAAAATACGAATGAGATGGGCTCATGTGGAACCTAAGAAGGTCCCAGCCTAATCATTGAGGGCTTAAATTGTGTCCCTTAGAGACCTGATAATACATCTGGAGTTTGGTGATGATCCAATGAAGCATTGTTTTTATATGTTTTTTTAAAGGTTTAAAACTCACATTTGAAAAAAGGCCAGAGTGCGTTTTTAAGAGTTCAAGGGGCTCTAACTAAGACTAGAAAGGTTCTAGAGAGGTCATTGAGGGTTCTTTTTTCTCAGACTGACCTCAGGAGTCTGAATGCAGAGGATTAAGTTGATTGGAGAAAGTTTTAGGCCGTGAGGGCCCAAACGATACTATACTTCAATGAAAACGCATTGAAATACGAATAGGATGGGCTCATGTGGAACTTAAGAAGGTCCCAGCCTAATCATTGTGGGCTTAAATTGTGCCACTAAAACCCCTGATACTATATCTGGAGTTTGGTGATGATGCAATGAAGCATTGATTTTATATGATTTTTTAAAGGTTTAAAACTGACATTGGAAAAAAGGCCAGAGTGAGTTTATAAGAGTTCAAGGGCCTCTAACTAAGGCTAGTAAGGTGCTAGAGAAGTAAATGAGGGCTCTTTTTTCTCTGACTGACTTCAGGAATCTGAATCTAGAGTATTGAGTTGATTGGAGAAAGTGTCAGGCCGTGAGGGCCCAAACGATACGATACTTCAATGAAAACGCATTGAAATACGAATGAGACGGGCTCTTGCGGACCCTAAGAAGGTCTCAGCCTAATCATTGAGGTTTTTATTGTGCCCGTTAAAGCCCTAACACTACATCTGGAGTTTAGTGATGATCCAATGAAGCATTGATTTTATATGATTTTTTAAAGGTTTAAAACTCATATTGGAAAAAAGGCCCCAGTGAGTTTTTAAGAGTTCAAGGGGCTCTAACTAAGGCTAGGAAGGTTCTAGAGAGGTCATTGAGGGTTCTTTTTTTCTCAGACTGACCTCATGAGTCTGAATGTAGAGGATTAAGTTGATTGGAGAAAGTTTTAGGCCGTGAGGGCCCAAACGATACTTTACTTCAATGAAAACGCATTAAAATACGAATGAGATGGGCTCATGTGGAACCTAAAAAGGTCCCAGCCTAATCATTGAGGGCTTAAATTGTGTCCCTTAGAGACCTGATAATACATCTAGAGTTTGGTGATGATCCAATGAAGCATTGTTTTTATATGATTTTTTAAAGGTTTAAAACTCACATTGGAAAAAAGACCCAAATTAGTGTTTAAGACTTCAAGGGGCTCTAACTAAGGCTAGGAAAGTGCTAGAGAGGTCATTGATGGGTCTTTTTTCTCAGACTGACCTCAGGAATCTGAATTTGGACTATTGAGTTCATTGGAGAAAGTGTCAGTCCAAGGGGGCCCCAAACGATATGATACTTCAATGAAAACGCATTGAAATACGAATGAGATGGGCTCTTGCGGACCCTAAGAAGGTCTCAGCCTAATCATTGAGGGCTTACATTGTGCCCCTAAGAGCCCTGATACTACCTCTGTAGTTTGGTGATGATCCAATGAAGCATTGATTTTATATGATTTTTTTAAGGTTTAAACTCACATTGGAAAAAAGGCCAGAGTGAGTTTAAAAAAGTTCAAGGGCCTCTAACTAAGGCTAGTAAGGTGCTAGAGAAGTAAATGAGGGCTCTTTTTTCCCTCACTGACCTCAGGAATCTGTATCTAGAGTATTGAGTTGATTGGAGAAAGTGTCAGGCCGTGAGGGCCCAAACGATACGATACTTCAATGAAAACGCATTGAAATACGAATGAGATGGGATCTTGCGTACCCTAAGAAGGTCTCAGCCTAATCTTTGAGTGCTTAAATTGTGCCTCTACGAGTCCTGATACTACATCTGAAGTTTGGTGATGATCCAATGAAGCATTGTTTTTATATGATTTTTTAAAGGTTTAAAACTTACATAGGAAAAAAAGCCAGAGTGAGTTTTTAAGAGTTCAAGCGGCTCTAACTAAGGCTAGGAAGGTGCTAGAGAGGTCACAGAGGGCTCGTTTTTGTCTGACTGACCTCAGGAATCTAAATCCAGAGGATTAAGTTGATTGAAGGAAGTGTCAGGCCGTGAGGGCCCAAACGATACGATACTTCAATGAAAACGCATTGAAATACGAATGAGATGGGCTCATGTGGAACCTAGGAAGGTCTCAGCCTAATCATTGAGGGTTTATATTGTGCCCGATAAAAAAGCCCTAACACTACATCTGGAGTTTGGTGATGATCTAATGAAGCATTGATTTTATATGATTTTTTAAAGGTTTAAAACTCACATTGGAAAAAAGGCCCCAGTGAGTTTTTAAGAGTTCAAGGGGCTCTAACTAAGGCTTAGGAAGGTGCTAGAGAGGTCATTGAGGGTTCTTTTTTCTCAGACTGACCTAAGGAGTCTGAATGTAGAGGTTTAAGTTGATTGGAGAAAGTTTTAGACCGTGAGGGCCCAAACGATACGATACTTCAATGAAAACGCATTGAAATACGAATGAGATGGGCTCTTGCAGACCCTAAGATGGTCTCAGCCTAATCATTGAGGGCTTAAATTGTGCCCCTAAGAGCCCTGATACTACCTCTGGAGTTTAGTGATGATCCAATGAAGCATTGATTTTATATGATTTTTTAAAGGTTTAAAACTCACATTGGAAAAAAGGCACGAGTGAGATTTAAGACTTCAAGGGGCTCTAACTAAGGCTAGGAAAGTGCTAGGGAGGTCATTGATGGGTCTTTTTTTCTCAGACTGACCTCAGGAATCTGAATTTGGACTATTGAGTTCATTGGAGAAAGTGTCAGTCCAAGGGGGCCCCAAACAATATGATACTTCAATGAAAACGCATTGAAATATGAATGAGATGGGCTCTTGAGGACCCTGAGAATGTCACAGCCCAATCATTGAGGGCTTCAATTGTGCCCCTAAGAGCCCTGATACTACATCTGGAGTTTGGTGATGATCTAATGAAGCATTGTTTTAATATGATTTTTAAAGGTTTAAAACTCATATTGGAAAAAAGGCCAGAGTGTGTTTTTAAGAGTTCAAGGGGCTCTAACTAAGGCTAGGAAGGTTCTAGAGAGGTCATTGAGGGTTCTTTTTTCTCAGACTGACCTCAGGAGTCTGAATGTAGAGGTTTAAGTTAATTGGAGAAAGTTTTAGACCGTGAGGGCCCAAACGATACGATACTTCAATGAAAACGCATTGAAATACGAATGAGATGGGCTCTTGCGAACCCTAAGAATCTCCAAGCCTGATCATTGAGGGCCTATATAGTGCCCCTTAGAGCCATGATACTACATCTGGAGTTTGGTGATGATCCAATGAAGCATTGATTTTATATGATTTTTTAAAGGTTTAAACTCACATTGGAAAAAAGGCCAGAGTGAGTTTAAAATAGTTCAAGGGCCTCTAACTAAGGCTAGTAAGGTGCTAGAGAAGTAAATGAGGGCTCTTTTTTCCCTGACTGACCTCAGGAATCTGAATCTAGAGTATTGAGTTGATTGGAGAAAGTTTTAGGCCGTGAGGGCCCAAACGATACTTTACTTCAATGAAAACGCATTTAAATACGAATGAGATGGGCTCATGTGGAACCTAAGAAGGTCCCAGCCTAATCATTGAGGGCTTAAATTGTGTCCCTTAGAGACCTGATAATACATCTGGAGTTTGGTGATGATCCAATGAAGCATTGTTTTTATATGATTTTTTAAAGGTTTAAAACTCACATTGGAAAAAAGGCCCAAATTAGTGTTTAAGAATCCAAGGGGCTCTAACTAAGGCTAGGAAGGTGCTAGAGAGGTCATTGAGGGCTCTTTTTTCTCGGACTGACCTCAGGAGTCTGAAAGTGGAGTATTAAGTTCATTGGAGAAAGTGTTAGGCCGTGAGGGCCCAAACGATACGATACTTCAATGAAAACGCATTGAAATACGAATGAGATGGGCTCTTGCGGACCCTAAGAATCTCCAAGCCTGATCATTGAGAGCCTATATAGTGCCCCTTAGAGCCATGATACTACATCTGGAGTTTGGTGATGATCCAATGAAGCATTGATTTTCTTTGATTTTTTTAAAGGTTTAAAACTCACATTGGAAAAAAGGCACGAGTGAGATTTTAAGACTTCAAGGGGCTCTAACTAAGGCTTAGGAAGGTGCTAGAGAGGTCATTGAGGGTTCTTTTTTCTCAGACTGACCTCAGGAGTCTGAATGTAGAGGTTTAAGTTGATTGGAAAAAGTTTTAGACTGTGAGGACCCAAACGATAAGATACCTCAATCAAAACGCATTGAAATACGAATGATATGGGCTCTTGTGGACATCTAAGAAGGTCCCAGCCTAATCATTGAGGGCTTATAGTGTGTCCCTTAGAGACCTGATAATACATCTGGAGTTTGGTGATGATCTAATGAAGCATTGGTTTTATATGTTTTTTTAAAGGTTTTAAACTCACATTGGAAAAAAGGCCAGAGTGCGTTTTTAAGAGTTCAAGGGGCTCTAACTAAGGCTAGGAAGGTTCTAAAGAGGTCATTGAGGGTTCTTTTTTCTCAGACTGACCTCAGGAGTCTGAATGTAGAGGATTAAGTTGATTGGAGAAAGTTTTAGGCCGTGAGGGCCCAAACGATACTTTACTTCAATGAAAACGCATTAAAATACGAATGAGATGGACCCTAAGATGGTCTCAGCCTAATCATTGAGGGCTTAAATTGTGCCCCTAAGAGCCCTGATACTACCTCTGGAGTTTGGTGATGATCCAATGAAGCATTGATTTTATATGATTTTTTAAAGGTTTAAAACTCACATTGGAAAAAAGGCCCCAGTGAGTTTTTTAAGAGTTCAAGGGGCTCTAACTAAGGCTAGGAAGGTGCTAGAGAGGTCATTGAGGGTTCTTTTGTCTCAGACTGACCTCAGGAGTCTGAATGTAGAGGATTAAGTTGATTGGAGAAAGTTTTAGGCCGTGAGGGCCCAAACGATACTATACTTCAATGAAAACGCATTAAAATACGAATGAGATGGGCTCATGTGGAACCTAAGAAGGTCTCAGCCTAATCATTGAGGGTTTATATTGTGCCCGTTAAAGCCTTAACACTACATCTGGAGTTTAGTGATGATCCAATGAAGCATTGTTTTTATATGATTTTTAAAAGGTTTAAAACTCACATTGGAAAAAAGGCCCAAATTAGTGTTTAAGACTCCAAGGGGCTCTAACTAAGGCTAGGAAGGTGCTAGAGAGGTCATTGAGGGCTCTTTTTTCTCGGACTGACCTCAGGAATCTGAAAGTGGAGTATTGAGTTCATTGGAGAAAGTGTTAGGCCGTGAGGTCCCAAACGATATGATACTTCAATAAAAACGCAATGAAATATGAATGAGATGGGCTCATGTGGAACCTAAAAAGGTCCCAGCCTAATCAATGAGGGCTTAAATTGTGTCCCTTAGAGACCTGATAATACATCTGGAGTTTGGTGATGATCCAATGAAGCATTGTTTTTATATGATTTTTTAAAGGTTTTAAACTCACATTGGAAAAAAGGCACGAGTGAGATTTTAAGACTTCAAGGGGCTCTAACTAAGGCTTAGGAAGGTGCTAGAGAGGTCATTGAGGGTTCTCTTTTCTCAGACTGACCTCAGGAGTCTGAATGTAGAGGTTTACGTTGATTGGAAAAAGTTTTAGACTGTGAGGACCCAAACGATAAGATACCTCAATCAAAACGCATTGAAATACGAATGATATGGGCTCATGTGGAACCTAAAAAGGTCCCAGCCTAATCATTGAGGGCTTATAGTGTGTCCCTTAGAGACCTGATAATACATCTGGAGTTTGGTGATGATCTAATGAAGCATTGGTTTTATATGTTTTTTTGAAGGTTTTAAACTCACATTGGAAAAAAGGCCAGAGTGCGTTTTTAAGATTTCAAGGGGCTCTAACTAAGGCTAGGAAGGTTTTCGAGAGGTCATTGAGGGTTCTTTTTTCTTAGACTGACCTCATGAGTCTGAATGTAGAGGATTAAGTTGATTGGAGAAAGTTTTAGGCCGTGAGGGCCCAAACGATACTTTACTTCAATGAAAACGCATTAAAATACGAATGAGATGGACCCTAAGATGGTCTCAGCCTAATCATTGAGGGCTTAAATTGTGCCCCTTAGAGAACTGATAATACATCTGGAGTTTGGTGATGATCCAATGAACATTGTTTTTATATGACTTTTTAAAGGTTTAAAACTCACATTGGAAAAAAGACCCAAATTAGTGTTTAAGACTTCAAGGGGCTCTAACTAAGGCTAGGAAAGTGCTAGAGAGGTCATTGATGGGTCTTTTTTCTCAGACTGACCTCAGGAATCTGAATTTGGACTATTGAGTTCATTGGAGAAAGTGTCAGTCCAAGGGGGCCCCAAACGATATGATACTTCAATGAAAACGCATTGAAATATGAATGAGATGGGCTCTTGAGGACCCTAAGAATGTCCCAGCCCAATCATTGAGGGCTTCAATTGTGCCCCTAAGAGCCCTGATACTACATCTGGAGTTTGGTGATGATCTAATAAAGCATTGTTTTAATATGATTTTTTAAAGGTTTAAAACTCATATTGGAAAAAAGGCCAGAGTGTGTTTTTAAGAGTTCAAGGGGCTCTAACTAAGGCTAGGAAGGTTTTCGAGAGGTCATTGAGGGTTATTTTTTCTTAGACTGACCTCAGGAATCTAAATCCAGAGGATTAAGTTGATTGAAGAAAGTGTCAGGCCGTGAGGGCCCAAACGATACGATACTTCAATGAAAACGCATTGAAATACGAATGAGATGGGCTCTTGCAGACCTAAGAAGGTCTCAGCCTAATCATTGAGGGTTTAATTGTGCCCGTTAAAGCCCTAACACTACATCTGGAGTTTGGTGATGATCCAATGAAGCATTGATTTTATATGATTTTTTAAGGTTTAAAACTCACATTGGAAAAAAAGGCCAGAGTTTTTTAAGAGTTCAAGGGGCTCTAACTAAGGCTAGGAAGGTTCTAGAGAGGTCATTGAGGGTTCTTTTTTCTCAGACTGACCTCAGGAGTCTGAATGTAGAGGATTAAGTTGATTGGAGAAAGTTTTAGGCCGTGAGGGCCCAAACGATACTATACTTCAATGAAAACGCATTAAAATACGAATGAGATGGGCTCATGTGGAACCTAAGAAGGTCCCAGCCTAATCATTGAGGGCTTAAATTGTGTCCCTTAGAGACCTGATAATACATCTGGAGTTTGGTGATGATCCAATGAAGCATTGTTTTTATATGATTTTTTAAAGGTTTAAAACTCACATTGGAAAAAAGGCCCAAATTAGTGTTTAAGACTCCAAGGGGCTCTAACTAAGGCTAGGAAGGTGCTAGAGAGGTCATTGAGGGCTCTTTTTTCTCGGACTGACCTCAGGAATCTGAAAGTGGAGTATTAAGTTCATTGGAGAAAGTGTTAGGCCGTGAGGTCCCAAACGATATGATACTTCAATAAAAACGCATTGAAATATGAATGAGATGGGCTCTTGCGGACCCTAAGAATCTCCAAGCCTGATCATTGAGGGCCTATATAGTGCCCCTAGAGCCATGATACTACATCTGGAGTTTGGTGATGATCCAATGAAGCATTGATTTTATATGATTTTTTAAAGGTTTAAAACTCACATTGGAAAAAAGGCCAGAGTGAGTTTTTAAGAGTTCAAGGGGCTCTAACTAAGGCTAGGAAGGTTCTAGAGAGGTCATTGAGGGTTCTTTTTTCTCAGACTGACCTCATGAGTCTGAATGTAGAGGATTAAGTTGATTGGAGAAAGTTTTAGGCCGTGAGGGCCCAAACGATACTTTACTTCAATGAAAACGATTAAAATACGAATGAGATGGGCTCATGTGGAACCTAAAAGGTCCCAGCCTAATCATTGAGGGCTTAAATTGTGTCCCTTAGAGACCTATAATACATATGGATTTTGGTGATGATCCAATGAAGCATGTTTTTTTGATTTTTTAAAGGTTTAAAACTCACATTGGAAAAAAGGCACGAGTGAGATTTTAAGACTTCAAGGGGCTCTAACTAAGGCTAGGAAGGTGCTAGAGAGGTCATGAGGGTTCTTTTTTCTCAGCTCTATGGGCTCATGTGGAACCTAAAAAGGTCCCAGCCTAATCATTGAGGGCTTAAATTGTGTCCCTTAGAGACCTGATAATACATCTGGAGTTTGGTGATGATCCAATGAAGCATTGTTTTTATATGATTTTTTAAAGGTTTAAAACTCACATTGGAAAAAAGGCACGAGTGCGTTTTTAGGAGTTCAAGGGGCTCTAACTAAGGCTAGGAAGGTGCTAGAGAGGTCATTGATGGGTCTTTTTTCTCAGACTGACCTCAGGAGTCTGAATGTAGAGGTTTAAGTTGATTGGAGAAAGTTTTAGACCGTGAGGGCCCAAACGATACGATACTTCAATGAAAACGCATTGAATTACGAATGAGATGGGCTCTTGCGGACCCTAAGAATCTCCAAGCCTGATCATTGAGGGCCTATATAGTGCCCCTTAGAGCCATGATACTACATCTGGAGTTTGGTGATGATCCAATGAAGCATTGTTTTTATATGATTTTTTAAAGGTTTAAAACTCACATTGGAAAAAAGGCCCAAATTAGTGTTTTAGAATCCAAGGGGCTCTAACTAAGGCTAGGAAGGTGCTAGAGAGGTCATTGAGGGCTCTTTTTTTCTCGGACTGACCTCAGGAATCTGAATGTGGAGTATTGAGTTCATTGGAGAAAGTGTTAGGCCGTGAGGTCCCAAACGATATGATACTTCAATAAAAATGCATTGAAATATGAATGAGATGGGCTCTTGCGGACCCTAAGAATCTCGAAGCCTGATCATTGAGGGCTTACATTGTGCCACTAAGAGCCCTGATACTACCTCTGGAGTTTGGTGATGATCCAATGAAGCATTGATTTTATATGATTTTTTAAAGGTTTAAACTCACATTGGAAAAAAGGCCAGAGTGAGTTTAAAAAAGTTCAAGGGCCTCTAACTAAGGCTAGTAAGGTGCTAGAGAAGTAAATGAGGGCTCTTTTTTCCCTGACTGACCTCAGGAATCTGAATCTAGAGTATTGAGTTGATTGGAGAAAGTGTCAGGCCGTGAGGGCCCAAACGATACGATACTTCAATGAAAACGCATTGAAATACGAATGAGATGGGATCTTGCGTACCCTAAGAAGGTCTCAGCCTAATCTTTGAGGGCTTAAATTGTGCCTCTACGAGTCCTGATACTACATCTGGAGTTTGGTGATGATCTAATGAAGCATTGATTTTATATGATTTTTTAAAGGTTTAAAACTCACATTGGAAAAAAGGCACGAGTGAGATTTAAGACTTCAAGGGGCTCTAACTAAGGCTAGGAAAGTGCTAGAGAGGTCATTGATGGGTCTTTTTTTCTCAGACTGACCTCAGGAATCTGAATTTGGACTATTGAGTTCATTGGAGAAAATGTCAGTCCAAGGGGGCCCCAAACGATATGATACTTCAATGAAAACGCATTGAAATATGAATGAGATGGGCTCTTGAGGACCCTAAGAATGTCCCAGCCCTATCATTGAGGGCTTCAATTGAGCCCCTAAGAGCCCTGATACTACCTCTGGAGTTTGGTGATGATCCAATGAAGCATTGATTTTATATGATTTTTTAAAGGTTTAAACTCACATTGGAAAAAAGGCCAGAGTGAGTTTAAAAAAGTTCAAGGGCCTCTAACTAAGGCTAGTAAGGTGCTAGAGAAGTAAATGAGGGCTCTTTTTTCCCTGACTGACCTCAGGAATCTGAATCTAGAGTATTGAGTTGATTGGAGAAAGTGTCAGGCCGTGAGGGCCCAAACGATACGATACTTCAATGAAAACGCATTGAAATACGAATGAGATGGGCTCATGTGGAACCTAAGAAGGTCTCAGCCTAATCATTGAGGGCTTAAATTGTGTCCCTTAGAGACCTGATAATACATCTGGAGTTTGGTGATGATCCAATGAAGCATTGTTTTTATATGATTTTTTAAAGGTTTAAAACTCACATTGGAAAAAAGGCCCAAATTAGTGTTTAAGACTCCAAGGGGCTCTAACTAAGGCTAGGAAGGTGCTAGAGAGGTCATTGAGGGCTCTTTTTTCTCGGATTGACCTCAGGAATCTGAAAGTGGAGTATTAAGTTCATTGGAGAAAGTGTTAGGCCGTGAGGTCCCAAACGATATAATACTTCAATAAAAATGCATTGAAATGAATGAGATGGGCTCTTGCGGACCCTAAGAATCTCCAAGCCTGATCATTGAGGGCCTATATAGTGCCCCTTAGAGCCATGATACTACATCTGGAGTTTGGTGATGATCCAATGAAGCATTGATTTTCTTTGATTTTTTAAAGGTTTAAAACTCACATAGGAAAAAAAGCCAGAGTGAGTTTTTAAGAGTTCAAGCGGCTCTAACTAAGGCTAGGAAGGTGCTAGAGAGGTCACTCAGGGCTCTTTTTTGTCTGACTGACCTCAGGAATCTAAATCCAGAGGATTAAGTTGAGTGAAGAAAGTGTCAGGCCGTGAGGGCCCAAACGATACGATACTTCAATGAAAACACATTGAAATACGAATGAGATGGGCTCATGTGGAACCTAAGAAGGTCTCAGCCTAATAATTGAGGGTTTATATTGTGCCCGTTAAAGCCTTAACACTACATCTGGAGTTTGGTGATGATCCAATGAAGCATTGATTTTATATGATTTTTTAAAGGTTTAAAACTCACATTGGAAAAAAGGCACGAGTGAGTTTTTAAGAGTTCAAGGGGCTCTAACTAAGGCTAGGAAGGTTCTAGAGAGGTCATTGAGGGTTCTTTTTGCTCAGACTGACCTCATGAGTCTGAATGTAGAGGATTAAGTTGATTGGAGAAAGTTTTAGGCCGTGAGGGCCCAAACGATACTTTACTTCAATGAAAACGCATTAAAATACGAATGAGATGGGCTCATGTGGAACCTAAGAAGGTCCCAGCCTAATCATTGAGGGCTTAAATTGTGTCCCTTAGAGACCTGATAATACATATGGAGTTTGGTGATGATCCAATGAAGCATTGTTTTTATATGATTTTTAAAAGGTTTAAAACTCACATTGGAAAAAAGGCCCGAATTAGTGTTTAAGACTCCAAGGGGCTCTAACTAAGGCTAGGAAGGTGCTAGAGAGGTCACTGAGGGCTCGTTTTTGTCTGACTGACCTCAGGAATCTAAATCCAGAGGATTAAGTTGATTGAAGAAAGTGTCAGGCCGTGAGGGCCCAAACGATACGATACTTCAATGAAAACGCATTGAAATACGAATGAGATGGGCTCATGTGGAACCTAAGAAGGTCTCAGCCTAATCATTGAGGGTTTATATTGTGCCCGATAAAAAAGCCCTAACACTACATCTGGAGTTTTGTGATGATCCAATGAAGCATTGATTTTATATGATTTTTTTAAAGGTTTAAAACTCACATTGGAAAAAAGGCCCCAGTGAGTTTTTAAGAGTTCAAGGGGCTCTAACTAAGGCTTAGGAAGGTGCTAGAGAGGTCATTGAGGGTTCTTTTTTCTCAGACTGACCTCAGGAGTCTGAATGTAGAGGTTTAAGTTGATTGGAGAAAGCTTTAGACCGTGAGGGCCCAAACGATACGATACTTCAATGAAAACGCATTGAATTACGAATGAGATGGGCTCTTGCGGACCCTAAGATGGTCTCAGCCTAATCATTGAGGGCTTAAATTGTGCCCCTAAGAGCCCTGATACTACCTCTGGAGTTTGGTGATGATCCAATGAAGCATTGATTTTATATGATTTTTTAAAGGTTTAAAACTCACATTGGAAAAAAAGGCCAGAGTTCGTGTTTAACCTCTTAAGCCCTGAGGCCTATTTTCCGAAAATCCTATACTTTTACTTTTTAAGGCATTTCTCAGCTTTTACAAGGCCTAAACTGCAAATCTTGGTATCAAAATGAAGATAGGTTCTTGGGGAGTGGTGTGGATGAGTTAATTTGACAGTCAAGAACACTGGGTAAGAGTAATTGATGTTGGAATGGCCATAAAATGAACTCCGCCTAAAAAAAAAAAACCACATGTTTCCTCCAATATCTCCTTATTTTACTTATAGCGAAGCAAATAAACACAATCAATTGTAACAACTACATGTCAAGGACATCTGTAGCAAGTTTGGTGTTCATACTACAAGAAACTAATATTCTGTAAAGGTTTTGATTGAACAAAGTTCAGCCGTAATCCATGTTGGCACAGTTTGGCACAATTTGGCACAATAATTGAAATATGGAAAAAATCTTGTCCAAAGCTTCAGCTACGTTAATAGTCTTCTTTTCTTGGTTATGGGACATGATTTCAGCAAAAAAACTCCTAAAGAAACGCTGTAAAAGGGGGGTAGAAGCTCATTTAAGCCATCTTGCTGCGCTTTTGGGAACCTTTCATTCACAAACGCTTTCGACGTCGAGCTTCTGCTTGTCCCTACCCCCCGACCATCTGTCCAATCCGGGAGATCTATATATCGATGGAAAGCTCTGATTCTATGGAAACCAATCAGCTCAACCATTTTGAGACTCACGGGATCGCCGACGAATCACACGACGCGCAGCGTGGAGAGACCACCTCTTACGCACGGGGAGTCATTCCATATTTGGTGACG